>JAJLSH010000183.1:113916-194922 GCA_030567475.1 Ambrosiozyma angophorae | reverse complement strand
ACGTGGGTCTCTTTTACTTGTGCTTTTTCTCTGGATAAAGTGAATCGGCGAGTGACCCGGCAGCCTATACGGCGGCCAGGCTGTAGCAGAATATGAAGTCTCTCCGCTACATTGAACACAGAGAGAGAGAGAAAGAGAGAAAGACAAGGGGGGTGGGAAACAAAGGCTTTACGAGAGAATATAATGACGAACAGGAAGACGAGTAAAAGTAATAAACACACCCTTGGACTCGGAGCCATCGCCGAAACCATTTACTTAATGCCCTTGCGGATTATTCTGCCATGGAAATTCACTGCCTTTCCGTGGGAAAATAGCTGAAAGTGGCTTCCTCACCATAACTAGCTGGAACTGGAAAGCCATGATCGATACGGCCTGGTGATTGGACAGCCCAAACACCAGGCAAAGCAGGTGAGCAGTGCGCAGTGAGCTGTCGGGGAGCCGTTAAACTTGTAACACCGGCCGTACTGCTATTATGAAGTCTTTTGACCTCTTCTCGATCAGGGTGCGTGCAACAAACTGGACTCTAGTACCTTTCTTCCTTCCTCTTTTCCTTTCCATCTCTCCCTCTGTACCCTCCTTGCTCATACTTTACCCCTTGCTTCCACAGAAGCTTACCACGACAGTTGATTTTAGCCTACTCTATTTCGCCTGCCATTTTCTTTTAGTTGTGACTCGAGTTTATATTATGGAATCTCATTCCAACAAGTCTGACCCCTGTAAGCAACAACCAAACTCTAGCTCTACCACTACAGAAAAGCTCCAAATGTCCACACAGACTACCTCTATAAATACTGATATTTCCGAATTTCAAAGTCAGAATACCTCTGATCTATTGAAAATGTTTTCTCCTAACAATCATAATTCTAACCCAAGCTCCAATCATAATACTCCGCAGGAAGAACAGCAACATCAGCAACATCAGCATCAGCAACAACAACAACAACAACAACATCAGCCACAGCAGCAGCAGCAGCAACAACAGGGACAAGGTCAACATCAAGGTGAAATGACTGACATTAATTTTGTCGATGGTATCGATATCAATTGGTCAGATTTTACAAATATACACGACTTACATGATATGATCAATTCTACAAACTCAAACATAACAACACCAACGTATAATTCAGCACCACAAACGAGTTCTTCTCATGCTGCTGAGTATCTAAATGATTATTCGAATTTTATATTGAAACATCAGCAGGAACAGCAAAAATCTGGAAGTCATCAATCTTCACCAGAAAATTCTTCAAAAAATACTCCACCAGCCTTTTCAGAACCCTCTCCAAGTTTCAGTAGTCATGGTAGTATGACCTTTTCTAATGATACATCTTCTTCATATACTACAAACTTAGACAATCCTCAACAATCTGAATATATTAGTACAACTTCATTTCCTCCTTCTTCAACGGCAACAACTTTAAACCCAAACTCCTTAACAAAGCCAGTAGACGGTTATACTCCCTTAATTTCACCTGCAGTCACTCCAATGGATAAATTTCAAGTATTGCAAAATCAAAAGAAAGTTGGATTTTCTCCTCTAACTTCTCCAGCCCTGGAATTTCAACAAAGTTCAAGGTATCCCACGAGTAATTCTTCAAGCTTAAGACAAAAAAGAAAAGATATTGCAACTAGTATATCACCTCCTGTTTATAATACTGAGGATCAATCAAATAGAACTACATATAAGAGATCCAAAACACCTGTTTCAACCCCAAAAATGACCCCATCTAATGGTTCTGGTAAAAATAGGGCATCACCTTCAGTTAAACCTAATACTACAAGAAGAACTTCCTATAAATCTAAAAAACCATATACTCCTAAACACACTCCAAATCCAAGCAGCAGTGCTTTATTTAAATCTATGCCTGATGATTTAATGTTGCCTCCACTCCCTCCAGTTCGTTCATCTAGTACTGTTGGCTCAGTGAAAATAGAGGATCCTGACCCTGATCAGAATGGCGCTATGGTATCACCTGGATCCACACAAATAAATAGAAGAAGAATGAAAGGTGAAAGTTTGTTAAGTAGATCAACTTCTTCAACCAGATCAGATGGTTCTTCAAAATCAGCTGCCACACCAGCTACTTTAATGTCTTTCCCAATCAAGAAAAACAACAGATCAAATAAAAATTCACCAATGATGGGACCCAATGATAATGTTCGTGTCAATCCAAATCATGATGCAACTTCTGCTCAATCATCTCCTGTTATACTTCCTTCATCTTCAGGTCCTTCCATGTCATTACATCAACAAATGCAAAAGGGTATGCCTGATTTTAATTTGGATGACCCTGCAATATCATTACCTAAATCGGGTGAAATAGTAGCGGATATGAATGATATGACAGGAATTACTGCTACTCCATTTAATTTGATATCACAACCTTTACAGTCAATGCATTCACAAATTTCCTTGAATGGTCATATGGGTTCTACTTCCTCAACGAAACAGCCAGGTGATAAGAAAGTAAATCATAAATTAGCGGAACAAGGAAGACGTAATCGTATGAATATTGCTATCCAAGATTTGGAAAGATTAATACCTGATCGATTAAAGAATGAAATTATGGTTCCATCTAAAGCTACTACTGTTGAATTAAGTTGTAGACTTATTTCAGAATTACAAGATAAAAATGATCATTTAACAAGTGAATTAGCATCCTTGAGGAAACAACTGGAAGAATTAAGAAACAGTGAAAGTAATACATCTTCTATAAGCCCATTGGGTTATATTGATGAAAGTAATGCAAGTGATACAGGCAATAGTAGCTCCGTCGAAACGGTTAAGAACAGTAATGGACAGTAATAATGACGATAAGAACCTTATATAGTTGTGTAGAATTAAATAACATCTAATTTATAATTAATATTAGCTTAATGGCTGGCAATGAATGATGATGATGATGATGATGCGCTCGTCAATAATCTCAAAAAGAAAAAAATACAAAAAAAAAAAAGTATATATGGTGATTGTGATAACAAACATCAATTATTATTACTGTGACTCATTCATTGTTACACGATATTCAGGCTACGAATCTACTGACATTGAACACACATTTAACATTCTTATTCATATTTATTCATAATCAAAAAAAAAAAAAAAATAAATAAAAAATGTCACAATTGGAGAGGGAACTTAGATCTAAAAGGTCAAAAGCAAATGCCAATAGACGTGGATCAAAAACCCCAATTTCTCGTTCTGATTCAAAGACTCGAATTGAATCTGATGATGAATCAGCTTTTGATGCTGATACAAGTGATTTAAATTTTTCCAAATTAAATGAATTATTAAAACAAAAATTAACTTTAAATGAAGATGAAACTGAAAGTGGATTTAATAATTTCAATCCAGGTGTTTTAAGATTAGGTACTGTTGTTTTAAGTAGAGAAGAAAGTAGAGCTAATTCGACTATTGGATCTATAATTGATTCTGATTTTGAAGGTTCTATTAGTAGTGGTGCAGGTGAAGAAAGTTTAGAGGAAACTGGTAATTTTAGGATTTATTCAATTGCTGATGTTATTAATGCTTTAACACAATCAAGAAGTAAAATAAATTCGATTTCAAGAGAAATTTTGTTAGGTGAATTATATAAATTAATTATTAAAAAACCATTAAATTTAAATAATATTGTTAATGAACAAGATTTAAGCTCAATGATTGGATTCATTAAAAGCTCTAGATCAAGTTTAGAATTGTTATTAAGTTTAAGAAGTTGTGTTGCTTATGCTTGTTCAGATGCGGATGAAGTTGCAACTGTTATCATTGATGAATTATTCCCAGTTTTATTATCTCGTGTTTTCAGTAATAATCTGGCTAAGATTGGAACTAATCCGACTGAAGGTGGCAATAAGATTGAAGATGACGATGTTGAAGCATCAAATAGTTTGATTATTTCTAATTTTATTATTGGATATTTTTCATTGGTATTAGTTATATTTGATGGATCAAACTGTTATGGACTTGAAGAAAATATTAATAGTTTCTTAGAACTAGCAGAAGGATTTTCTAATTCAAATTTAAAAGAAAATGATGAAGATGTAATCATTAATTCACTTTATGGTATTGGTATTATTTTTACCTTACTGAATAAATGTGGTAATAATATCAATGAATTAATTCAAGATACTTTACCAAGAATTTTAAGCTTTTTATCAAATGAATTCCCAAAAAAAGTTCATACTTCTGCAGCCATATTAATTGGATTATTTTATGAGATGTTTAATTATCCAGAACCAGAAGAAGAAGAAGATGAAGAAGATTTATTAGATCAACAACCTTTTTATGATATTGGCGAATTAAAAGGATTATTACAATCATTAACAAAGGAATCTTCAAAGAGGTTTAGCAAGAAGGATAAAAAGGAATCAAGAACGATTTTTAAAGAGGTCTTGAATACAGTTGAACGTTTTACAACACCAAAAAACGAGTTTGAAGATCCACTTGCTGATAAAGAAGATGAAATCCTTTATAGGTTCCGTTTGAATAAAGCTAAATCATTACCAATTAAATCTTGGTTTGAGTACGTTCGTTTAATTCATTTAAAGTATGTTTTTGATACTCAATTAAGTGCTCAATATGTTGCTAACAATGAAATAAGAGATTTACTACTTTCACAAAATGAAGATAGAAGATTTAATTCTTCATTTGATGATGATTCTTCTTCCTCCACTAAACCTGATCATCATTGGAAGGATAAATCAAATTCTGGTGGGGCTATTAAGAAAGAATTAAATATAAGACACGCAAGAGACGTCAAGTTACAGGAACAAATGGGTGATTTGGATTTATATTAAGTGGGCAGGTATTGTTGCTATTTACCATTATTTATTTATTGATATTTATTTACTTGGTTGGTTTCGAAAAAATATTTCGTCTTTTTGTTTTAACTTTATTGAATTTTTTTAATTATTATTTCATATTTCTTTCTGCTAATTTTTTTTCATCCCCTATTTATTCTTTGTTTTTTGTTTTTGTTTCTTTTCTTTTCTTCAAAAGTTTGAGTTCAATCTTCTTTTTTAAAGTTTGTGTACGGCTGTTCTTTTTAAATTTTTTTTAGATTCTTAAAAAAATGTTTTTTTTTTTTTTGTGCACATTACTACGATTGTGCATAATGTGTATCAAAGCAAAATACCGTCTACTTTTATTGCGGTTGCCGTATTCTTTTAAAAGAGCTCTTTAGTTTACTTTTTTCCTACTAGAAATCTGAAATCTGAAACCTTAAGCTAAGGTGAATAAACTTTAAATTACGTCATACTTGTATCTAACCACAGGACATAAAGATGTAGTAAATTCTTTTTTTTTTTAGTTAATTTCAATCACGAGAAATTGAATGAAGATGAAATAATTTCAAATGCCGTGAAGAGTTAGCTGTAAGTATGATTTATATCGGGCTTTAATAAACTTAAAATAACATCTAATCTTTAGACTATAACAATAGAACAGTGCCGTTAATTCAAATAAAGGCCCTCCAATTATATTCTCCTAAAAAAAAAAACTGTCAATAAGGATCTCCAGTAAAGGCATTTTTTGTAGTCAGCAGCTAGAGAGAGATCAAACGAAAAATCGTTGTCCGAATTTCTTTCAGCAAATCTTCTTCTGTCCGACATATTTGTGATCAGTCCGATTTACACTTACGTGGTGTTGCAGTCCGGGAATTTTAAAACAACTTTCCACTTTAACCAAGTCAGTGGCTCGATGTTATTTAGGTGAATGAATTGAATATTGAATTCATTAAATTTATTCACAAACATGAGTGACCTGGAAATACCGAATGTTAGTGTAGGAAGTCAGATACTATCCACAGAGAACTTAAACCTTCATGATTTGCTTGTGAAGGGACCAACTGGATTGAATGCGATGGATGGTAATCCTAACTCAATTTTAGATCACACTTTAGAAATACTAGAAGGCAAGTACACTGGAGACAGGCACTTTGATATAACTAGTGGCAATGCTGAAGATGGAGAGGGAGCCGGAGCTGGAGCCGAAGACGAAGAAGAAGAGGATGAGGGAACTGAATATACTTTTGAAACTGATGTTGTTGAAGCCCGTGATATACAGAAAGAGTGGGAAAAAAGTATGGCTCAGTTAAAGACCTTAGTGAACTTTGTCATCATTCCTGTTATAGGGAAAGTTGTTGGTAGAAAGTTTGCTCATTTTATTTGGGATAGAATAGCAGATAAAATATGGTAGATTTAGTCATTGGGATGAATTATATTTACGCCGTTACCTTGTTTTTATTGTCGACTCTCATTTAATTTAATAAAAAGCAATTCATATAGTGTTTAAAAAATTACTTACTTGCATTTTTATTTTATTTTAAAAAAAATACAAAATATCCTTGAGACCTTTAATGAAATTATCTGAATATATATGATACTGAGTGAGTAAATGAAAAATGAAAAAGAGTTAAAGAAGGGCTAGTCATCACAAACCACATCAGAACTAAAAAATTGAAAAATAAAATATATACATTTGATTATTAATAAGTCGATTAAATTACAATTGGAACATTTTTAAAAGCGATAAAAAAAATACAAAACAAAGAATACCAAAGAGAGAGAGAGAGAGTTAAACGGTGATCCAATATATGTTTTGAAAACTTAAATGAGCATTAAAACTCATGGTTTCGGAAGCAGACATGTTGGTCACCATCTTCCAAAGAGTGTAAGCCGTGCTTTTGGTTTTATTGTGTTTCATTCAACTCTTGTATGTAGTAAAGTTGATGATTGTCAACTACTCATTAATGTAACCATTGAAACTTCAGCTTTCATTTTTAATTTTGGATTGAGGCATCTATAAATTTTCACTAATTTGTTGATGACAGATATATTAAACAACAGTAAAAAACTTTTAAGTTCTTTACATGATAAATCATAATCTGAACTGCTTCTAATTATTGGTTCGATCCTCGTTAAGTAGTTCAATAACAAAACAAAAACATTCTTGAGAACCAGCCTCAAATCCGGAATGTAGTACAAGGAATCTAGGTAAGTTTCTTGTGTAACTGACTTCACATTAGCAGGTAAATGGTTTATATAAACATTTGTCGAAAGCATGTCAATAAATTCAGCAATGGTTAAAGATTTTGTATTCGAAGATGATAATTTATAACCAAGATCTAAAATTTTTTCAAACTCCACTAATTTAGAGACTATTTCTTTCGGTTCACCAGAGGTAGGTTCAGCAGTAGATGAGATTGTATAGTGATTTAGAAGTCTGAAAAGTTGATCGGGATCAATTCCAATTGAATCAGGGTGCACTAGAGACTCTATGATTTCGTCTAAAATATCAATTTCTTTCTGTATTAGTTGTTGATGTAGGTTCA
Organism: Ambrosiozyma angophorae; assembly: GCA_030567475.1. Classification (NCBI taxonomy): domain Eukaryota; kingdom Fungi; phylum Ascomycota; class Pichiomycetes; order Pichiales; family Pichiaceae; genus Ambrosiozyma; species Ambrosiozyma angophorae. Next base: position 187,588 of record JAJLSH010000183.1, on the reverse strand, counting down.
TTGAAGATGGAGGATTCTGTTCAAGCATGATTGAAGTAATTTGGTAAGCTTGACAGGAATATGCACCCATTATAAGCTGAGGGGGAATAATGAAGCAGGTGCCAGTGTATTAAATATCTATTAAACTGACGATGAACTGAAATACAGGGAAAGCTAGAATCAAAGAAATTAACTAAAGTTGTAAGATAAATGCGATGTAAGGTGAACAGGCGATTAATTACACAATTAAAACTCCGTCTGGCTTGCTTTCGGCACATTCGATCACTTTTTACACTGCAAACCAAAATTTAGATACGAATTTTATTTTTTACTCAAGGAAGCTTCAGTGGCGTCACTAACCGGACTACTTCGGTCTGGCCCGCGGGCCCCAGTCTTTCCGCGGATTTTCCTGGTAACGCACCAGCCGCACGCCTCTGAGCCGTTTAAGAGCCGCACTGACTTCGTTGCCACTAAACAGCCACTGCGCCACGCCGCCTGCCGCTTCTGCCGCCTGTTTCTGCTGCTCCGTGAGGATCTCGCTACCTATTTGGTCATTGTGTTGGATATGGTAACCAACGGTGTTGCAATTGAGTTTTTCAATGTTCACGTTGTTCTTAATACTCCATTGCTTACCAATGTACCATAGAACTTCCCATGGAGCATCTGTCTTAATGGAACTTGGGGCAGCATGCGACAAAGACGCTTTGTATCCCAAGTTACCCAACGCTGCTGCAACGGAGTCAATTGAAGGAGCACAAACTTTCAAAACTGTAGATAATGTAGTTAATTTGAAATAAAATGGAGAATCAAGCAATTCACTCTTAGCCATTGTCAACATACCTTTGATCCTTGGCAATGTTTTATAAATATCTGAAGGAGCAGATTCCTGTAATTCTAAGATTTTATCAATAAATTCATGATTGTGTAATCTGCCAGCCCACATTGGCCCAGCTACGTGATGTTTACTTCCACAGAATGAACAGTTAGGACCAACAGGAGGCCCAACAGCCCAGCCAAACTTTTTCATGTTTTGTGGTTTAGTGCCATCAGGGTTATCTTGAACCTTACCTAAAAGTTGATTAGCTGTAGAATAACAGCCAGAGCATCTATAAGTAATCATAGTATTAGATGCCAATTCTTTAACCCTGATTGGTGATGTTTTGACCTTAATAAATAACCTAACATAGAAATCAATGGATAAACATAATTGTGGTTCTATATACTTTTTGTATTTGGCAGCAGTTGAAGCAATCATATTTAAAACCAATCTCAAAGCTGATTCATGAGTAGCATCACCTTGTAAGTTACTACCACCATATAAAGCAAAACATTTTTCAGGATAAGACTGACCAGCTAAAACACCTAAATCAGTACAGGTAATCAACATTAAACCATCTTCTTCAATTGCCTGAAGAGCACTATCAATAAATGGAGATGCAGTACCATATGGGTCTAGATCTATGACATGAAATTTAGACTGACTTTGATTCATATACACAATTGCATCCCCTTCATTAGACTTAACTTTAGAAGAAATGCCATTATAATCAATATTGATATCAATTGCCTGAACAGCTGACTTACTTAAATCATTAGCGATGACTTCCTTAACTAAAGGAATTTCTTTACCGTATCTAATAGCTCTTAATCCAGATGCTGAAAGCGCTTCTAATACTTTAGCAAATGGTTCTTGTGAAACTGTTTCTTCAACTATTTGAGAATGACTTTCCGGTTTTAGTTCAACGATATTATTTTTTTCAGTATTGGATTCTTTAATACTTTTCTTCTTCAATGAAGTGTCATTACCGTTTGGTTGCTTATTTCTCTTCATAGAAAGTTGTTCTTGAGAATATAATTCAGTCCATGCCCTGATTGCTAAACTGCTCAAATCTCTATTATATTGTTGGACAGGATTGTAAAACACTCTTGATTTTGGAAATAAAATCTTTGCTGAACCTTCAGTTAATTCTTCATATTCAACACCTTCAATGGTCTTAACAACACGATCTGCTTCTAAAAATATATCGTTAACTGATGGTTTAGATTTTTGATCGCTTAGTTTCTTTTGCTTCTTTGATTGACCTTTACTTGGGTCAGCCTGACTACTTTCTGATGACATATCTAAATCGAAATCAGTATTATTGTAACAAGATGAATTAAATAGGCGTAACTGTAGTGATGATTGTAGCCTTGATCCGAACGGATTGAAAATCTTATAATTTATTAAAAATTTCTTCAGGATGTTGGATTAATTGTTTGATATACCGATATTCTTGAAGCTAATTTCCTAAACAATTAAACTTGCCAACAATAATTAATTCTTATTTTAAAGATGACTACCCAATATCTGGTAAAGCTTGACTGAAGTTAAGTTATTAAAAGATTAAAGATATATTTTTCAGAAATTTCGGCGTCAATCAAATCGCATCTGACAAAAAAAAATTGAGATCAAACCCTAAAAATTATTTTGGAAATTTCGACGCGAGATTTTGGTCGACCGACGTAAACAATACTAACTTTTGTTACTTACTTTCATACTTCATACTTTTAAAGTTGAAAAATGGAAATGTTTATAAATCTATTTTTAAATGAACGTAAAAATGAAGGAGAATATAACAGGTCATGAAAATACAGTAGTATTTTTGAAAAATGTAAAAACGAAAGAACAGACAAATGTAAATGTGAGTTTGATGAAACTACAATGAAGTAGATTCAAAAAGAGGTTATTTTCTTTTTTTTTAAGAAGGTAAAAAAGCAAAATGTATATGAATTCACAAAATTTAAAAATGGAACCAGCCTTTTTTAGAAAGAATATTGTGTTCATCATGATCATCAAGAAAAGAGAGAATAGAATTCAAAAGCAGCATATGTTGAGCAATAAAGAAAAAAAAAACTATAAGGATAATGGAATATAAAATAACTCATTCTATGCATTCCATCACCTGTCTATTTAGTCAACTCAAAACAAATTTAATGGAAAAAAAACTGAAAGAAAAGGAATTGTATAGGTAACCAATAATATTGAAGATAAGAAAAAAAAATGCAGAAAAAATAATCATATGAAGTAAAAAAAAAAAGGGTTTAAAGCAGGTAGTCAAGGAAAACCAAACAAGAAAAAAGTAATGACAAGGAAGCTAAAGTTGAAGTGTTTGAAAACATTGAATGCCAGGAATAGTTTTAATAAAAAATGAACGAGAAATCTATTGAGTAAACCCGTTGAGTTAACTTGAACTTTAAAACAGTATCATAAATAAGCATGGTGTAATACCTTATCAAGGATATCGTGGTATATTTGAAATGTCCACCAAATAACAGTGAAAAACAACACATTCATTATTATGACAGTGACAATTTGGAAACATCTCTAATAAAATGCATGTAGAATTAACACTACTATAGCTAATATACTTTATGAGTCACCACCATCATTTTCATTAGTGAAAGAAAATAAATGGGCATGTTCACCAATAATATCACTTTCAAGATCAACACCAGGCTTTCTCGATTGGGAGTCAGTTGAAAGTTCCATTTCATTCCACTTATTAATGGAGTCATGAGGTGTTAGGTCTTTATCATACAAAAGTTGACTGTATCTATCTTTAAATGCAGATGAGGCTAAAGGAATCAAGACTCGCTTGGGTAAGCTATTTTGTGATATCAGTTGTGCTTGCTGAGGTTCAGAGATATTGAAAGAAATAGTAGAAGATCTCTTCAAACCTTGAGGTGGCGTATTTCCAACTGAAGCTGACTCGACCGAAATCTCACTCTGATCTAATCGTGGATACGAAAACAATGAAGTATCAACAGATAAACTAGTAGCGGTAGATACCCTACTATTTCTAAAAGCACCACAGCTTAGACTTGAAGACGAAAAATGCTTTGGTCTTACTGGAGCTTGTTGTTGACACGGAGGGAATTGTTGTTGTGGTTGTTGTGCTACTTGATAGCTTTGCGGAGGATCAGTAAATGAGTACACCGACGAATCGATAGATTGGACTAAACCTTGGTAATGTTGAGATAATTCGGTGACAGACATATTGTTATTGGAATGCGAAGAATTGAAGTAATCATCAATAATAGATTTATGAAACAGTTGCTCTTCCGAAGGTTCTTGAGGAGGTGGATGAAACTGTTGTTGGGGTTGTAGGCTTTGTTGTTGTTGAATCCGCTGATACTGCAATCTCTGTTGCTGAGTCTGCTGCTGTTGAGCGAGCAATGATAACTGATCTTGAGGGGTAGCTAACTGACTGAGATGTTGTGGAATATACTGATTTTGAAATTGTTCGTTAGTCAAACCAGATAATTTTCGTTGAGGTTGACCACTAGTGGCAACTGGCGGTGATTGTTGCTGTTGGAAAGCTAGCATTTGTTGTTGTTGAAACTGCATTTGTAATTGTTGTTGTGATGGAATTTGAGGCTGAGGTTGAATAATAGAAACTTGCGGTTTAGAAGAATCAGCAATCCTTGTTTGCATTAATTGTATTCTAGTACTTTCAACTACGGATGGGTCTTGATTTGTTTGATATGCTAGACCATCAAGATATGACAAAGATTTTGGTTTATGGCCAGGAGGTGGAGGTTTTGCACCTTGATGAAAATTTAAGGGACCTTGAAAACTCAAGGCTTTTCGTAATGGAATCTTGCCGCCTATACCACTGGAGGCTCTAGCTCTGCATGAGCCTCTTGCATTCTGCGGTGAAGGTTGATTGACCATAGAAGACACTGGTGAATATGGAGCACTGAAACCAGCCGGAGGAAACTGTGAAATTGAATTAACAGAAGCCATAGATGCAATTGAACTAGATCTTCTCAGAGCTTTAATCTTTTTTGTAGTCGAAGTATTAACCGAGCAAACCTCAACAAATTGATTATCTTCAATCATATTTTCAGAATATTGAGATTCTTCGCCATCGCCCCTTATTGTAAAAGCACTAGTCGCACTTGGAGGGCGCATGAATCCTTCATCTTCAAATTGATTATTCATTGGGGTATTACAAATTGGCGATTGTTCATTTGAGTGACTAGCAGCATGTTGTTTGGCCATATGAATTCTATTATCCATATATAGAATTGAAGTACTAGAATTTGACCTTTCTCTGGAAGAAGGATTATGGTTGCTGAGAGTATGTGGATCAGGTTTTGGACCAATTGAACCCAGTGAAAGAAAGGAAGAGTCTTCCGAAGCTGTAGGTGTGATTGGGCCAAAGGGGGGCTGTAATCCTAATTGAGTAACGCCGATCGGAGTGGTTCTGTTAGCAGAAGCCGAATCATTCGGTGAATTGTTATTAGAAGCGTTTAAACCCATTTGCGATACACTATTGGTGTGTACTTCATTTTGAGAACTAGAAAATATCGGATGCTTCATTTTTCCTTTAGACCTACTTCTATAAAGCTTTCTCAACGTTGACCTAGTGGAAGATAGTTGTTGAGAGTCTTCTGGATTGTTGCCTTGATTTTCATTACTACAACCAGTAAATGGAAATTTCAATTTTGAAGGAGACGTGACTTCTTTGATAGTTTCAGGAGTTGACTGGAGCTCATTTGAACCGCTTCTAGATATTGAAATATTATTGGTTTTCTTCTCACGGCCTTTGAATAATCTGGATACCTTACTAGAAGTATTTCCTTGGTGTTGTTGCTGATCTACAGCACAACCAGACACCAAACTTTGAGCTTTATTTGTACTTTTTGTAGTAACTGGGGCAGGTGCGGTCGGGGTACAATCAACAAACAAAAATTCAGTTGGTTGACCGTCTTTATCAATTTTTGGCTTAACATGAGACTTTCTAAAACCATGTTTATTATTTGAATTTGTAGATAGTAAAGATTCATGACTTGATTGTAACAATTTAGATTGCCTTTCAGCTTCCTCACTTTTAAACCTGTTCATTTTCCAAATTCTTTTAGCGTACATTTTTTTTGGTGGGGGAGGAGGTGTGCCCATTGGCTCATTTTTCTTGGAGTTTATAGAGAAACGCTCATCTATATCATATGCAAAGGAAGACACGATGTTCTTATTTGGGGAAGGAGAAGACTTGGAGTTCAGTCTATCAACCTGAACAGGTTCATCTATAGGTGGAAAAAGTTGTTGCTGGTTCGTCTTCGAAAGCTTAAATGTAAATTGATCTGTAAATGAGGGTTTGGAACTTGAGTTTAGCCTCTGTGTTTGAGGAGAAGATTGCACTGAGTTGCTTGCAATTGAAGTAGAATGGGGCGGAGACATTTGAGAGGAGATCAACAGTTGGTCATCTGGAGAAAAGGCAGATTCTTTCTCTTCTTTCGCAGACACGGGACTTTTCATTAAACGTGGAGATGGATGGAAGAACACAGATCGGGGTGGATGTGAGGAGGGTGGGAACTGTCAGTGAGGAAGATGGAACAGAGGACAGGGAAGAAGAGACAGACAGGTGACAGAGAAGAGGAGAAGAATGGAAAGCTTGTAGTTACAGCTAAAACTACGTTGTTTTGGAGACGCCTAACTAGTAAGGTGAAGGATTTAAGTTGGACGATAATTAATAAGTTGGCAGTCAACCCTCATTTCTTCTCTAATCACACCTAATTTTAGGGCATCAGTTTTAAGAACCGTCGTAGAATTCCGCTGCCGGGTGGCTTCACCTACTTCAGCCAATGTCAGACTTGTTTACTTCCAGTGGTTATTGCAGGTGTGTACGAACCTAGCTACAATCTCTACATTGTCTCTGCCGAGCAGGCTGTCTGATGGGCCAAATGTAATGATGATTCGTGCATCAGTGACTGACTTCTCGAGCTTCGTATACAAAATTTGTCGGACGACGAGGTTTTATAGGTGAATCTGAGTAAAGCTTAGTGAAGAATTTATCTATATATAGGCGTGTTTTTTAGGAAACAGATCATGGTATCCCATGGATGCGTTGAATAGAAATTATAACCCGCCACGATCTGTTCGAGTACCTTTGAGTTGGGAACAATTTAGCCTATTGTTACTGACTTCTAAATCAGGGACCCACCCCCTCCCACGCCTAGTGATTTAGAGGGATTAGTATCTCTTGACAAAATACAAATCTACAGCTAATCCAAAAAGATTCGGAATATTTTACTTAATATTCAGAAGAAGTGGGATCATGAATGCCAACATCTTAAAAATAAATGATTTTAGGCGATTTTCAGATTAAGTTTCAGCTGTAATATTTGTTATTGTCAATGATATATTCCACCTTAATTAGCTCAGCAGCTGAGATTATGTAACGTACGACATTTGGTTTCTGACAATTTTTGTGAGTGCAAACTTACTTGAACTGCCACATGCCTAGCTCCGTAAACAATGCTTTTATTTCAAAATAATGGTAATGTCAGGAACCAGCCTTGGAATTCATATTGAATATATAGCTTTGATCACCGTTTGACTGTAACGTATGCCTGTCACAAAAATACGGTTGTTTAGCTATATTTCATCCCTGTAGAGGCCAGCCGAAGCGCTCGGTCCGGCATCTGATTAAATACCGTTAAGGGTGATAGATTCAAAGATGTGGGTTAGAATTATTGATTTTTGTTCATCGAAATCTATATGTACTATTTGTTAACATTTTTTTTTTTTTTTTCCATCAAGTTCAAATTAGGAAATTACGTACATTTTATTTATGAGTTCTGGGCCCTGTGGATACGCCTCAATTAATAAGTGGTTTTCTGGTATATTCTTTTGTGAATATTTGAGACAAATTTCCCCATCCTTCTTATAAACCACTGTCAATAGCTTGAGGTTACGCAAGGTCTGAACTCACTGATATACTTCCAATGCATGCTGTGGCGTCTAACAAATATTCTCGGCCGATTGATCATGGCCTGTAAAACATGGACGGAACTGTATGTGCTCGAACATTACTAGAGGAGAAATTTGGGTCTACTGTGGTTCAAAGACGATATGCCCCATCAAAACGCTTACAAATGGAATGAATAATGATTGCGGCGAGACCACAAATGCCTTGGAAATGGTAGTTGATAGCAGATACTTAGATACTCGGCAAGGAGGGCATTGACGATTTTAAGCGATATCTCATCGCCTGGCTCTTGGGGGTAGCCATCCCCCTATTGTCATCGTACGTGCTCTAGTTTATCGCGTTTACGATGACTCCACACTTTGCTATTTGTTACCAATGTTACCTCCACCACACTCTACAACTTTCCCATCATATATCGATATTAATGGTACTTAGTTAAGTTACTCTACATATATCTGGTTCCTTTTATTTTACTAGTATAACATTTCAGTACTCAAGACGCTTTTTAGAATATATACGTCCTAAGCATTACCTTCACTAGCAATATATAAGTCGAACGTGCTACCTAATTCAATAGTATATTATAGAAATGATAAAGATACATAATATATGAAGTATAAGCATAAAAATAGGCGAAGTTCAGCCGTGTTAGGATTTAACACAGAGGCCACAATGGTGTGAACTAGGAGTGTTGTACGGCAGGAGTTGGCATCCTAAACTTAACCTGCTCCCCCATGCCATGTTGTTGTAGGCCTTTTCGTAATGCGGCGCATGATTGTTTCTTGAGTGGCGCAGGTAAAACTTTAGCACAGCCTGGAAGAGCTATTTTTTTGTAGAACCGTTACGATAAAGCTTATTACCAGTATGAAGACAGAACTATTAAAAGATAACATGCCCAACATACTTCTTAATGCTAAGAGAAGAAAGTTGAAGAAGCTAAACATTGAATTGGATTTAGAAGATGGTTCTGATAATGATGATGCTCCACTAACTTCTATAAAAAGCCCCATCAATAATGATAATGATGATAATGATCATGACTTAAATGTTATCAAGCCTACTTCAACGAGGACAATCGAGTTTAAAAAGAGAAGTAAAATATCTCACCAACCAATTAAAGTGAAACAAGAAGTTAATGAAACTATTCCAAATTCTGAAATTAATATCAAAGAAGAGAATGTGTTCATTAAAGAAGAACCAAGCGTTCAAGATGAAATTTCCAATTTTTATAATTCAATGAAGAAAGACCAGGATAGACTTCAACATCCTCTAGAAGATATTAAATTAGAGGATGAAAATGAAATTAAAATAGAAACGGAAGAATCTGAAGATTCTATTGACAATATTCAGTTTGATAGAGATTGGTATACACAAGATGAACAAACCTCCCATGGATACTATAATGATTATGATATGATTGAAGAACAAAAATACATAACTTCTCATTCTAGTAGAGATAGTAAACATAGCTGGAACGATAATAGAAATTCTGATTCGAAACATGAATCAAATAGATTTAGACACAAAGATGAGGATTTTGACGAAGTGGTAAATGATATTGATTTATTTGTTCACAGACTAACTCCACCATTTTTAGATTCCCAAACTGTTTTAACTGATCAAGTGGAACTGACAAAAACAATTAGAGATGTTACTGGTGACTTATATAAATACTCGAAGAATGGTTCAGCTATGGTTAATGAAAGAAGAGCTAAACAAGACAGAAAGAAAAATGCTAAAGATATCTCTGATACCAAAGGTTTAGCTTTTGGAAAGGTATTAGGAAATCTTAAAACCTCCGAAGACACTGATGAAGAGAATGAAAATTCAGAAGATTTCATTAAAGCTTTAGATAAAAATAGTACTTATTCAAAAGAGAACATTAAACAACAAAGGATGAAATTACCGGCTTATCAAAACAGAGAAGAACTATTGAAGAGAATTAGGGAAAATCAAGTTGTGATTGTTATCGGTGAAACAGGTTCTGGTAAGACTACACAGTTACCTCAATTATTGTATGAAGCAGGCTATCATCAACATGGCCTGATAGGAATCACTCAGCCAAGAAGAGTTGCCGCAATGTCTGTTTCAAAAAGAGTTAGTGAAGAAATGAATGTTCCCTTAGGTGATGAAGTCGGATTTTCAATCAGATTTGAAGATCATACAAACGAAAGGACGAAGATTAAATTTATGACCGAAGGTATATTATTAAGAGAAACATTAATGGATCGTGATTTGGATAAATATTCATGTATCATAATGGATGAAGCTCATGAAAGATCATTAAACACTGATATTCTATTAGGATTATTTAAAGGCATTTTATCTAGAAGAAGGGATTTAAAGTTAATAGTTACTTCTGCTACCATGAATGCTGATAAATTTTCTAAGTTTTATGGTAATGCTGAACAATTTGTTATTCCAGGTCGTACCTTTCCTGTCAATATTATGCATTCCGCTGTTCCTGCAACTGATTATGTTGACGCAGCAGTGAAACAAATTTTGAAAGTCCATATTGCTGAAGAACCTGGTGATATTTTGGTCTTCATGACCGGTCAAGAAGATATTGAAGCGACTTGCGAAGAAGTTGAAAGTGAATTATTAAATTTAATGAAATTGGACGATACTATTAATCCATTACAGATATTACCAATCTACTCCACATTACCTGCTGAAATGCAAGCTAGAATATTTAAGAAATCCAAGATTAGAAAATGTATAGTTGCGACCAATATAGCAGAAACTTCTTTAACTGTTGATGGTGTTAAGTACGTCATAGATACTGGTTTAATGAAACTTAAAGTATACAATCCAAAGATTGGCCTGGATTCATTACAAATTACACCAATATCGTTAGCTCAAGCCAACCAAAGAGCAGGAAGAGCAGGAAGAACAGGACCTGGTGTGTGCTTTAGATTATACACTTTAATTACAGCAATGGATGAAATGTTTCCCGAACCAATACCAGAAATTCAAAGAACAAATTTAAGTAGTACCATTTTATTATTGAAATCATTGGATATTAAGGATGTCAGCAAATTCCCGTTTTTGGATAAACCTTCAATTGAAGCAGTTAATACTGCACAATACGATTTATGGACAATGGGTGCATTACAAGATTTTGGTGACCTTTCAAAAATTGGTCGAATCATGTCAATTTTACCAATTTCACCAGAACTATCCAAATTTTTAATTTGTTCAATGCTACCTAGATTTGACTGTATTAGAGAAGCTACAATTATCGTTGCAATGTTGTCTATTCCTCCTATATTTGTTCGCCCAATTCATGATGCTGAATTATTGAAGAAATCTGATACAGCCCGTGAAAAATTTCAAATTGAGCAAAGCGATCATTTAACATTACTTAATATATTCGGTCAATTTGAAAATGCAAGAAAATGGGGTTCAAAATGGTGTAAAGAAAATTTTTTAAATTTTAAATCTTTAAGGAAAGCAAAGGAAATTCAAATTCAATTAATACAACTTTTGAAAAAGCAAAATCCAAAAATATTATCGTATGATCAACAAGATAATAATATTATATTAGAATGTTTAACTGCTTCTTTTTTTCAACATGCTGCCAAATTCAAGAAATATGGAGAATATCAAGATTTGAGAACTGGTTTAATAATGAAGTTACATCCAACATCATCGTTGTATGGAATGGGTGATTTACCTAAATATGTTGTTTATCATGAAGTTATGATGACAGGTGACAAGCAGTATATGAATTATGTCAGTTGTTCTAAAGGTCACTGGCTAGATAGTTTTGGTTCAATCTTTTATTCTGAATCAATCAAAGGAATGTCAGCTAAAGAAAATCAATTGATACGTGAAAAGGAATATTCTAAGGTTCTTGAGGAAGAATCCAACGAAAGAATAAAACCGAACGAAGTTGCAAATGTAGAAGATAAAAAGGAAGAGAAATCTATTTTTAAAAAGAGAAGGTTTGGGGGTCGTAGGATATAATTTTATTTTATTTTATATATTAAGGTTTTATATATATTAATTAAAAAGGTATAGAACAAATATGTTGTAATTTTAATAACCAAGAATACTAAAGAAGCAAAGGGAAATGGGGAGGGGAGAAGGTAACAGCAAACCTAAAAGGGGATAATTAAACAAACGAGGAACAACAAATTAAATAAGTATACTACAAGTGGGTGAAAAACTAAGAAATTGAAAAAATAAATGCAAGCCACAAAAGGAATCAACTTATTGGGGTTAACACAAAATTATCAATTAATCTAGTGGTACCCTTAGATTTATCTTTAATATCATTAGGAACTTTTGCAGCTAAGCTGACAATACATCCTTTCCTTGGATCAATATTATCAAGATAATGCAAATTTTCAGAATCATTAAATGAAATATAATCAATATCAAAGAAGTTTTTCTCAGTTGCTAATTTTTGTTTTAATAGTGAAGTTAATTTTTCAACATTTAATTCACCTCCATTAACATAAAAATCTTTAACAACATTCAATGCTTTGTAAATAGTAGTGGCCTTTAATCTAGAATCAACACTTAAATATTCATTTCTTGAAGATAGAGCTAAACCATCCTCTTGTCTAACAGTTTCTCCAATAACAATTTCAAGGTCAAATAATAAATCTTTAACTAGTCTTTTAACAACCACAGTTTGTTGAATATCCTTTTGACCAAAATAAGCAAAGTCTGGTTGAACGATATTAAAGAGTTTAGTAACAATAGTTGCAACACCTCTGAAAAATGATGGTCTTGAAACTCCTTCTAACTGCTCAGAAACACCTTTAACGGAAACAAAGGCACCCTCTTGTAAGTCAACATCCAATGGTATACCTGAAGGATACATTTCATCAACCGTTGGAGCAAAAACTACAGAAACTTTTCTTGAAGTTGGAATTGATTCCAATAATGAAATATCATGATCTATATTTCTTGGATAGGAATCTAAATCTTCGGATGGAGAAAATTGCGATGGATTGACAAAAATAGAGACAATCGTTATATCGTTAGACTCTAATGATTTAGAAATCAAAGATAAATGACCAGAATGTAAGAAACCCATAGTCGGTATTAAACCAACCTTTAAATTTTGTGAGTAAGCTTTTTTTCTGAAAGTTCTTAATTCCGAAACCTTTCTAATAACTGGTATTTCTGGGACAGTCATTTTTCTTGTTAAATGTTATATTTTTTTTTCTAAAAAAAAAGGTAAGAGAAGAAAAAGGTATAACCAGAGATGAGTTGTTGAAGTTGACTTCTATTCCGTCGTACCGGTACTCAAATATGACACACCGTTAAACTGAAAGTTTTATTTCCGCAGCCGCTTTACCCCACGGCCGCGGCATTGTTGGGTAAGGCGGTGCAACGATGATTTAATTATATGGCATTAAAAGAAACATAAATAAATAATGATATATATAAATATATTAAGAGATGATTATTTTTTTAAGGTTTTACTATTTTCCATTAATCTAAGTAAGTTTCTCAATAGCATAGTAATGGTAACCTTACCAATGGAAGGAACATAAAGAGAAGCAACTTGTTTAACGTCATCATTAAAATTCTTTTCACTTGAGAAGTTTATAACAACTGCACCTCTTTTAATATATTCAGTTGGAAATTTATAATCTTTACTTGGAACACCAGTAATCACGATATCTGAGGCACTAGCACATTCTTGTAAAGTTTTATCACATGGTAAAACAGTGTGTTTTAACATATGTAGTCCATCACCTCTTTCATATAATTGAATATCATTGATATCGACGGAGTAAACGGTAGCACCATCATTTGCTAATAATGCAGCTAATGGACGTCCAACGATTTCAGATCTATTAACGATTGTAACAGTTTTACCATATAATCTATTACCATAATTTAATAAAGGATTATAAACACTCAAATATTCTAAACTTTTAACAATAGCTAATGGAGTACAAGGTAAAATTGATTTTTGAGTACAAGCATCATCTAAGTATCTTATATTATGATACATATTGGAAATATATTTAAAATTTAAACCTTCAACATCTTTTTCTAATGAAACACATTGTTGTAAATATTGATCTTGTCTACCCCCAAAAACAGGGAAATAAACCATTATTCCGTTGATAGAATTATTGGTATTACATTTATAGATTTCTTCTTCAAGTTGATCTTTTGCAACTCTAATCAATTCATACTTAAAACCTAATGATTCAGCAGTCTTACCAGTCCAAGTTGCATACATTTCAGCAGAAGGATCAGTATTTGCCAATAATCCAACTAATTTTGGAGGAGTTGGTAGTTCTGAAGTAACAGCAATAATTTCATCTGTGTATTTTTTAGCAATTTTCGAAGCTAATATAGTTTTACCTGCTGATTTAATTGCTGAAGACATGTTGAATGCTTTATCTTTTTTTTTTTGAAAATATATATTTGTCTTTGTTGAAAAAAAAACTTAAAAAGAACTTGTTTTTCTACTTTTTGAGAAGAAATAAGATTGAAGTCAGTAAAATTCAATATTTATATAATTATAAAAAAATAATTAAAGGATTAAACGTGTATGTATGAAAAAATAAATATATTTTGATAGAACAAAAGTCAGAGTCAGCACAGCCAGCCATATGTTCCACGGCTGTGCTGACTCTGGCACGTTTACGTAATACACAGCCTTATTACAAAATCGTCGCGCCCATCGACGTACTCTTTAATTCTTGTTGAATAACCGACGCGTCGATATGACGTACTTGTTTTCATCGTATAGTCTCCATTTCGGCAGCGGCTCACCCCACAAGGTAAAATAATCCGGATATTGTGGGTTGATCCGGCCTCCGGTATCACCTTACCACTTAGTAAAAGTCAGCTGTTAATGATATTGGTCATTTTTATCATCATCGAAGATACTAGATTTCAGATTTTTTGGCCAAGGTTTATGTACCAGTAAAGTGTAACTTAAGATTGTGACCCAACAAGTAGTCTAAAATGGTAAGGAAGGGAACAGAAAAGTTCCGGCTGGCCAATAGCGTGCATTTAACCCCACCACTGGCAGAAATCCTGCTTTAACTCGCACACATATAAATTCTCCTCCATATACGCTGACTTTTTAATTTTACCAATTTTGCCTTTTTTTTTTTTTTTTTTTTTCCATTTCATTTCTTTGACAATAACATTTACATTTATAGAAGTTTACGTTTTTACTTTCAATATTTTTTTATAGAGTAAAATGGTTTCAAGAGCATTATTAGCTAAAGTTAAGTCTATTGTTGAAGAATTTGAAGTTTCTCCAGAAACTTTAAATAAAGGGGTTGATTATTTTATTGAACAAGCAGTTGAAGGTTTATCGGAATCCTCAGGATCTAAAGGTTTACCAATGATTCCAACGTATGTTACATCAATTCCAGATGGAAGTGAACGTGGTATTCTACTGGCAGCTGATTTAGGTGGAACTAATTTTAGAGTTTGTTCAGTTGAATTAAAAGGTAATCATACATTTAATTTAATACAATCTAAGAATCCAATTCCAGTTGATTTGATGTCTGGATCAAAAGATGAATTATTCCATTACCTAGCATCAAAAATTGGACAATTCATTGAAGAAAATCATTCAAAGGATAAAGATATTAAAGATGATGAGAATAAATTTAAATTAGGATTTACATTTAGTTTCCCAGTTGATCAAACGAGTTTAAATTCTGGTAAATTAATTAGATGGACAAAAGGATTTGATGTCAAAGATGCAGTTGGTGAAGATATTGTAGCATTGTTACAAGAACATTTAGATAAATTAAATATTCCTGTTAAAGTTTCAGCTTTAGCAAATGATACCGTTGGTACATTATTAGCAAGATCATATACAGGTGCAAATAAAGAAGGTGTTACAGTAATTGGTTGTATCTTTGGTACAGGTACTAATGGAGCGTATAATGAAAAATTAGAAAATATTCATAAATTAGATAAAGAAATTGTTGAAGATTTGAAGAGTAAAGGAGTTACTCATATGGTTGTTAATACTGAATGGGGTTCATTTGATAATGGATTAAAAGTTTTACCAAATACCAAGTATGATGCGGCACTTGAATTGGAAACTTCGAATAGAGGATTCCATATGTTTGAAAAAAGAGTTTCAGGTATGTTTTTAGGAGAATTATTAAGACAAGTTTTATTAGATCTACATAAAGAAGGATTAATGTTAACTCAATATGAAAGTTTTGATTCTTTACCACATAGATTAAGAACACCATGGGAATTACAAAGTGAGACTTTATCTTTAATTGAAATTGATGATTCAACTAATTTGATTGCAACAGAATTAGAATTAAAGCAATCCTTAAGATTACCAACTACACCTGATGAAAGATTAATGATTCAACAGTTGACTAGAGCCATTGCTAAAAGATCAGCTTATTTATCAGCTATCCCAATTGCTGCGTTATTAATCAAGACAAAGGCATTTGAAGGCCATCACGCCGAAGTTGATGTTGGAGCCGATGGATCAGTCGTTGAATTCTATCCTGGATTTAGAGCAATGATGAGAGATGCCATTGCTCAAACACAATTAGGACCCCATGGAGAAAGAAGATTGCACGTGAACATTGCAAAGGACGGGTCATCAGTTGGGGCTGCATTGTGCGCATTAAGCGAATAGTAAGTAATATTAATAAGTCTATTGAGTTTTTGACATGTTTACGATATTTTTATATATTTTATATATTATATAAATACAAAAAAAATTAAAAAATTAAGTATGGGGAGGTATGGTGGGGCGGCCGAATGGAGTAGCTCGCAGTCCGAGCGTTCGGAGTCAACTGGAAAAAGTGGCGAATTTACCCCATTCAAAAGCAGGCAGCGGAGGCGCGGCAAGGGTGAAGACATGGCGCATGCGCGGGGCATTCCGATGAGGGGTACCCTGTTTATCCTTTCACTGTATTTAAACCCTACGTTTCCTTGATGGGTTTGTTGCCCTCCATACCAAGCCATGTCAATAGAATTGTATACTCCAACCACTTTTTAAAACGATGACCAAGCGTTACATCTGCCAGTTTTGTGCTAGGTCTTTCTCCAGATCCGAGCACAAACTCAGACATGAACGTTCACATACCAAGGAAAAACCTTTCCACTGTTCTATTTGTAAAAATGGCTTTGTTAGAAGAGATTTACTTCAGAGACATCTTAGAACAGTACATGCTCTTCTTCAAAAGGATTCTATAGAAGAGAATATTTTCACCGACGAAACTGCCGCACCTGTTAACTCGAATGCTACTCCTCACTCCCTGTCCCCCTCCCCTGACCAATCTCAGTTGAATCAACAGAACATTGCAGATCATGATCACCATGATAACCACCATTACCCCTCATCGAATGAAAACACCACAACAGACATGGGGTTAAAAAATGAAAAAAATATTATTACTTTACTTACCCTATCCAATAAATTCGATCTGCTAAATGATGAAATGAATCTTAGAACTCCAGTATCAGCTTATATCATCGCTTTTGGGTTTGAATTTGTTTTATCGAAAAGTGAAACTTTGGATAAATTACCTCTTATATTTGATTTAGATTCAATGCATAGTTTAACAGATCAAGATGAATTACTTTTCATTATGTTATGCTTAGGGGCTTGTGTTAAAAAAAATTTAAATGATGCTGTTTTATTTTTCAATAAAGCCTGGTCTATAATTATTGATCAGATTAAAAATTCAAGAATTAATTATAATTCAGGTGATTCATTTTGTGCTTTTGTTAATCATTTAATAGTTCTATGTTATATCTATTTAAACTTCTTTATCACCTTTGTTAATATTGAACGTTTAGATGATGTTGATGCCATTAAAAAATTGGAAATACCAATTGATGTTTTATTTGAATATTTAAATAATATAATGAGTACTCATTCAACTAATATTAGTTCCGAACCCATAGAAAATCAATCTGATGAGGTTAAAGATTTTTATTGGTATGCTTACATATTATTATCACATTATTCATTTATTCATAATAAATCTCCTTCTTCTTTACATGAATTCATTTTAAATAAAAAAATACCAAATTCGGATATTAAATTAGGTTATTTAATTAATAATTTATCAATGATTTCAACAACAACTTCTGCAAAATTAGAATCAGGATTGAATTCAAAATTAAAAGAAAAAATCATTATAAGTGCATTAATGAATGAATTGCAAATGGTTAAATTTAACGAAACTAATAAACTTTTAAAACAACCTATTTCACAACAAGGTGTTTTTAAAGAAAATAAGAATTTTTTACATAATGCTATTATTTTGGCTAATAAAATCTTTAATAATGATCATGCTAATATTAGTACTTTTGGTAATAATAATAGTGATAAACTCTTAGATTTGGTTACTTTGATGAAGAGAAAATTAACAACTAAATGTCCAATTAAATTATTAGATCTATTGAACTCTTATATTGTTCTTCCAGATTCAGGTTATAATTGGTTACTATTATGTTTAACCTTAAAAGAATTTATGTTTGAGACTGAATCGTTAATCAATGATAGAAACTATACTCAAGATAATAAACCAGTTGTTGAATTTGAAATAGTGAAGTTCTTAGCTTTGAATTTATTAGACCATAGTTCTGAAAAATCTGAAATTGAAGTTTTATCGGAGAATGATCTATATAAGAATATTATTGATTATATTTCGACTCCATTTAAGGAAAATTTCATTATTAATAATAATATTGGTATAACTTCATTGCCTGTTATATTATTATCATTAGTTAATTCAAACAATACTTTTCGTGAAATCAAATCTGAATTACACCTACCAATTAATAAATTATGTTTTTTAGAATTTATTGTTGGGAATTTTTTAGTATTATTTAGATTAATGAATTTTTTCAAAAAAAAGTATTTTAATGATTTAACATTCAATCATAATTGGAAATTTAATTCAAATGATTCAAATGAACATCGTCATTCAAAAAATATTCAAGATAATAATGATGACCCTGACAGCGATGAAAATGAAAGTATTATTCTTTCGGTTATCTTTTTTATTATTAATGAATTAGGTTATAGATTTGATAAAATAGTTGATGATAATAACTCTAATACTACTACTACTAATAATAACGATGATGAATTTTCAAATAAAAGAAAGAGAGCTTATTCAATTACTATTGGTGAATTTAATAACAATAATGATAAATTTAGAAGATTGAATAGTGAAAATAAGGATACCAATAAAAAAAGTAAAAAACACATATATAAAGAAGACAGTATTAAGTCTCAAATAATGGATGATAATAAATTTTATTCTATAATGAAGAATTTGGAATGTTGTTTTATAAAATGGTTGGATTTATTAAACAATGAAAGTCCACATATAAATAAATTTATTGAAGTTTTTAAAGAAGTTTTAAATAATGAAGTTTACTCTAAATTGATTTTCCGCTCAAAAGGTTCACCTGATAGTACTTCATCTGTTTTGGCTACCCCTTCAGGTTTCAACAATGTTAATATAAACAACACTCAATTAGTATCAAATAACAATGGAATTGATCTGTTTGGCGTTGGTTCAACTTCTAATTATTACCCCGAATTTAATAAAAAAAGAAGTAATTCATCATCGGAAGACCCTTCAAGAAATAGATTTACGTTACACCAGCATCAACAACAACTAATGCAACAACAACCACATCAACAATATTATCAAGCAAACTTTAAGTATTATCCATCCAGCAATGGTAATTCTTTACATGTTTCAGGTGGTTTAGGTATTTATAATTCTTTAGAACTTTCACATTTTCAATCGAATTCTCAATTACAACATAATTCTGAGCAATTATTTGGATATAATGGCTATCAATTAAAAGAAACTAAAGATATTAAAGCTATGTCACCTGAATCTTCAATACCAAATAGAATTTTATTACCTCCATTATCACATTCTAATAGTTCTAATGCTTTATCGAACTATACAAGTAATTTTACCAACAAAAGTAACAATAGTAATAATAACAATAACAACAACAATAACAATAACAATAAAGCTTTATTTTTACAACAAAATATCTTATCTCCAACAGCAACATCAAATACTTTACTTAACACTGCTAAACATTCATTACCAGTTCCTTCAATTATAAAATCAATCACCCCAGAACCATTTTCATCAAGTGTTGGTAATAGTAATACCAATAATAGTATTACAACTCCAAAATCAACCAATATGTCTGCTTCACCAAGTGGTAACAATGCAAGTACTACAACTTTTTCTGTTACCCCGTCTGCTAATAACAATAATGCTATTTCTTCTATAACTGTTAACAATAATACTTTAGTTCGTGAACCACCATCTCCTGTTTCGTCGTTATTTCCATCTAATGTTGGTAAAAATGAATTCACTTTATCAAGTGAAACAACTGATTCAAGATTGAATGAAGATTCTAATGAAAATAAAAATAATGGAATTGAAAATAGTGATAGAATTACAGATCTGTTACATGCTGCCTCTCTATCACAAAATTCACCAGAAGTTAATAGTGTCAATGAATGATTTATGATAACAAGATTTACAGTTTAACCTTAATTATATTGCATTAAATTAGATTGATTTCTTTTTTGTTTTTGTTTTCCTTATCGTAATTTTTTGCATCTCTTTATGACTTTATGATTTTTTCTTCTTTTTTTTGTGATTTTTTTTTCTTATCAACTACATTGATATTTATTTTTCATTTCTTTCGTGTTTGTTACTTTTCCTCTATTTCCAATCCAATTATGTTTTCGGTGTATGTACTTTGTACATTTTATTTTTTTATTTTTTTATTTTTTTTTTTTATTTTTTTTTTATATATAGTAATTTACTCAACACTATTATCATTAAAAATTATGGATATAGCGGTCGGTGGTGTTGAGTTCCCCTCAACGTGTATTAAGATTCAGTCAAATCCATATATTAAATTACTTTATATTACTAAAACCAATAGAATTTAGAAAGTAAAGAAAAAAAAAATGAGAATCAAAGGGTATAGTAATAGGAGAGCAGTTATAGTATATGTGATCAACACATTTAATTAAGAAAAGACTTTAAGAATAAAAAACAAACACAAAAACACGTGGAAACTTGGCAAGATTTTGTAAAAACCGATATGGATCATAATAGCAAATCACGCATATAGAGAAAAAAACAGAAAACACAAATAAAAATACCCATAATAAAAAATACAACCAGACTCCAAATTGAAAACTTCCATAGAACAAGAACACACAGGCTCACATACTCACTCACAAAAATGATACATTTATTATAAGAGATGTAATTTATTCATGACTAAATAAATTGAATTCATTGAATTATCTTCCTTTATTGGATTGGTGACAGTTGCATTAATTCTTGGTTTTCTGATCTGTTGTTGTTCAATTGGTCTTACTTTGATAGCTTCTTCTTCATCTTGATTAATTTTTAAAATATCATCATTATCTTCAGAGCCACCAAAGTATTTATAACAACCGAAGCCTGCAATTGAGGTTGTTAAAAATAATAATGATTTTGAATAACCTTTATCACCTTCACTACCATAATAATAGTAATAAGATTGATAATACGATGGATAAAAAGTGGAAAAATTTAATCTTTGTGGAGTAAATCTTGGTGATGATCTCTTTGTTCTGAATGAAGAGACAGAATTTAAATGAGATAGTAAAGTAGTAGTTGCTTTTGTTTGAGTTATTAGCTGTTTATTAAACATTGTAGTTGTACACGATTGAAAGAGAGTAAAGATGTAAAAAGGACACACAAATCTAAAGAAAACAACAAAAAATCTATATTGCAACCAAAGTGGATGATAATGTGTTTATATACTTAAGGTAAACACGAAAGCTCCGAAGACGGGCCCAGCAGATCAAACTTACTTGCCTGATCATCATCGGGTCACAGGTCTAAACAGCGTTAAAATGTTGAAGCGAGGCGGATTCTGTGCGGTAGCACCGATACAATATCACTTTCTTAAATACCGTCCGATAGAAGCACCTGGGGTTTTAAGCCACAACTGCCTTTGTTTCTCCTATTGTTGTTGTAGTTCAGGTCCATTATGGTCCATTATCCCCTTCCTCCTCCACATCGGTGTCATCGTCGGAGTCATCGTCACAGAAATCAAGTTCAATCCAGGAGGGCCAGCCAAGTTCACCAATCAGTAAACTTCTTAGTGCAGTCACCAAAAACTTCTCAATTTTTCCAATGTTTCTTAATATTGATCCATTAGATGACTCTAAAGGATGGTTCAATGATTCTTCAGTTAAACTGTCGGTGCTTCCCAATTCTCCTTCAATTTTTAAATTCTTAATAATGTCAATTCTTTCTCTATTCAAAGACGGGATATGATTTAATCCTGAAATTGAGGATTTTCGTGAATCTTGTATACTTTCAGAAGCTATAGTTGCGTCTGTTCTGGGCGTGGTCGTTGATGTTGTGGTTGTTGCCTGAGCATCTGATCGTTCGGTATCATCAATGTCACATAAAAATGATAAGAAAACTTTTTTATCTAAGTATGCAATGATTGCTAACGAATGAATAAATAAATTCGTAATCTTAAGTCTAACTGGTAGTTTTATAAATTCGGGAGCAGGGTAATTCACTAGTAAATTGCAAACAACTTCAACGTATAAACTTGAATCCCATTTGAAATCAACACTTAATTGTAAATCATAATTATCTCTTGGTGAATCCTCATCTTTCGGTATTGCGGAACTTGGTTCATTATTTTGTTTGAATTGTTCTTTATGTGTACTCATATCATTATAAACTGAACTCTCAATTAAATTATCCCCGTCAATACTTAGATTTGCGTTCATCGGAACTGAACGGTGACTAGTTGATCCAGAATCTTTGACATGACTCTTTGAACCGTTCTGTGAATCAATTAATCCAATTCCACCTATTCCTACACCCCCGGCACTTAGAAATCGGGGCGTAGTGCCAGTGACAATTCTAGAAGCAATCGGTGAACTTTGATGGTTCATTAATGAAGTAGATGACGACCTAGAACCTGTAAATGGAGATGGGGATCTTGAATGAACATCCCAAGCTGTTAGGACTCCTGGAGGTTTATTCGTGTATCCTGAGATAATAGATGATGATTTCTGTCTATTAAGACCAGGCGGAAGAGTATACTGTGGAATTGGTTGTTGTTGTTGTTGTTGTTGTTGTTGTTGATCTTGACTGATAGGCATGTCACCATCAGAGTAGAACTCTGGGAATGGATATCCGATATCTTTAATGGTGATTTCTGGGGACTTTTCACCTAAGGAGAACCTAACGATTTTCAGGTCACTTAGATAGGTGGGCAGGGCAATGTCAGACAGCTTCTCATTCAGGAAGTCTTGGATGTTATCATTGATGGTGGCATCGGTGTGGATCTTTTCCCAGTGGATGTCAACGGACATGAATGATGGCTGCTATGCGGTGGAGGCCAGTCGTTAGTCGTTGTCGTTGTCAGCTCTTCTCAGTTGTAGAGAGCAGTTTGTTGAGGGCCCTCAGCAGATTGGAAAGTCCAGAAAGAAATTTTGCCCGACTTCACCTTTTTCTAACTAATCATCACAAAACAGCACAATGAATCCACTGTGCCGCCCCGTCTCTCTCTCTATGCGTCTTTTAAAGGTCCCAAACACCAGGCTGAGGTGGAACTCAACTTTGAGCCCTTCCCAGTCCAGAGGAACCGGTGTTTTGTTCATGAACATGGGTGGACCTTCCACTGTCCCAGAAACTTATGATTTCTTGCTTAGACTTTTTTCGGATGGTGATCTTATTCCCTTTGGAAGATTCCAGGGATTTATAGCCAAATTAATTGCAAAGAGAAGAACCCCTACAATCGAAGAATATTACCAACAAATAGGCGGTGGTTCCCCAATCAGAAAATGGTCAGAGTATCAAGCAGGAAAAGTTTGCGAACGGTTGGATACTATATCCCCTTCAACTGCTCCTCATAAACCATATGTGGCTTTTAGATATGCTAAACCACTTACTCAGGAAACTTACAAAAAAATGCTTGATGATGGAATTACTAGAGCTGTCGCCTTCAGTCAATATCCGCAGTTTAGTTATTCAACGACTGCTTCATCCATCAACGAACTTTATAGAACTGCATTAGATATGGATCCACAGGGCCAAATTTCTTGGTCTTTAATTGACAGATGGCCAAAACACTTTTCGTTGATTGATACTTTTGTTAAGCATATCAATACCAAGCTAGAATCATTCCCAGAACAAGTCAGAAATAATGTTGTCATCTTATTCAGTGCACATTCATTACCAATGGAAATCGTTAACAAAGCAGACTCATATCCATCTGAAGTTGCTGCTACTGTTTATGCGGTCATGGAAAAATTAAAGTTTAAGAATCCATATAGACTATCATGGCAATCACAAGTTGGTCCTAAACCATGGCTTGGTCCAAAAACTGATAAAACAACAATGAAATTATGTGATGAAGTTGATGAATCCGTGATTCCTGGTGTTGTGATTGTTCCTATTGCATTTACATCCGATCATATTGAAACTTTACATGAAATCGATATTGGATTAAAAACATCATTAAAGAATCCAGATAGAATGGTTAGATGTGAGTCACTAAATGGTGATCCCATTTTCCATGATGGTTTAGCATACTTAGTGAAAGATCATTTGGAATCAGGTGAACTGTATTCAAAGCAGTTGCATTTGGATTACCTTTTAGGTAAAATGAATGGTACTATTACATTTAATCATCCATCAGAATTTTTTGGGGACCGTACTAAAAAGAAAGAAAATTAATTAAAACAAAAATTGACTAACAGTTATATACAGTCTTGTTTTGCTTGAATATACGAACATCGATTTTAGTGTGTGGTACTCATTACTTTTCTACTAAACTGTTTCCTTTCTTTTTTCCCATTTAGATTGAGGCCTTATATTTGAAATATGTATATATAATCTTCTTTTATCAATATTGTGGCTCTTTTTCTTTTTAACTTATTTTATATTAAACGGGATTGACAATCTTTATTGGCTCGCTTTTTGTTTTATCCCTCCTTTCCTTTTCATGTTTTATTTATCATAATTATCTTTTATTAAGAATAAGAAGATACCAGGGTAATCATATTGAGTGGTGTATATAGGTAATATAGTGCTCCTGGTTTTATAAATGTGCATATTATTTTTTCTTTTTTTCAACTTTTAATTATTTACTCGATTTTGCTTTGTTTTGTCTCGTCAATTTCCTTTAACGTAGTAAAAAACCAATATAAATCTTAATATACAATATAATACAAAGAGTCGTTAAATCACACAATTTCCTGAGGTTTTTGAAATCCTTTTTCGATAGTTTTAAGAACTTCTTCGTATCTTTTGGCAGTAGCAGTTTCTGCTTTCTTTGATGAAGTTTCTTTGGGTATAATTTCTCCAATAACAAACGATATATCATCCCATGACTTTTGATCATCTACAGTGCTAAGTCTATGGAATAGCTTATCCACTAACTGTGCCTTATGTTTCTCTTTATTAACAAATGGAACAACAAATCTAATTATCTCTTTAAATTGGGAATTTTCTAATTTTTTATCAGCGGATAACCCACTAAACATATCAATAAATCCATTGTATATTGCATTATCTTTTGTTGCTAATTCGATGAAAAATAATTTGCACATATCAACAATTCCTTTATCATTATTAACATACAGTTTTGCCATTTGTGCTAGTTGACCTTTCACTTTAACTTGACCAGCTAAAATCAAAAATGTAACAGTCATTAAACAAGTACGTTGAACAGTAATATCTTTATCTTGCAATCCAACATACAAGTAATCTTTACTTCCATCAATAACATGATTGAAGCAAACAGCCATATCGCCTAATGCTAAAACAGAATTACTTCGCACAATTGCATCTGGTGAAGTTTGTAAAAGTTCTAGATACATTGGTAAGTTCTCCTCACAAAATCTAGGTGATATACACATAAATTTGGTTAAGCACAGAACCGCTTGTCTTTGTAATCTTGGATCATTATAATCATTTTGCTTTGCAACAACTTCCTTAACTAAAGGAACAAATTTAGCTAATAAACCATTTGCACTATACAATAATTCCCTTTCTCTAATTCCTGAAACAATATCCGAAAATTCATCTTCATTACCACCGATCATGTCCAATTCGTTATCTTGTTCAGATTTCTTTGCTTCAGCTGCAATTTTCTTTCTCTTAAAATCGGCTTCCAATTTTTCTAAATGAACGATAGTCTTTAACCCAACGTGACCAACTAAAAACAACAATTGTGATAATGAAACGATTTTGTCTTGCCCATCACTATTTGCCGAAGATGATTCTGAAAAGATAGTCGATGCCTTCTTCTTCAAAACCTCAGAACAAACCAAATCTGGATGAGGAGATATTGTGTAAATGGTATTTAAAGCTTCTTCGGCAGCACTGAACCATTCACCATCAGTCGTATACTCTAGCATGACAGCTTTTAACTTTCCGATTGCCTCTTCAACTCTAGGAATATTGAATGACGTTGCATCTTTAACTGGAACAATTCTTTTCAACGAAACACATGAATATGCAATTAATGTCCAATCCTTACTTTCTAAGTCTAACCCAACATTTAAAATCGAGTTCAAACCTTTATATGAAATAAGATTATCCACTAGAGCAAACATACCTAAAACGATGATAGCACCTCTTTTTTGCTTTTTTAAAGTTGATGGATTTGTAAAGAACCCCCACAATATATCAATAGTAACACCATCAATGTACTTTTTAGCATAAAATTCACCCAATAGTTTTTCTAGGGAAGCTAAATCAGCCATTGATGAGTTATATGTAAGTTTAACTAAATTAGAAGCAATATATCTAGAAACTTCTCGTGGAATAACACCAGGCGGTCCTTCAAGATAAAGACTTTTATAAGCTTCAATTAACTTATTGACAACATCATTACCATCTGCTTCATTGTTACTTTTCATCCAAACTAAATGCAGCATTCTTCTTATCCCAATTTGAGCATTTTCTACTCCAAATGAATCCACCAAGACAAAGAAATCCATAACTTGAGAAACTTCATTCTTGGATTTTGAATATAATAATTCACAGCATTTTTCACAGGCTTTATAAATAATTTTAGTAAATGTAACACAATCCTTAAAATAACTAAATTTTAACCTAGCTTCTGTTAAAGTTTCAGAATCAACCGTGCCTTGCTCTTGTTCTTTTGGGTCATCAATTTCCATCTTATTTTCATCATCATCATCATCTTCTTGTTCATCTTCATCTTCATTTTGCTCCTCATTTGAAACATGACTTTTTTCTTGGTTAATTTGAGAAGAGTCTTCTTCATTAATGTCTTCATTTTCATCATTCTCTTCTTCTTTATCTAGTGCTTCATTTTCTTCCTCATCTGTAATTAAATCCGGATCCAATTTTTTCAATTCTTTTGTTGCTTTTTCTAGTTCTTTCTCAAAGTAAGATAAGTTCAACCTTCCATTATTCACAGCTTCAAAAGGATGCTTTAAAATTAACTCACTTAATAGTTTCAACGCACTTTTTCTGACAAGTTGAGATCTATCCTCTAAATGTTTAACTGAAATTTCAGTCCATTTGATTCTTCTATTAGTAAATTTGATGTTTGATTTCTTCAATAAATTACATAAACCTTGAAATGCTCTACTTCTGACAAATGGAGACGTATCTAAAACTCTTTCTTCAAACAATTCCAAGAAATGCGAAACCTGTTTTTCGTTATTAATATAATCATCTTCGTTTTTTGTTAAATCTAGAATCATGAATGAAATTGCTTCAATAACAGCACATCTTAGTGTCATAGAATTATTATCTAATAGTTGAACTATCATAGTAACTTGTCTCATAACTAATCTAGGGGATAGTTCAGTAAGTCTAACAAGAAAGGCTTTCACAGATGGAGGCTCACCACTATCATCATCCTTATACTGTTTGGAACTTAATTCTTTCAAAATATTATCTGTTAATTGATATGAATCATATTGCGAATACAATAGATACAAAAATTCTGCCATATATGTAGATGAGTGAGGGAAATAATTTAAATTTTGTAATATAGCACTTTGAACATGGTCAATTTGATTATGATGTTTAACTGTAAAAGCAATAACTTTGAATGCATCATGCCTAAATAAATCATCTTTCAATCTCTCTGAATTTTCAAATAATGTGTTAATAGGATCCAAAAATAATTTCACAAATTGATTTTTCTCTGGTGTAGTTTGAAATATTATGGATATATTAAGTGAAAACAATTTGATTAAAGTTTCAAAACAATCATGTAATAGTTGAATGGATTTTTTAAATTGTTGTTTACTTACCTCTCTATCATGTCTTCCTTCAGAGTTATCCCTACCTCTTCCTTGCTCTTTCACCTCAGCTTCCCTACCAATAGTATAGAGTAGAACATGCATCAAATATCCGTATAATTCTAAAACGTGTCTATGTGTTGAATCATTATCACTTTCATTTTGACGTAAATCACGTTCAAGCTCAAGATCTATATATGAACGTAAGGCACCTGAAATAAGAAAACCAAGTTGAAATTTTTGTTTGGGATTTAAAGATTCATAAGTATGGGCTAGATCAGAAACCTTTTCAAAAATATCTGGGTCTTGAATTAACTCTGATTGACTTGTGATTTGAGTGATTTCTTCTAAAGTTGCTCTTGGATCTGAGACTAAATCAAACTGTCCAAAACTCTCTTGAAATTGGTCCAGTGCTAATCGTAAATTGAAATCATCTGTCATAATTTACGTTGTTTACCTTATTTTTGGTTGTTTTGCTTAATGAAGTTTCGTGTTTTTCTTTGTTTTCATTTTAAATTTGCCATTGTAAATCCCGAACGCGAGTGAAATCTGGATAATTTTCCTACTGCGCCACATTTAATATATTGAAATTTATTAACTCTTAATAAATTCAACATGATACAACTTTTAGCTAAAAATAGGGGCAAATTATATTAAATTAAATTAATACCAATCAATGGTTAAAACAATTTATGCACAGAATATATAGAAAGGGAGGTAAAAGAAATGAAAATATACAAATTAAAACACACACTCTAGCTTGAAAATCACTTTGATTCTTCAGTAGTTCCATGTTCTTTAGACATAGAAATTCTACTTTGAGCAATTACTAAACTGTTGATGGTTCTTCTTGGAGTGATAGCTTCAACCACTTGATTGTAATCATCATCAGTATTTGATATTGGACCAATGTACCACTTTCTTGCATCAAAAGCATACCAACCCCCAGCACCGATGAAGACAAATCCAAGAATGACAACAGTATAGTTCATATCTTCTTTAGTAACTGGCATGTAGTTAGGGAATATGAAAACAACTGACACAAAAATAGTCCATATGCAAGCATAATACATAACCGGTTTACTGAACTTGCCTAAATGGAAAGGACCTTTCTTTAAGCCCATCTTTTCAGCATTTGTAGCATATAAGAAAATGACAATAATATATGACCAATCAGTACAAATAGCACAAGCTGAAAAAATAGCATTCATTGCAACAGAGGAACCTAAGTTAATCAAAGTTAATAGAGAATTAATTAAAACAATTAACCAAACACATCTTGTTGGAGCTTGAGTCTTTGGAGTTAAATGATACCAGAAGGAAGAAGCCGGAATACCCCTATCTCTAGCAAATGCCCATAATGATCTAGATGTATAACACATTGCAACAGCACCACACATCCATAAGATTAAGAAACATAAAGATAAATAGGCGGTAGCACCACTTGTACCCATAGCATATTGGAAAATATCAACAATTGGTTGACCAGTACTTGAACTATTTAAAATTTCCTCAACGTCTGAACCCATACAAAGAGTAATAACAACAACTAGAACCCAACCTAAAACAGCTGTAGTAGTCAAGGCACTGGCAATAGCCAATGGAGTTTTGTAAGCAGCATCGTGAACTTCTTCTGCCATACGCGAAGTAGCATCATAACATGTCATAACCCAAGAAACGTTTAAGAAACCAAACAAGAAAGCCCAGCCATCGGCATCCCAACCAGTACTATTAATAACCTTACCGAAGGTAAAACTACGCGTGTTGTATTCTGGGCACTTGGCGAGCATAGTAATAATTAAAGCAGCTGTGGAGATAATGTTGATAATACAATAGTATTTAGTGACGCTTGATAAAACTGAACCAGGTAAGGAATTAATCATTCCATGAGTGATAATAATTAGAATGGAAACAGCAGTGATGTGACCTTTTGTTGGAATATACTCATAATCTTTATACATTGAAATTGTCTGTAAAAGTAAAGTAGCAGCACCAAAATCAGTGGAACAAGCACCTGTTAATGCACCCGTTATATACAACCAGCTATCAAGCCAACATATGACAGGAACGTATTTCTTAGGAGTCACAAATTTAATACAGTAGTACATACCACCTGAAGTTGGTAAACATGAAGTTATTTCAGCAACACTCCAGGCAATACATAAACAACCAATTGCACCAACAAACCAACACCAGACACAGGCGGCTGGGCCACCACTCCATAAAGGATACAAATATGTAATAGCGATTGTACCCATCAAACCTGAAATGGACAAAGCGAATGAAAAAGTAGATAATAAACCATAATTTCTTGAAAATTCTTGTTTATAACCTAAAGCAGCTAATTCAGCACCATCAGCATCGATTTCAACACCAGTTGGTGACTTTATTGGAGAAATAACATTTGTAATATGTGCTTCAGTATCTTTTTCACTCATTATGTGCAAGTTCTACTACTGAAATAATGATAAGACAACTAACTGCAAGCGGAAATGTGACTTTTTGGAAAAGCGGACTGTTAACTAGTTTTATACTGGGGAAGCACAAACAATCAATCTGCATACGTAATCTTTCTCCAACATCCGGTAGATAGATAACTTCGATTGGCGACGTTTAATTTTTCCCACTTCTGATATATCTCGAGAAATTATTTCATCGCCCCACTGAATATGATTGGCCGTTTGACTTGGCTTTTTGATCTAGCTGATTTGATTACCATCAAGCAAAAAAAAAACTTAGTGTTATCATCGAGATCATTATAAAACTTTAAACACCTCGAGAATACAATAAACTACTGTAATAAGAGTTAAATTTCCGTCAATTATGCAGATAAACCCATCTTGAGGTTTAAAAGGTAGCAGTAGGTAATTGTTAAACCTTTATCATCTACAAACCACACAAATTAAACCTAATTATGATATATAAAGTAGACTTAAGCGGATACCGTCGTGTTCAAGAACTAACCTTATAATTTTTGCTTATCGCTCGCTAAAAGCAAAAAGTTCTTATCTTTCCAATTAGAATGAGCCACTCACACCGTGGGAGTTACGATTGAAGAATTTTTCCAATTACTACTCGTTAAAGAAAGACACAAAAAACTTTTGTGGTCTATATGATGTATATTTCACTATTCTGATCAGTCATATATGGCAATGAACCAAGATTCGAATGGTCAAATAGTCAAAAACAATAGGAAAGAAACCCACTTATTTATAAGAAAAGCCCCTCTTGAGAAGAACTTTACCACCGCTTATAAATTTTGTTCATTATGTTCACGTTCATTGCCGCGAACTCGTTACTATTTCCGTCTCTCATCACGTGACTGGCTTTAACTGGATTAAAATCTAGGAAAGTAACCAACCACTCATAGAAAAGGAAACTTTAAAAAAAAGGTAAAATGAATAGATAAGCATATATGCTGAATGTATGGTGAATTTTACTAGGTTTGTATTTAAGTTATATCACACACCAAAAATGAAGATGTTCCATATTTCTGTTTCTGCTTCAGCAAAAGAGAGTTTATCAACCGACCTATACGAAATTATGGGCGACGTAAGTGTTTGTAGATTACTTGCTAAAAGGAATTTACAACATATAGAAGAATAATAGAAGCCAAAACCATCAGCTGACTGACCATCTTCCTTTAAAGCCAGCCAGGTTATCGTCTTTGATTTAAGTGAAAATGAGTTAAAGCATTTAATATGTTGATACATTATGGTGACAATGACATTTCTTACAAATATAAAAAGAACCATTGGCCTGACATGTATTTAAAGTACAAGGAAACGGAATTGTGATTCGGAAAAGTGGCAAGGCTAAAGAAAGTATCTACACGTGAAAGTATTTTCCTAAAACGATTATACCTTATAGCAATCATTAATCTTCACTTGTGCTCTCTATATCTCTCTCTATATTATAAAAGAGCACACTTATCTCCAACCAAAACCTCCTGCACTTCTATAGACGGAAACGGGTTACCCTGTCTTACACAAGCGATAAGCAGCACAGCGGTAGCAGAGACCGGTCACCGCACGCTGAATGCCCGGACGCCACACATTGTTCATCCCCTAATATTTGCAATTTGGCGTATTGGGAAATATTCAGCGAATCCGGATTATTCGGAAAATGCAGAAGATCCGAGAGCAAAATATAGCCTATTACCCCTGTACTTCAAAACGCCAAAAACCTCTTCAACAACCTGTTTAAACTGGCACCTTCCATTTCATCACAGTTTTATCGTAGTACAGTAATAAGTATTAATAGTAGAAACTCAACTTTATGCCAAGGGAGTTAGTTTTTTTTATTTTTTTGTGTTGGAAAGAATAACTTAGACTAACTAAGAATTTTCCTTCTATAGCCGAAAAGCGGATTGGGTCTTATTGTTCGAACTCCTTATCTTTTCATTATTTGTGATAATAGCTATGTGGACAACATTTTCCCAGCATCAACTTCATTCCAACCAACATATTTTTATTACTCTATAATCCTCTTCATATTAGCATCTATTCATTATTAATCCTTCATTCTATTGATATTTCTCCTTTCTTGCACATATGCCTAACCAATCTTACTGATGTCACAGGCCCAATCTATTTCAACAGGAGTAAAAGGCAATAATAATAATGATAGTGATTTATCTGCTGAATTCATTGTAGAACCATCAAAGTTTTCATTCTCTAAGAAGCCTATTGATACCAAAAGACTCTCTCAATCATCACATATATCTGCAATCAATGATTATCCACCACAGCAATGCGACCAAGTTGACCATGACCCTGATCATGCAAGGTTCTATTCTCGATTTAGAGGTGTCTTAAGAAATAAGGATGAGCCTCCTGAAGAGTTATTACACGATCCTTCATTTGAAGTTGATTCCTATTATTCAGAAAAAATTAGAGCTCCAAGAATGTCACTAGCAAGCTTAACAAGTCATAATAATACCCAGAAGTCAAGACATGGCTCTAAAAGCTCAAGCAAAACATCTAGGTCAAAACATTCGTCAACAAATACCTTGGATAGTTTAGATGAGCTAACTACATCAACAACATCAACAACAAGTAGCAATACCAAATCAGATTACAAGCCTGCTTCTTATGATTTCGATAAAGTGTTAGAGAAAACTAATTTAAACTCAGTTTATACGGAAGATGGTAATAAATCCCATAACAACAATAACAATAATAATAATAATAATACTAATAGTCATTATGCATTTGTTGGTTCTTCAAGATTACCAACAACAAACTCAACCAATAATACATTTACTAGAACTTCACCAAAAAGAGCTAATTCTCAACCTTTGTTAAAAACCGTCCGTCAAATTAGGGGACCTCATAAATTAAATGATTATGTTCCAACAGTTTTGAGACCATTTGATGAATCTACATACCCAAAACAACTTGCATCTTCCCCAACGTCAACCACCTCCGATGTATTTTCAAAAAAATTGTCAGATGCAACCATTGTTTATGATGCATCTCGTATAAAGTTGAATAGAACATCATCTGGAATAGACCCTTTATCTAGCGAAAGTAAATCTAGTTTACAAAATCCCCCTTCCACTGTTTTACCACCTAAATCACCTTTACTTAAAGAATTATCTCCAATAAGTTCAAATAATACACTGGAGGCCATCAATTCAAATTCTTCATCGTTAACTTCAACTGTTATTTCATCGTCAATACTTTTATCTCAATCAAAAGTTAATAGACATGGAGTTGAACCTACTCATTCTCATTGGCGTCCTAATCATTCTACTGATCAATGTTCAAATTGCAAACAGAAATTTAGTATGATTCGAAGAAAACATCATTGTAGGCATTGTGGTTTTATATTTTGTCATGATTGTTTAAAGAATGAAGCAAATTTAAATTTACTTGCAAAATTTGAGAAACCAATTAATTATTCAGCTTATTTTCACCCAAAGAAGAATGTTGAAGATAATGAACAACAAACGGGTATAGATTCCGTTATATCAATGGGACCAGTTAAATCAAATGATTCTTCAATTCATAGGGCATCATCAAGTCATACAAATTCATCTCAATCAACAAAAACAAATATAACTTCCGTTTCAACTTCGAAAACAACTGCAAGTGCAATGTCAACTTCTGCCTATTGTAAATATTGTAAGATTTGTGATGATTGTAATACACAATGGATAAGATTTTTAGAAACCGGTATTGATTTTGAAGTTGATTATTCTGATATTAATAATGCAAATATAGCAAAATCTTCTGATTTGACAGATCAAATTAAAGAAAAATCAAGTAATGATAGAAGAGAAAGTTGGGGTAACTCTAATTGGAGTACATTTTGAAAAAAAAAAAAAAAAAAAAAGCTTTGTGTTT
Source organism: Ambrosiozyma angophorae (assembly GCA_030567475.1). Lineage (NCBI taxonomy): Eukaryota > Fungi > Ascomycota > Pichiomycetes > Pichiales > Pichiaceae > Ambrosiozyma > Ambrosiozyma angophorae. Next base: position 153,206 of record JAJLSH010000183.1, on the reverse strand, counting down.
TTTTAACCACTTTTATTCCCCTTCTTTAGTGGTTACAGTCTACATTAATGGGCAGTGAAGCCTGGTCGGTAGTTATGATTTCTCTCTTTTTTTTTTCTTTGGTTTTTGGTGATTTTGATTTCAATTTTGTTACCTAAGCATTTGGTATAAAAATTGATTCTTTAATCAATTCATTGTTTTGAGATCTAAAAAGAAAAAAGAAAAAAGACATAAAGTGATACTATACATACATTCCTCACCTTTGCATTACTTTTATTTTTTATTAATTTTGTATACATTACATCAAGCATTGCTTAGTGTTAATTTGTAATATACCTACAATTGTTTAATACCCTCCAACCCCCTTTTTTTTTTTATTTTATTTTTATCTTTTGATTTCCATTTTACATTTTTTTCTTTTCTTATAAATTTTTTTTATGGCTGTTTTATCTTCTGTATAGTATCCTTTCATAAATATATATATATATATATCTAAAAAAAAAAACAAAAAAAAAAAACACTCACACACATACACACACACACACACTATTATCATCTAATGGTTCGTAAAACAAAGTCGTGGCGCAGCAAAGTGTATATACTATGGCGTAGTAAAACTGTTCTGGCGGTTGTCATTTGATGGTGTTTTATATGAAGTTGAACAGCGAGCCAATTAAAAGAACAATCTTTTACCATATACTGTAGGTGTTTGTCATTCTTCAACATCACAACACTATTTTTTTGTGGTCATGGGTATAAATAGTATTCACCTCGATTTAGAGTTCCCAGCTTATGGTGTCAAATATGTTTCTGATTCGGAACTAATGATTGCAGGTGGAGGAGGTGAAGGTAAAAATGGTCTTCCTAATGCCATCATGTTCTTTCAGGTTAAAGATTCAAAACTTATTCCAAGTTCACAACATACAGATATAAAATTAAAGGATGATGAAGATTGTCCTATGTCAATGGATTATTTGAATGATCAAATTTTAATTGGGGCAAATATTAATTCAAAATCTGAAAAGTTTGTTCCAAATACTCATGTAAGATTATTCAATATTAGAGGTGATTCTCCAATTAGTCAATTTTCAGAACTACATAAAAGTGATGATCGTTCAATATATCAGAAACTGTCTTTATTAGGCCCCAATAACTTTGCTGCTATTGTTATGAGTGATTCACCTTCTTCTATTTACATTTTTCCAACAAATGATCCTTCAAAATCAATTCTAATAAAAGCAGCAGATGGTGATGTGAGCTCAATTGATTTTTCCAGTTCTTCCGATTACCTTTTTTACTCTACAAAGAAAGGAATCCATAAAGTTGTTACTAAATCTGGCACAACCGTTAATTCAATTACTAGTGAAAAGCTTGGATTCATTCCTAACAAAATTAAATGTAGTAAAGAGAATGATATAATCTGTGTTGGAAGTTCAGGAGTCAAAAGTATATCAATAAGTAAATTGAATGAAGAATTAAAACCACTTACAAAACCAATTATTGTTGATAAACGTTCAAAAAGTGTTACATCAATTGATATCAATGAAGATGCTCATTTGATTGCCATATCATGTTCAGATTGTTCAGTTATTCTTTTATCATATATTAATTTTCCAAGGGTTCTTACAAAAGTTAAAGATGTTCATAAATTTCCAATTACTTCAATTTCATTCAATGAGACTGGTACTAATTTAGCAAGTGTTTCAGCTGATGGAACAGCAAATGTTATTGTTTTACCAAAGAATTATCATTCCAAAAGTTCAAGCTTCAACTTTATTTTATTATCAATTATACTTGTTGTCTTATTATCATTTTTTTTACAATTTGTTAATGTTGAAAAACAAGTTCAAGAATTTAAAGAATCAAATACTTTTGAATCATTCTATATTAATAAATATAATGAATTATTTGATCAATTTAGTCCTCTTTTCCATAAAAAGGGCAACGGTGATTCTTTTGATTCACTTGTTGATGAGTATCAATCTATAGAAAGTACCATTTATGATGAATCAAGTATAGAAGAAGAATTTAACACGTTGCATTTAACATATGATGAAGTTGAAGTGACTACTTCTATTGAATCAATTGAAGAATCGATCACCTTAAAGGAATCAAACGTCGAAGAAACTACTACAGTTAATGAATCAAGAAGAGAAAATTAAGGAATATATTTCAACGTTGGAGCAATTAACTCCAAATGATTAATAATTTGAAGAAATCAAACAAACTATTGATGAAGGATGATATTATGTGCGTTGATTAAAACCGAAAAATCCTTTGAATTATATAATTATCATAATTAACATTTTTTTTTTTCAATTTTTTTTCTTTAATATTTTTTTTTAATATTTTTTTTTTTATTACTCATTTTCTTGTATATTTATTAATTAATGAAAGAACTAACCGTAATGTTATCTGTATATATAACCCTCAATAAGGTTTGAATTAATATTGATTATTGAAATATAAGAATCTTTTTTTTTTGTGAAATTAATGTTTAAATGAAATTTTCCAACCTTTTATGTAAGATGCATGCATGTATACATAATGTAGGTAGTGCACACACTTAAATATATATATTTGGTTTCTTTCTCACTTCTCATCCCCATAAAAAAAAGGGAAGGGGGAAGGGAAGGGAAGGGGGAGGAAGTAATATAAAAAGGGTTCTTTTAAAAATATTCAAAGTTTGATTTTATAATACTACTACTACTACTATCGTATGGAGATTATGTTGAAATTCAAATGAAGGGAATATGTTGAACGGAATCCGGTTTGCTAGAAAGTTACATCACAAAAAACAAAAAAAAAAAAAACACACACACACACATTCATATAACTCCACTCATACAAAGGAAAAGCCCCAACACTTTAAATAACTTTAATTCTCCTGTTCTTATTGGCCGCATGGCATCGCCAAGGTAGTACGAATTTTCAACAGCAAAACAGGAACATCCGGCCAAAAGCCCACTACGATATTTACAATAGGTTTATGTAATAATAATAATAATAATAATAATAATACCAGTAGTTACTCAATTATTAAAGAGATATCGGTGTACAATATAATATAGTACAAAAATACTTATCCAATGAAAAGCTTTTAAAAACTCCGTCGCGACAAAATGCAGAAAGAAGATGCCCAATTTTTGTTTTTTTTTTCTTTTGGATTATCAATTCAATCAAGAGAATTTGCTGATCATTGAGGTAAGTTTTGGGCTTAAGGTTCATTATCAATGATCAAAATGTATTTTGTAATATAATATCCGTCGAGACTGAAGATTAATTATTTAAGTTTAGAAAAGAAGCAAAAAGCTCAGCAAAATTTGAAAGCTTAAGATTAAGCAGCGTTAGTGTTTGCATTTCTTGAAGATACTTTTAGTTCTTGTTTGATTGATATTGGATATATCTATTAAAATCAAATGAGAGATGAATTATTCGAAATCAGGTGGTGGTGGTGGTGGAGAGAACCTTTTTCTGTATTACTTTTTTTACCTGTATTTTCCCTGGTGGCGGAGGCGGTTTCGGTGGGCACGCGGTGGTCGGAGGTAGTGGAGTTAAGCGGCGCCGCGACGACAATTCTCGATTCTCTTGGCGCGGCAGGTTTTTTTTTTATGGCGGTCAGAGTGAAGTCTAAATGAGCTTATTTTTCGCAATTTGCTATTTGTTACGGGCGCTTGCTTCCAAATGTTCAGCGTTTTTTTTTTTTTGGTTTTTTTTTTGGTTTGATTTTTTTTTTTTTTATCTTTTTCATCCCACTGGCCGATCGAGCAACCATACATCATACATCATCTATAAGTACCCCCTTAGTTCCCTCCTGTTCATTTCCTCTTTTTTTTTTTTTTTTTTTGGCTTAAGTCTTTCTTCTGTTTTTTTACTTTGCTGGTTTCAATCTAGGTCCAGTCTGCTACCATCTTCCACTATGAAGTTCTCGTCTGTCCTTGGCACTCTTGTGCTTACTGCCACTGCCGTCTTAGCTGAAACTCATACTTTTGATTGGACTGCCAGTTGGGAGGATCGTAATCCTGATGGAGTTAAAGAAAGAAAGGTTATTACTTGTAATGGTGAATTTCCATGGCCTGATGTTAGAGTTAAAAAAGGTGATACCGTTATTGTTAAATTAAATAATAATTTAACTGATCCTGCTCAAGATACTTCTTTACATTTCCATGGATTATTTCAACATAATACTACTCAAATGGATGGTCCTCCAATGCTTAATCAATGTGAAATTATTCCAGGTAATTCAATGACTTATAATTTTACCGTTCCAGATCAAGTTGGTTCTTATTGGTATCATTCACATACAAAAGGTCAATATATGGATGGTATGAGAGGTGCTTTTGTTATTGAAGATGATGATTTCCCTTATGATTATGATGAAGAAGTTATCTTAACCATTTCAGAATGGTATCATACTTTAGTTCCAGAATTAACTAAAAGTTTCTTAAATAAATATAATCCAACTGGTGCTGAACCAATTCCACAAAATTTATTATTTAATAATACTATGAATGGTACTTGGAATGTTCAACCTGATACAACTTATTTATTAAGAATTATAAATATTGGTGGATTTGTTTCTCAATATATTTGGATGGAAGATCATGATTTTGAAGTCATTGCAGTTGATGGTATTTATGTTGAAAAAAATATTACAAGTTTATTATATATTACCGTTGCTCAAAGATATGATGTTTTAGTTCATACTAAGAATTCAACAGATACTAATTATGCTTTTATGCAAAGATTTGATACTGATATGTTAGATACTACTCCAAGTGATTTATTAGTTAATGCTACTTCATATATTGTTTATGATGAAGATGCTGATTTACCAGATGAATATTATATTGATGATTTAACTGATTATTTGGATGATTTCTATTTACAACCTTTAGAAGCTGAAGAACCTTTTGATGATCCAGATTATACCGTTACTATTGATGTTATTATGGATAATTTAGATAATGGTATTAATTATGCTTTCTTTAATAATATTACCTATGTTGCTCCAAAAGTTCCAACTTTAGGTACTGTTTTATCTTCTGGTGAAAATGCAACTGATGCTATAATTTATGGTACAAATACTCATACTTTTGTTTTAGAAAAAGATGATGTTGTTGAAATTATTTTAAATAATCAAGATACTGGTAAACATCCATTCCATCTTCATGGTCATGTTTATCAAGTCATTGAAAGAGGTCCTGATTATACTGATGCTGCTGAACCTGTTTCTTATAATGCTTCTGAACCTTATGAAATACCAGAAAATCCAGCCCGTAGAGATACTTTATACGTTTTACCACAATCTTATTTTAGAATTAGATTTAAGGCTGATAATCCAGGTGTTTGGTTTTTCCATTGTCATATTGAATGGCATTTATTACAAGGTTTAGCCATTGTTTTCGTTGAAGATCCTTTATCAATTCAAGAATTTGTTAAACCAGATGCTGAATGGTATGATACATGTGCTGATGCTGATGTTTCTGCAATCGGTAATGCTGCTGCTAATACTGTCGATTATTTCGATTTAACTGGTCAAAATGTTCAACCTGCTAATTTACCTGCTGGATTTACTGCAAAGGGTATTGTTGCTTTAGTCTTTTCATCCATTACTGGTATTTTAGGTTGTATTGTTATTGGTATTTATGGTATGTCTGATGTTCCAAACCGTGAAAAATATTTCGCAACTGATTTAGATGCCGATCAATCAAGTGTTTTATTAGATGATATTGATGAACAAGAAGATGATGCTGAAGGAAGTTCAGGTGCTGTTACTAAAGCTGAAGGTGTTCAAGAAAATACTTCAATTAGATCATCTAACAAATAAATTAATTTTTTTTTAGTTAACTCTCTTTCTAATTCACAATGATTTTGATTAGGCGTTATATTCCCTCCATATTGTGTTTTTTTTTTTTTTATTTTTTTATTTTTTTATTATTATTAATTGTTATTAGTTAATCCCCCCCCCTTAATATTATTTACTTTAATTTTTTCAATCTTTTAATATTATCTTATTTCATTTTTATATATTTGCTATGAATTTTCCAAAAAAACCCATTATTAAATTCTGTTCGTATTTTCAATTTAGATCCATATTAAAGGATAATATAAAAAACAATAAAAATACATATAAAATTTAAACAAGTTTCCCACCATCATTATCAAACCCAACAATTTTTGTTTCTGAAAGTTCATTATTAGAAACATCATAATCATTACCATAGTAGTCGTCATCATCATCAATTTCAATTAACGAATTTTCATAATAATTAGCAATTAATAAGAAAATTATTGCAATTATACAACTAATTGTAAATGATCTGATAAAGATATCTTGAATAAATTCATTTAAATTTAATTTATTTGAATTATCATCAGTTGCAACATTTTTCACTTGTCCTATTAATGATTTAAAATTAATTAATCCATCCAATTCTTCTACTTCAGTTTCTCTCTTTGGTATTTTAATCCCATTTGGATCAATTGATGATGATGATGATGATATATTTGGTTGGGAAAGATTTATACTATTCATTGATATTATAATAGTTGTTGAAATTATATAAATTCCTGTTAATTGTACAATAATTAATTTAGTTAAATTATTTTTAAGTTTTATTTTTAAATCATTAATATTTAATCTTGATTTTGAATTTGAAATATGTCTTGGAGTTACATTCATTGAAGGATCATTTAATTTTAAGTTTTTAAATGATTCATATATTATATCATCCTCACCTTCAATATATGATATATCATTAACTTCTTCTTGTCCATTATTTAAATGATTTAAAAATGCTTTATTGATATTTTCAAAAGTTTTTAAAACACTATTAAATGATAATAAAAAAAAAGTTAATGAAATTAAAAAATTTATATTAGTTGATAATTTATTAAAATTAATTTGATTTGAATCTTTACCAAATATTAATGATATTAATTTTATAATAAATATTGAAATTATATCAGTTTCATTGTTTGATTTATTATTTTTCACTGATTTAATTGGGAAATATTGATGATATAATGAATATGGAAATTTAAATATTAAATTTGAAATTACTTTAAAAAGACAAAATGAACTAAATAAAAAATTATAAACATGGTTTAAAGTTAAATTAGATTCATTTATCCAAGTTATTGGATTGATATCAGATAGTTTAACTTTATATAAATGTTGCCTTTGATGTTTATATAATTTAATAGATTTAATTAATTCATCAGTTAAATCATGTTTCATTTTATATAATGCATTTATTTCATCTTTTAAATGATTTTCTATAGAACCAGCTTTATTACTTGAAGTTAATTGATCTTTTCTTAAATTGATTAAATTATCTGTTATTTTTAAAGAATCAATAATTTTTTTAATTTTATTTAAATTGATTTTCTTTATTGTTTTATTTCTTTTCCTATTTAATTTATTAGATAAATAATTGATGAATGTATGATGATATCCAGATTCATCATTGAATAATTGAACAATACATCCAATTCCATTCAATCCAGATAAACTAATAATTCCAATTGTTGATAATTTAATAAATGATGTTTGAATAAAAGTTAAAGATAATTCAGGATTTTTCATGATCTTTGAAATTATATTTTGCAATTTAATATTTGTAATCCTTGATATACTAATCCAAATTAGTAATATAATTATAAATATTATAATTGATAATCCATATGATGACTTCAAATTATGGTATTTCTTTTTGAAGACATCCAAAATTGAATTTGATTTATATTTTACTGTACTATATTGTAATAATAATTGTGAATTTTGATAATTTTTAAATGAATTTGGAAATGTATTTAGATAAACCAATAAACCAGCATTTTCAATAAGTAAGGATGGAATAAGATAATCCAACGATACAATTAACCCTGAGGAAATCATTGACCAACATGATGAAATAGAATTAGAATTTCCTAATCCTACAGTTTCAAGAAGAACTAACGTTATCACTTGAAACGATAGAGTAAGAGTTAAATTAAACACTGTATTAGTGATACCAAATCGATTGTCATTAGATTCATTAGATTCATTGGCATTGCTAGTATCTCGTACTACAAATGAATAATCGAGTTCTAGCAATCGTAAGTCGTTGTTAATAGACTCAAAGTTGTTGTTATGGTTGTTGTTTGTATTGATGTTGAAGTTCAACTGATGTTTCCGAAGAAGCGGTAGCACCAGCCTAGAGGCTAGTAGATAGTTGACCAAGATAGAAACATAGAGTAGCATTGGGTAAAGAAGAAAACAGTACACAGGTATACAGGTCAGTTGACGGCCTTTTCGTGAATCCAGTTAACGACACCGTCGTAGTGGCCTTTAAAGAGGTTTCCTTCCACGAAGTCAACGTTTCCCTCCAGTAGAGTAAAGTCGAAACGGCCATTGGAAAACAAAGATGACAATGGGTCGTCGTCATTGTCTTCATCATCCATTCCAGAGACGTTGGAAAGACCCCTGAGACGGAGGGAGTACAATTTGGACACTTCGTCCTGGAGCATGGTTCTGATTCGACTGCTCTTCTTGCTGGTGAATAGATCACTCTTATTGCAGAACAGTACCAGGTCTACACCGTTAGGGATGGCTTCTGTAATTGCCAGAACATCAATAAGGTCGGCAGCAACGTCGTGGCAGACCTGGGAATTGAAAGAAGAGGAATCAAGGATATAGATGATACCCTTGGTGGACGTCAGATTGGTCTTTAGGAAAGGCCAAAGAAACAACTCCTTTAACTTGGGGCTAGCTGGGAAGTCCCAGACTCCAAACTTTCCAACAAGATGTTGACCGTCAAAGTCCAGGTCAAGGTCAGAGTGATTTGGCTCCGTAGAGGCAACCGTAAGTGGAGGTAGAGTGCCTGAAGTCAATAGAGAAAATAAACTAGTCTTTCCTGCCAGTTTGGGCCCTATAATGATAAATTGCTGCTTCTTTGGAGACAACACTCCAGATCTACGTGCCATAGCAAAGGCAGTGATGATCAAGACCAACACCGTGGCAATGATTTGCCAAAGAGGAATGTCCATAGTAAATTGTGTCATTGAACAAGAAAGTAGTCTCCTGAAAAACCAACCGATTTGTTGAACTTCTGCGCTGAAGTTTTCGAATGAACTTTGTGGTTTTGTGGATTTCATACCTTGAACAACTAAGCAGGACAACGTTGACAGGATGCTACAGTTCACAACGTTAGCCAAGGAGGATGATTACGATCCACTGTCAGATCGCCAATATCAGGTGTCTCCTTCCCAGGCACGTCTTTTGACATTTGACGACTCCATTACAGTTCTTGCTGACCCTGGCTGGGATGGTGTTTCAGATATCTCATATTTTGAACCAATTATTCCAAAGATTGACCTTATAATCCTGTCCCATACAACTGTGGATTATTTGGGGGCATTTGCATTGTTGCTATACAAATATCCAACTTTAAGAAACGTAAAAATTTATTCAACTTTACCCATAGCCAAATTAGGTCGTTTGTCAACTATCGAACTCTATAGATCCAGGGGTTTAATTGGTCCAGTAGAATCTGCGATCATGGAAGAGGATGATATTGAAAAGGTTTTCAATACAATCATACCTTTAAATTATTCTCAGTCTATTCCATTACAAGGTAAGCTTTCAGGTTTGAAAATCACAGCTTATAATTCAGGACATACGTTAGGTGGGTCAATATGGTTATTACAAAGAGATGGAGATAAAGTTGTTTATGCTCCTTCTTGGAATCATTCAAAGGATACCTTTTTAGTTAACAGTAAATTGAATTTGAATAATTTATCAAGACCTACAACTTTAATCAGTGGTTCTGATTTAGGTTCATCAATATCTCATAAAAAGAGACAGGAAAAATTTATAGAATTAGCAAAGATAACATTGACCAATAATAGCACCTTATTTTTACCAACTTCATTAACTGGTCGTTTTTTTGAATTATTTCAAATTTTGGAAAAATCTATAGATAGAAATATTCCATTTTATATGGTTTCTTTTACTGGAGTTAAGGCTTTACAGTATTCTTCAAATATGTTGGAGTGGATGTCTTCAGATATTACTAAATCTTGGGAATCAAAAAATCAATCCCCCTTAGAATCATCTAGAATACAATTAATTACATTACAAGATTTAAATACTTTAGATATTGGACCAAAAATTATATTTACTGAAAGTTTAGATCTTTGTGAAGGTTCACTCTCTAGAAATTTATTGATTAATTTATGTACAGGTCAAAACACTGCAATGCTTATAACGGAGAGGCCACATGAAAATAGTATATTGTATGATATATATCAAGATTGGGAAAGATTAGCAGGCGATGATAATAGATTAACTGATGGTTCATTAATTTTATTAGAAAAGGGATTGACATTAAGTGTTGGTTTAGAAACCGATCTACATGGGAAGGATTTAAATAGTTATTTGAAAAAAGTTGAAGAAAGAAGGGCCGCTCAAAAGGCACTTGATTTAGAATTAAGAAAATCTGATGAATTATTAGACATTGTAGATGATGATGATGAAGAAGATGGAGAGGATGAAGACGATGAAGACCAAGGAAAGAAAGCTGCCGCTCATCTTGTAGATGATAATGAAAAAAATGCAATTGGAACGAGTCGGTCAACTAAACCGAAAGAAGAAGAAGCTACAATGGAAGAGATACTTAATATGCCAATGGATTTTGATGTTCGCAATGCTACTGGTAAAGACAGAATGTTTCCGTTTATAACGAAAAAGCTATCCGTTGATGATTATGGTGTCATTATCAAGCATGAAGATTTTATGAGGGATGAAGAACGTATTCCTTTACAAACAGATTCAAATTTACAAAGTGGAGGTGAAGAATCTGGAGATGGTGAAGATTCAGATGAGCAGTATAATGATTCTTTCAACGGAAAAAGAAAAAGAAGAGGTAAAAGAGGTGGACGTAAAAGAAGAAAAAGAAGAGATAGACGTACTGATGATTCGTCATTAGTGGCAACAAAAAAGCAACCATTGCAACCAACATTATATAATTTAGACCCAACAATTGATCCGGTCTCAGTTTCAAGAACTACTTCAATGTTTACAGTTAAATGTGGTATTTCATTTATAGATTTATCTGGATTAGCAGATTTAAGATCAATGAAGATTACATTCAATAATTTAAAACCAAGAAAAGTTATAATTTTACCAAATACTTCAACGTCAACATATTTAGGTGATTGTAATTCAGTTATGAAATCGTTGGCTAAACAGCAACATGATAAACTTTTGGAAGATTCTTTTCATGATAGAGGTATTTTGGAAACGGATTATTTTGTGGCTATGGCAAATCAATCAATTGATCTTGGTAATGTTATTACTTCATATGATTTACAAATAGATCCTTCTTTGGACAAAGAATTGAAATGGCAGCAAATAACAGGCGGGTATTCTATTGCCCATGTTGTTGGGGAAGTTGAAAGAAGTCAAGATGATTCCAAAACTCAAACAACATTTAAATTGGTTCCCTTATCAAAGAAAAAAGCATCCAGTAGTATAGAATTAACAAATACAGCTTCTAAAAAATTGAGTATTGGTGATATCAAGTTAAATGAACTTCGTGGGTTACTCAATAAGGCCAACTATAGAGTTGAGTTCAAGGGAGATGGGGCGCTGGTGGTCAATGGCCATGTGGTGGTTAGAAAGGTGTCTGATGGAGATATCGTGGTAGATGGAAACCCTGGTGAGCTGTTCTACGGAGTCAGAGCAGTCGTAAGCTCCATGTTGGCCCTGGTGTAGCAGCCATTATGTATCTCTCTCTCTCGCAACGTAGTTCTTCTTTGGCCCTAGCCCAAGTAACGTGCCTGTGCATGCCTTCATGTCTCATATTCTATAAGTACCTATATAACCACGTCATACCCCTGGTAGACGATGCTTACCAGCCTACAGGAGAGATTACAAGAGTATCGTTTTCGGCGACAGTATTCCTTCGATGATGATGCTGGTGTTAATTGTCCAGCAACACATAAAAAAACTAACAAGCATGTATACATCACAATTATTGAGAAGAAGTCGCTGGCTCCTGGCCAGGAGGATGAAGTTAGAAATCATATACGTATGCTGAAGTTGTGTCCCAAAAGTCCTTATGTGTTGAATCTTCATTCATTTCACGAGTCACCCAAGAAGTTTATGATAGTGACTGATAAGTATTCTGACGAAGAAATATTATGGAATCTGATATGTGAAATAACTGGAGAAGATGATGCTAGAAAGATAATTAGACAGATTGTGATAACTTTGATTTCTTTAGAGAAAAATTATGGTTTGGTTCTTCAAGATCTAAATCCCATGAAATTTACCGTTAATGAAGACAATGAAATTCAGATTATTGATATGGCCAACGCTAGAAAGATTCATGGTAATAAACGTAGATGGGGAACTGGAGCTTTAAGTATGTTCAATGCTGCCACAGCTTTTACATTTTGTTCCAATAAGGGGAGAGGTCACTGTAATTCGAATTACAAATATTGGTTACCTTTTACAAAGAAGAAAGAAGAACAAATTAATATACCAGAACCACTTTCAAGAAAACAAGATTCAGTGGCTGCTTCAGTTATTCATCCGATATCCAAAAGGACAAGGTCATCTAACTTCCTTTGGGTTGCTCCTGAAGTAATACATTTTCGCCATCATCACTATTATTACAACCATCATAATCATCGCCACCGTTCTAACCATGCGAATAAAAAGGTAAATAAACGAAAGCATACAGATACTCTGGAGTGTGATCATAAATCAGTTGTCTGGTCTATTGGTGTGCTAACATATGTACTGCTCTTCGGTCACTTTCCGTTTAAATCAACGACATTATTGGAGTTAGTTGATGAAATCAAAAAGCCGGTATTCGATTTCAAAGAAGATGATGGTGTTAGTGATCAAGCAAAAACATTTATCAAAGAACTTGTTAAATTTGATAGAGAAGCCAGACCTGATGTTTCTGAATTACTTAATCAACCTTGGTTAAAGGATGATTATACTAGAACTGCTCTGCATACAAGTATTTCAGATAATTCTACTGACACCAAACTGAGCTAGATCTCACACCATAAGTCTCCAGCAACCTGATTGAAATGAAAGAGAAGACAGAAAAGAACTAGATTAATCATGTTGCAGGAAAACCTAAAAGATATTTTCTGATTATGACGGCATTAACAAGGGTCGATGTAATATTGGACGAAATGTAAATGCCAGAATTGATAAAGAATCGGGTGATATTGATAAAACAACATCTCCTACCAAAGAGGACGAAATATAGAAATATAGAAGAATAAAGGTAAACAAAACAGCTATGCTGGCGAAGAATTGAACTATACAATGATGTATCTTTTTTTGAAGTTACTAAGAGATGTACATTTCGTTAAACAACTTATCCATCAGTAAAAGCTTAACCAGCCCCTTTATTTCAGACTATATCACAGACAACGATTGTGTTGTTTTTGGTTAAGGTTTTCACTAAGGTATTGGTGATTCTAAAAAAATAATAGCACTTTGTCAGCGTACTAAAATGGAATCCTTTTAGACTCGAATTGCCTTTATGAATTGTTCTTCTTCTGTTGTCTTTTTGAATAACTTCCTAATTCATCTGTGCTTATATATTTCGTAAATAAACTTTAATCATACAAAGAATTGACTTTTGTGAATATAAAACTCAAAAATTAAATCAAATACCTACATTGAAATCTAAAATATCAGATCCTGAGCGAAATTTGTTAACTGAAGTTGTTAACACTTATCTTGTGAAAATAGAGAAAAAAAGTATATTTTAAATACTCTCTCGTTAATTCGGATCCTCTGTTATATGAATGATACATTTTATAATTCTCACTTCTGTTTACAAATATACTTTAATTCTGTACTCTAATATTTCATAAAATGGATTTCTTACAACACTATAACGAAATACAAAAAAAAAAAAAGGCAAAAAGGGGTAAAAAAGCACAAATTAGAACCGAAAGATTTGAATTACCAAAATTAAAAGTATATATTATATTATGTTATGAGTGTTTAGGAACTAAAACAAAAGCCTATAGATGATGAAAGCAATAAGCAAACCAAGCATTCCAACTGGCGCATACTTCTTTAATAATAAATGCCAATTCATTTTTTCGGTAAATTTCTTATATTTTTCACTATCTCTTTTCAAATTATAGGATAAATCACTTAATTTATCTAATGAATCACCACGATATAATAAATCTTCAATATTTTTATTCATGATTGATTTGACATCAGTTAAATCATCATTTAGTTTATCTAAATTAGATTGCGCTCTTGAGTCCACATATATCTTCTTAGTTTTGTTAACAAATGATTCAAATTGAATGAATTGATATGGCTGTAAAGTTAATTTTGATAACTCAGTTGAATACATACGATCAAATTCATCAGAAATTTCTTTTAAATACGAAAATGCTAATTTTTTTGGAAATTTACTTGCTGATAATACTATGTAAATAACACCATTCAGAATTAGGTAATTGATGATGTACTTATTACTGTAACTTGAGTTAAGTGTACCAGCTGGTTCTGTTGTAGTTGGGTTTATCTTGGCTATAATGAGTTTTGTCTTGTTTTTCAGTTCTTGAAGATCAGAGTCATGTGTATCATCCATAGAACCATATAGTGGAAGGCCATCGGCAAGTCTATATATTAAAGTTGATTCCATCTTGACTTAATACGAGTGACGCAAGCAATGGGTGTTTATAATTTGTCCAGCTTGAGTTAAATCTAATTTCGTGTTGGGTGTGAAAACAAGTTCGATGTGTTGTCACGAGCCGGACATCAGTCCGAGTTTGACCGCCCTAAGTTGAAGTGGTTTAGATTAATTTATTAAAAATAGTACAAAATATAAAAACAGACAGAAATCCAGGGAACTATGTAGTGGTAGCCTTCTCTATGTTGTCTAATACTTCCTTGTCTGCTTCCATTATATCGTACAAGTACTGAATACCCTGCTGTTGTTTGGACAAAATAGCCACTAATTTATTGATAACAGTCTCACCTTTACTATGACCGGTAGATGTAGAATTTTTATTCACTGACACTAATCCATTTGTAGATTGATTGTCCTGTAACTGATCTAAAGTCAAATTCAAATTAGTTAACCTTTGTTTTAAATTGGATAATCTAGCCCATAATTCATTTGCTCTGTTCAAACCATTTGGATCATCAATCTTCTTCAGTAGTTCATGGAATTTTAAGACTAGTCTTTCTTCATCATTACTTAATTGATATCCTTTATATTTTAAAATAGACAAATTAACTGCAATTTTTAAAAGTTTTAAATTTAGCTGTTTTTGTTTCAATTTACATTGGATTAATCTATTTGTTGAATCTAAGTCATGCTTGTCACCTAATTTAATTAAATTATCATTTATTTGGTTTAGTAATAATCTTGACTGTTTGACGTGTTCAATTTGCATATTAGATCTGGTAAATAATTGTTCAAATCCTGTAGCTTTAACTGGGATAGTTTCATAATTTTTCGGTCTGGATTTCATCGCAGCTTCCCATTCTTCAGTGCTGACATCTGGGGGTCTTTCCAAAATTCCATTAAACCCATTTGGAGACTTATTATAGAAAAATGTTTTCATTAGACATTGATCAGAATTAGAATCCCATGAATTTATAACTTTCATTAATTGATCATTAATTGTTGGGGTATATCCATTGGAAGCTGATTTTTCATTCAATTGTTGAGCTTGTAAAATTGATGGATGAACTTGGTTTTGTTGAGTTTGCGATGTTGAAGAAGACCATGCAAATGATGGCTGAGTTGATGTTGATGTTTGAACTGGTTGTTGTTGTTGTTGTTGTTGTTGTTGCTGCTGTTGCTGTTGTGGTTGGTTAAGATTATTATTTCCAAACAATCCTGTAGAATTATTAGTATTTCCAAGTAACCCAGTACCTGTTGTTGCTGCTGGTTTGGCCCCAAAAGAAAAACCAGTAGAGGGAGTACTAGCTGTTGTGGCTGGTTTTGCACCAAACGAAAAACCACTACTAGTAGTTGCTGGTGTTGTACCAGTTCCAGCTGGCTTCGCACCAAAAGAAAAGCCAGTGGATGGAGCTGTGGTAGTACTGTTATTAGTAGCTGCTGTATTACCAAAAGAAAACCCCGTTGATCCAGTTGTGGTTGAATTGGATGTTGGCTTAGAAGCACCAAAACCAAAACCACTTGGAGCATTTGGGGTTGAATTGTTGGCTGTGTTGTTACTTGCATTACCAAAGGAAAATCCAGTAGCACCAGTGCTGGCAGGGCCAGTTGGTTTCTGTCCAAATAAACCTGTTCCTGTAGATTGATTGGTGTTGTTGTTTGATGAACCAAAGGAAAAGCCAGACCCTGTGTTTGTACTTGAAGTGTTCGGGTTTCCAAACATACCGGTACCTGAAGTGGTGCCAGCTGGCTTTGCACCAAACGAGAATCCTGATGCTGAACCTGTACCTGAGCCTGAAGAACCAAACATTATGGGATATGGTACGGTGGGGTGTACTTTAACCTTATGAAAAAGCAAACTATGGTGAACTATTTACAACTAAAAATATCGAATTAAAATTAAAGCTAGATTACGGATCCGGGATCCGGAATCAAATACACATTAAAAAACACAATATTAAGCCGTTATTCCTCAACGCCGCAAGTAGCCTGGTAACTTACGCCGCACCGCCCCTCAAAGACAAGACTAGGTGGAGGTCACTACCGGCCGCCACGCCGCACTCGGCCAAGGTTTTGTCGTCCTCACTGCAGTAGATAAATCATGAAGTTAGTAATGGAAAGGACACAGGGAAAGAAAGAGAAAACAGATACATACAGTTGTCTGCCTGCAAAGAGGAAACGTTGTTGAAAAGGAGGGATACCTTCTTTAACTTCAATGATTTCTTTTAATTGGATAACCTGCAAAAAGAATAAGTCAGTATTTTAATATCAAGCGTTTAGTTGTAGTTGTAGAACTCTAAAATGATACATACCTTGTCTTCTAGATCAACATCGATTGGAATCTGCGTATAAACAAAAGCTGCTGTTAGTATCTCATCAATTCCAGATGAATGAATGGGGGTATTGCTGACTTACAATTCTTCCTGTTAAGCTCTTTATTTATAGTGAAAAACCACTGTTGTTAGTAATCTTTGTCCGTTAATCTGGAAACAAAACTCCGTGCGTAAGTAGAGTTTCAAACGAAAGGGGTTCTGATTGATTTCAACATACTCTGACTTTGATTTCAACTGTCATTCTCTGTACTAACGACTGTTTACTGTACTTTGTTTTGAGTCTGTTCAAAAGGAACAGGAAACGATTACCTCACTAAACTTGACCCTCTCGCCGTTTTCTTGAAAATATATTCATCATGGTCAGGCATATACTAAGTTAAAAACTGCATCTGTGATACAAATGTTACAGACGCCACTTATCCCAGATGCAAACTATGATTTGGTCTACGAGCCGGCTGAGGATTCTTATTTACTTCTAGATTTGTTTGAACAGCTTCAAAATGAAAATTACTTTCAGTCTACAAAATCTTTTACTAATAAATGTCCATTGATAGTTGAAATTGGTACTGGTTCAGGTATTGTTTCGACTTTTCTAAATATGCATAACATCGTACCAAATTCATTGATTATATCAACCGATTTAAACCCACATTCTTGTTCATCTTTAATTAATACAAATAAATTTAATAATCCAAAAAAGTTATATAATTTAGATTCTATACGATGTGATTTAACAACTTGTTTCATGAAAAACTCAATTGATATTTTGATTTTCAATCCTCCCTATGTTCCTTCTGAATCAATACCAACCGTTCAAGATGCCGAATTGGATCAGTATAATTGGGTTGATATAGCTTTAAATGGTGGTCCAACTGGTATGAATATAACTAATAAGGTCTTAGTAGATTTAAACTCGACTTTATCAATTGAAGGTGAAGCTTATATCTTATTTTGTGCTAGAAATATGCCTGAAATAATTGTTACAGAATTTCTAAATGAAAATAAAAACTTTACAGTTAATAAGTTGATACATAGAAAAGCCGGCTGGGAAGAATTATCCATCTATAGATTTATAAAAAATTCTTAATCGAAAGAGAAAAATTGAAAATTATAGAAACAAATCTTTAAATATATCTGCTTCAATACCTGGTAAATCAAAGTCACACAAACTATAATCACCTTCATAATTTAATATTGATAGTTTATCAAAAAATTCTTTTAATTCAAATACATCCGCTTTTGTAACTCCTAACAATAACGGTTTTTTGATATGCTCATTTATTTCATTAACGGAATTGATTTTAATTGGCATCTTATTATTGGAACTTGCTAATTTCATTGCTTTTAATCCACTGATTTTATCAATTAATGCTAATGTTGGGAAATTAGATCCCCTATAAACTGCATCTGTTGTATTAGAAATAAAAAGCCATTCAGATAATTGGAATTCTTCGGGTTTCAATATTAAAATGACATCTAATAATTTACAGGCTTGTAAGACTAAATTGTTATCCAATAAACTGTTTAGCCCATTTCCGTTATCATTACCACCTCCATTAATAGCAATATTATTAGCACTATTTGAGTTAGCATTGTTATTATTAGTAGTATTCTTGCTTTCTTCAGGCGATGTATAATCAACCAATAAATTAAAAATATCTTGGAATGTACTCTGTAATTCTGTATATATGATGGGCCATAATGAAACTAAATGTGGTTGTAAAAATTTTAATACTAACGTTCTAATCAGTAACAAAATATAAGATTTCAACAACAAATTGGATGAAGAACCAGAAACCATATCATTGATTCGAATTTGAATTTCTTGAATGAAATTTAAAAAATAATCTCTTTCGCTGATTAAAAGTAAATAAATCAATCTCTTAATATTATTGATCTTACTTGTAATTTCCGTATCATTCCACGTGAATAACCCAGTGCTGCTCCCATAATATGGTACTAATTTGGAGGTGAATTCATTAAATTTTTCATTATCGAATTTAATCCACCCACTAAATGTTTTTTGCCATCTTAAATCGTAGCCATCCAATTGGAAAAATTTTGAATCTAAAAATATATCTGCTATTAAAGTTCTCCATGCTTTCAAATTATTACTTTGCGGTAACCTTCCGATTGAAACAAACAAATCTAAAATATATGAAGGTGTCTTAACAAATAACTTGGACTTGGCGAATGGTGTACATGTGTTGTAAATCACACTCGTCAATGTCGCTGTTAATTTATCGTTATCATGTAGAATCATTGGAATTTTCGGAATTATGCTAATCAATGCATTGCACATATCTTCTTTAATTATATATTTATCCAAGAATGCAGGATCTTTGACTGTTGGTACCTCCTTGGTTGTAACTCCAGTTTCAGAACCTCCCATTCCACCTTGTACAGGTTCTTGCTTGAATGGTACGGTACTGTCATCGTCCTGTCCAGCTGATGGTAACATATTCATCGGATTCAAAAGACTAACAAGCATATTTTCATCTTGTGAAGTAAACTTGATAGTAACGGCTATATTTAAAACTCTCATAAAATTTTCTCCCATTTCCTTCTTGATTTTCTTTTGCTCACCAAAACTTGTTTGAGATAGCTTGATTGCAACAATGGACGTAAACTTGAGTAGATCTGGATAAACATATTTATAATACGTATAATTAATATGGATTTCTCTTAAAAATTGGTTAATTTGACCCCAAACATCTTCGATCGTATCACTTACTAATGACTCCATATAATCAACTAAAAATCCAGAGATCTGTTTATCTGTTAAATCAGTGATTAATGAAGAACGTTTTTCAGGTTCTAAAGAAGCAGCATTAACT
Organism: Ambrosiozyma angophorae; assembly: GCA_030567475.1. Taxonomy (NCBI): domain Eukaryota; kingdom Fungi; phylum Ascomycota; class Pichiomycetes; order Pichiales; family Pichiaceae; genus Ambrosiozyma; species Ambrosiozyma angophorae. The sequence goes on along the minus strand of JAJLSH010000183.1, from coordinate 133,382 downwards.
CTGGAGATCAATGAGTTAAGCAAATGTGGCAATGTAGCTTGCGATTTGGTACCATCTAACACGTGAATCACTTTGAAAACGGAATATGGGTTTCCGTTCACAGCATATTCTTTATTATATCCAATTAAACTTTCCAATGTTTCCAATGGTTCTAGATTAAAGATTCCTTCCATTATTTTCTTTGATCTAAATTTCAGCTTTGAAGCGTTATAGTTAATTGATTTTGAAAATTTCAAAAATTGGGGTTTCTCACCATCATCTGAAACACCCAACGAATGAACAGCTATAACTGGTGAAGGTAGAACAGTAGTCATAGTAGTTAACGATCCTTTTCTGCTAATATGCCCAGTTAGACCACTATTTATCTTTGAATTATCATCTGCCCATAACCAGATTATATATGATGATAATACGGCATGTTTCAATGATTTAATAATAACTTCCTTCTTTTCCAGGATTTCATTCTTTTCGCTTGGCGACTCAACTTGGAAAACACCTTGAATAACAGATCCAAAAAACCCTGTTTCTCTGCTTGTGCCTATAGTTCCTGCTCTACTATTTCCGAATGCAGTTGCATCCAGAGAAGCTTGAACAGTTTGATGTCTTGCCTCTAGCCACTCTTGTAATCCTGATAACAGGGAGCATATTGAGTCATCGACATTTGAAACATTACCTTCTAATCCGTCTTCAATATATTTCTTGTTAATTTCAAATAAAGATTTGATTTTACTACAAATACAATTGGTAACATAACTTGTGGCATTCAACTTCAAAGACTCTAATTTATTGTCAACTTTAACGTTAATGAATTTAACCCATGCATTAATAATAACAGGAGAGTTACTGCTTTTAATACCCTTCCCAACGAATTCTGCCCACTTAGAGTTACCCCCTTTTAATTCGGTAGAGCTTAGTATACTTAATGATACGTTATTTGAGTCGGTTGACTTCTCAATAATTTTTGTAAGAACACGTAAATAACATGAAGTAAGAATGTTATCTCCAGCACTTTTTTCGCACAGTTTCACTAATAAGTTAGAAATATCATCAAATTGAGAGGGTGAATAATAAAACAGATCTTCAAGTAATTCTAAACAAGTGTTCACGCAATTTGAATACTCTTTGATTACACTCGATTTTAGCATTTCGGATGAGCCACTGGAGAGGAATCTTAACAAAATTGTTATTATTAAAGAAGTGTAGTTTGAAATATTCCAATGGTTTTCAGAGACGATTTGAAGTTCAGCATCGTTGTCGATGATACAAAGTTCTGAACTCAATGACTTCAAGATGCTGTCATCAATGTTGACCAAATTCTGAATTGATTTAACCTGATACTGAAACAACTCAAAATCATCTTCTTCCGAGAACGAAAATTTACCAGCCTTAATAAATTTATTTTTCAACAGCAATGAAGAACAACATAATTTAAATATTCTATTCACCGAGCCACTACTAATGGTTCTTTGGATCCAATCCACAACAAACAATGAATCAACTTCTGTCAAATTTGATATCTCATCTAAAATTAAAAACAAAGGGCGCGTTAATATAAAGTCAGATTCATTGATTTGAGAAGAATGAGACCATAAAGCATTGAAGGCTTTAATCTTAGTAGTAATATCAGCTTGTAGAAACAATCCAGATAAAGCAGCTTCAATATAATGAAAATCAATATTCATTTCCAAATGCCATATTTTAATAACGGCTTCAACTTGATATTTACCACTACTATGAATTAGGCATCTCCATAGTTGGCACATAACTATTTTCAATAATTTCACTAATTCAATCTCGGTTGCTTGCTTAGAAACGATTTTAAATAAAATAGAGATACCAAACGCAATCGGAACATCACAGACATCAATATTTTCCTTTCCATACTTACTAAGAGCATTCAATAATGTAGTATCATCCCATGGTTTATCAGAAGCTGGTATAGCTTCAATTAGATCATGGAGTAATTCACAGTATCCATAAAAACTTTCAGAATTACCACTTTCCAACTCTTTAATTACTTGACAAGTAATTAAGCTCATAATTAACGCAGATAAATCAGCGACCGAAAATGGCTTACCATCAGCAGAACGAGATGATAATGAAGAATTGATCGACGAGGCAACAAGAGTAGATGATTCATTAGCAGACGCAGATTCAAGATCATAAAATGCATCTAATTTTTCAACAACATCATGCTTGGTTGATTCATAATTACTTATAATTTCTTGAATGTTATTGTACTTAGGGTTGGCATGCTGAATAGGTACAAACGCGCGTTGTGGAATAAACGATAGCAACGATTTCATTAACGGTAAAGATCCCTCAATATTATTGGTGGAGAATAACAACATTGACAATAAATTTAACGGAATATGAGTAACCATCATGTCTTCATCTTCTATATTATAATTTTTAACCACAAAAGTTATCAAATCAACCTCATTTGATTTTATAAGGTTATAAATATCGGACCATATATTCATTGTCTCAATTGAATCAAAGAATGCATTAGCATGCTTTATAAGGTTATTAAAATCTATTTCAGAATTATTTTCATATATTTTTTTTGTAACTTTTAATATTGGCACCAATATCTCAGGAATAATTAATTGACCAATTTCCCATTTATCAATGATCGCAAGGGAAATCTTACAAGCTTCTATACTTTGTTCCGTTATACTTTCTGAGTTTGCAGTACCATTAATTAACGAAAACAAACTTTGGGTTAAGCTACTCAAACCGTATGTCTGAAAATACTGAATTCTGTCCATTGGAGACTTGACTTGATGGTCAACGGTTGAAATGGATGCTGACGTTGAATGTGTTGAAATTGTACCATGAAGGTCAGAAGTATGTTGTTCGGGGCCCAAAAACCAATTCCATAATCTACGATTTAATGACATATCTTTTAGTAAAACAGTTCCAGCTGCACTTAATATCAACATTTGTCTATCCTTTGGAGTTGTTAAAACCTGTAAAATTTCAGAATGTAAAGGTATTCTTGAAAGTAAAAGATCGAAAAAGCCCCTTTGAATTAAAACATTGCTATCTTTCAATCCTTCACTAAAAGCTCTTATAAGCAATCCAGGCTCAGGTGTAATTGTTGCTCTTGCTTCTTCTGGTAATGAATCAAGCACATTTTGCTTCCTTTCTTTGAGCTCTTGATCATTTAATTGTCTATTTGACAAATTATCAACATTAAAATTAACATCACCGATATTACTATTAGTAAAAACTGGTAATTTTTTAATACACCACTCTAATGCTCCTAGCCTCTTGTCTGGAGAAGTGATAATACATAAACATAAGCACTGCCAAAAATGAGAATCATTATTCAATTGTTTTTTCAGGAAATCAATCAATTCTAAAACAGAGCCAAAAGAATCGGCTGATGTATCATCTAATGCGGGCAATAAACTCAATAATATTGATTTAAAGACTATTCTTAAGACATTTGGATCTACTTTGACTAAATAATTATTAAATAGATCAATCAATTCTGGCTTAACACTAATGCTCGCATATGACATCAATGGCAACAATCCAGGTAGCCAAATATTTATACGTCCACTTAATGCTTCGGGACCAAGAACTTGAAAAACATGGGAATAAACTTCAACAGTTTTTCGATGAACTCCAGATGGTAATTTTGGAGATAAACATTTTGACAACGTCTTAGATATAGCATAATCCTGAGGAATCCAGCAATTTGATTCAGGTTCCGGATTTGTTTGTAAAGCCTTGTCTAGCTTTCCCAAATATGATATATAATCAGCCCATTCGATAACGGAATCAAAAGCAGATAGGGCTCTTTCGATGTTTGAAACGTATTTTTTCTCCTTTGAATTCAGTTGTTTTGTCTGCTGGGAAGTATACTTCGGGGAAAAAAGAGGCATTGGCGACATTGCTCTTAGAAAATTTGACGATGACATGGTAGCTGGATACCTTTGTCCGTTCAGGTGTATTTTTTATACATGATGGACCAGTTTGCTTGTGTAGTTGAACAGTTGTTAAAAGCGTTGAGGGTGGCGGATCCGGGCACCAGTTGGTGTCTGCGCAGTCGGCCTCTTGTGACCTCTGCTACTGTTGCTACTGTTCCTGGACACCAGCTACAGGTGTGTCCGCCACTATAATGGCTCTTTTTTCTATGGAAATGTCCTTTTATCCCTTTTTGGTATGAGTGGGACCCACTTTTATAACCTCTGCTGACAGGTTTGCCTTATCTTGCAGACAAATGATTCTAACTCACTTCTTGATCTATTATTATAATTATAGGGTTTCTACTATTTCGTCACACATGCTGAATGCTGGTACTATTTTAAACTTCATATACGTCCTTTACTAATATTATGTTTGATTGTTTACTCAGTAACGGTGGTTATCTTTTCAATCACACTATTTTCAACTGGTGGTGCTATTTCTCTATTCACTGTATCTGCTTTTCAGCCTGCAACCATTATAGTTCAATTCATATCTAAGTTCTTACTACTACCGAAACCTCTCAAACGAACTTTCGATTATGTTCTTATTCGTGATCTGGGCTTAAAAGTTAATTATTTGCATAGAGGTGCATTACTCAATGATGTTGCCATTGAATATAAAGAAACAAAATTTGGCAAGCTTTTTCGACGTTCAAGAGAACTGTTAACTCCTATACTATGGCTATTCAGAGAAATAATATTACTAGGCGTCACTTTTATTCCATTTGTTGGTCCTGTATTGGTGGTGTTACTTAAGGCCTCAAGAGTTGGATATTCTAAACATAAAAGGTATTTCAAATTAAAAGATTATAATAGATCTCAAAGATACTTTGTTTGGAAAACTAGAAAGCAAGACTACTTTATGTTTGGTGTTGTTGTTAGTTTATTGGAAATGATTCCGTTTTTCAATATACTTTTCTTCTTTACAAATATTACCGGAGCTGCACTTTGGGCTGCTAATATTGAAAAAAATATAGAAATTGGTTATGGTATTGAAACATACTCCAAAAAAGATATTAAAGAACTAGATTATGATAGGGCTCCAACTAAGAATAGATAGATGTCTTTTTATCGCATATCGCTTCTTTTTCTATTTTTTTTCTTAGTTTAAGGGGGCCTTCTCGTGAATATGGTTTGTTTATTACATTCTGTATAATAAATTTTGAAAGAAAAACTAGTAAATTATCTAAAAGAGATTAAGACTGAAAAAAACAAAAAATATTAGCCCAAATGTTTCTTGATGAATTGGATCATATCACGTAGTTCTTCGTCGTTAGTAGAATGTAGCATGTCATAATATTCATGAAACTCATAGTTCTTGAATCCTAACGACTTGAAGAAGTTATAAGTATCGACGGCATATTGTATGGGAATAACAGGATCCATATCACCGTGACCATGAAATATTGGGGTTTCCAAACCAACATTAATACCATTTGAACTTCTCAATAAATCTTTAATATGATTTTGAAATGGCATAAAACCAGATAAGCATAAAACCGACGATAATTTAATATCATCCAAACTAGCAGCAACACCTAAACTTAAAGCTGCACCTTGACTGAATCCACCAATCATGATACGATGAGAAGGTATTCCTGATTCGATTTCTTTAAGAATTAGTGATTTCATTTGGTCAACTGAATTCTTAAATCCATTAGTATCATTTTTAGATTTATCTGAGTAGTCTTCTTCAGTAGGAACGGTTCCTAAACTAAACATATCAAACCAAGAATATGACAGTCTTCCGCCGTCCAGTGTCAATGGTTTTAAAGCTGCATTAGGGAAGATGAAATTTATATGACTGAAATCAGGATCTTGCTGAAGCATATCAGCTAAAAATTTCCAACCAGAACCTTGGTCTCCGAGACCATGTATGATGATCATAGATGCTGTTGGTGTCGCCTTTGCTGGAACTCTAATCAGTGACTGCATTCGAACACGATTGACTGTTTCTTGATTGGGTTTTAAGTTAAAGTTACGGTTATCAGTTGTGAAGATATTCTAAATTTCAATAGTTTAATTTTATTTTGAGCGATAATTAAAAATATACATGTTTTATATGTTTAGAATACCAAGAATCTACTTATTTCGGTGGAATGGTATTTCTAATAAACTCATAGATGTCATGTAATTCTTCAGGTGAAGTAGAATGTCCCATTGAAGGATATTCATGTAATTTGTAATTCTTGAAGCCTAGAGATTTATAAAATTCAGCAGTTTTACGAGCATAATCAATATTAATAACTGGATCTTTATTACCATGACCATGAAAAATTGGAGTTTCTATATTAGCGTTTGATTTTCTTTCTTTGATTTCGTCTCTGATATTAGCAAAACCAGACATACATAATACACCAGCAATTTTTTTACTGAAGGTTGCAACAGTTGCCAATGAAATCGAAGCACCCTGTGAGAATCCACCTAAAATAATCCTATTTGCTGGAATACCAGAATTGATTTCCATTCGAATTAGATCTTTCATCTGGTCAACTGACTGGAAGTAACCTTGAACATCTTGTTTTGCGTTAGCGTTACCTAGTTCGAAGATATCAAACCAATGGTAAGCTGGGAATCCGTTTTGAATCGTCAATGGTTTCTTTGGGGCGTTTGGAAAGATAAATTCGATATGTTGGAACTCTGGATAATGTTGTAAATTTTCAGCTAAGAAAGTCCAGCCAGAACCTTGATCACCTAAACCATGTATAATGATCATGGCTGCCGAGGGAGACTTTTTGGCAGGTATTCTAATGAAAGTCGGGAGAGCAGCAGGCATTTCGGTGGCTTTGTTTCTAGATAGTATAAAGGTAATATTGGCTAGAATGGCAAATAGGAGCACTTTCAGCAGTCTGGAAAGGGGAATCGTGATTATCATAGAGTACTCGTTATATTATATCTAGTGCGGTGTTTGGTTTTTGCTGACTCTAATTACAAACCTACCTATATCAAGACAGGCATTATGGACTCTCTACAGTATCCGCTAGTGCCGCCAGACTTAGCTAGTCAGAAGCTACCTGTTCCTATAGCTACTCCACAATACTTCAATGATCTCTCTTCACAGAAATTAAAGGCTCTTTTAAACGACCAAGTAATTCTAAAAGGTCTAGTGTTATCAAAAAGCAAAGATGTTAACGATAAATTAAAAACGGAAATTATCTCTATAATAGACCAACAATCAAAATATATACAGTCCATCATTGATGATTATGATAAACACATTACACCCGGTATTGACGAATTAAATAATAATTTAACTAATTACCATCAGAAATTTGATGAGTTTAATAAATTACAAATCCAAATGTATGATAAACTTAATAATTTATCAAGGCTGTCAATAATTAATACTTTACGTTCAACGGTAGATTCACTGGATTCTGAATGCAATAGTTTAATTGATGATGTTAAACAGAACCATCCAACTGGATTGAATGAATCTGAACTGGATCAATTTATTGATAGTTATAAATCAAAAAGAAGTGCTTATTATTTATCAAATGAAAAACTATCAAGAGTTTTACAAAATCGTGTTTCAGGTTTAGAATAAATTTTTTTTTACCACATAATACATATGTTTTTTTTTCTTTTTTTTCTTACGACTTTAATGGAGTTGTAATTTATAAGAGTATAGTAGTAATTATTGTATTTGAAGGCGATTATACATTAACCAAATAAAGATTAGAATTAAAAAAAAAACATATAAAAAGATAGTACTAAAAAAAAAGAAAAAAGAAAGATAAAAAGGAGGAAAATAATAATATATAAACGAATGATAACTTTTCTAGACGGTGCTTTGTTTTAACAAAAGAAAAAACTTAAAGGCATTCAAGATCATTAATCAAGAAAGTATTAAAACAAAAGAGCAGCATGGAATTGGCAACAACAGGAAAAATCAAAAAGAAAAGAAAAATCAATTGTCTGAAGGATCCACTAAAATAACTCAAAGATATGGAGGCAGAAAAAAAGCAATAGGCAAAAATAAAAAGGAAGTTAAAGGAATTCATAAAGAAATTAAGCAAACTTAAATTAAGCTGAATCCAACAAGTAATTAGTCGCTGAATCCAATTGCCAATCATTTCTCTTCAAAGCTCCTAAAACTGACTCTTCATCAAATCCCATACCTTTTAATTCATCAATAGCCAACTGTTGACTTTGGCTATAAGTAGTTTCAGATTTACGGGTGGATGAAGTAAACTCGTTTTCTGGAGAACTATTTGTAAAACTAAAAGCTGACGCTCCCGTATTACTAAAATTAAATCCATCGTCATTATCATCATTAGTCGTTTCGTTATCATAAACAATTTTTGCTGGTTTAACGTTTGGATCATTACCAAACCCGGCAAAAACTTGTTCCCAATCATCCGATGTACTCGAACCACCAAAAGTATTACTAATTTCTGGTTGATTAACATTGGCATTTGTATTTGGTTCGCTTGGGGCATTTGGTGTAAATGAAAATCCAGTATCTTCAAAAGTATTGTTAGAACTAAAATCAAAAGCATTATCAAATGAACTTTCTGGTTTGGCATCTTCTAATCCTAGATCATCAAAAAGATTATTTGAATGAGTAGCTGAAGTTTCTTCTTTGGCTTGTTGTAATCCAGTCAAGCTAAATGGATTGTTAGATGGTGGACTAGAAACAACTGGAGCCTTAGCGACATTGAAATCTTGTGTTTGACTAAAAGCTTTCTCACCTTGGGCTTGTTGGTCTTCATCTTGAACTGACGGTGTTTTAAGAGGAGCACGGGAGGAAGTAGCCTCAGATTTATAATTTGCAGGTTGTTTTGGAAGTGAACCAGCTCTTGATGGATTTTGAAGAGAATCATGGAAAATTTCTTCATCTTCGCTAGAGGATGTTGACGAATCTTCGTTTTCAGCGGGTTCCAGTTCATGCAACGGTGGGAATTCATCTTCGATACTCTTTGGGAACGCACCAGGATTTTTTGAGACTTCTTTCTCCATTTGTTTTTCCATTTCATCAATGGAAGGAAATTTCTTATCATCACTTGTAACTGGTTCAGCCTGGTATTCTTTAGTATCAATTGGAGCAGAAGGTTTAATTGAATCAGATGCTGGGTAAGAGGAAGTGTAAGGGGATGATGCTGAAGAAGATGAAGATGCTGATGACGAATCAACCGTTTCAAAATGCGTATTTATATCATTCGCCGAAGTAACTGTTTGTGCAGCAGATAAATCTTTGCTTGCAGATTCGGTAATCTTTGGTAACTCAATAGATGGATTTGCAGTAGAAATATCTTTATCAATTAATTCTTCAGGAGTTGCAAGAATCGACGAATTAGTATTAGCCGAAGGTGGTTCAGAAGCATACCCAGCACCTGAAACAACACTCTTGGAATGTGCTTCCTCGACAACGGTAATAGGTTCTTCATTTTCAGTAATTTCAGAAATTGATGGTTCTGTAATATGAGCAGGATAGGCTGAACGAACACCACTCGTTGCAACTGATCTCCAATCATGATCTTTCTTTTCTTCAGTCACTGCTTCAGAATCTTTAACGCCCGTATGTTCAGCTGTATTTTCAGCAGTATGTTCATCTGTATGTTCACTGGCAATAGAAACTGTCTTATCGGTAGATGTAGAAGCAGCTTCACCTGCAATTGCAGTTGGATGAATGGAAACACCTTCGGCATCCTCATGATCAACAAATTCAAATGATTCTGCATTATCAAAAGAAGGAGAGGGGACAGTATTAGGATTGGCTTTCGCTTTATCGGTAACAGATTCACTCGATAAAGGTTGGCCTCCTTCTGGTAAAATTTGAGAACTTAGAATAGTCGGAGGAACACCACGTTCTTCGGCAATAGTCGAAGTTGGAGATTCTAAAATATCTAAGTCACCTCTAACAGATTGAGAAGGATTATTTTGAATTGAAGAAGTTTCTGAATGTGGAATGCCAAAGGGTAGTTGGAACTGTTGCCGTTGTTGTTCTTGTTGCTGGTTATAAGGAGAATCAGTAGTTTGAGTTTGTTCAGTTTCATCACTGGAAGATTTAACAGAAGAATCAAATCCACTAGCTGATTCAGATGGTGATAATAAAGCACTTTTTGTTTGTGCTTCAACAGTTTGTGAAGCAGTTGCTGGTAAGCCAAAACTATCCTCATCAAAATCGTCTAATGAGGCAGTAGGGACTTCCTCGGTTTCGTTGTCTGCAGCACCAGCAGCAACATACTGGCCTGAAGATAAAACTGTGCTGTAGTCTAAATTCTTTTCAGCGTAATCAGCACTTAATTGACTATATTTCTCATGTAAATCTAATTGTTCATCTTCTAATTGATCAGATTTTAAAATTAAAGCAGAATGTTTCGCTTCCACTTCTTGAATCGCATTTAGAACATCTTGAATTTTAACTTTTAAATTATTATTTTCACTTTCTTGAGATGCAACTTGAGTTCGAGTAACTGCAATCAAATTTTGAACTTGTTTATATTTAAGGGATAACGATTCAATTTGTTCATTCAAATCAATGGATTCCGCGTTTAAAACACCCAATTTTTCTTTGATTGATTGATTTTCTTTCTGTGATTCTTCATAACCAGATTGTAATTGTTGTAATTTAGCTTGTTCTGCGTGATAATTTGCTTCAACAACCGAGAGTTCTTGGTTTAATGAATCTGATTCCTGCCTTGAAGTTATCAGAACATCTTCAACCTCTTTAACTTGTTGGACTTCCCTTTCATATAAATTCTTTAATTGAGCTAATTTAGATTGAATCTTTTCTTTTAATTTTAAAGATTTGTCTAATTCCTTTTGGGCTCTATCTCTTTTGGCATTCATATTTGTAGTTTGATTGGTTAATGAATTGATTTGATTTGAATAATTTGCAATATCAACTGATGTTTGGGTCAACTGATTCGAAATTTCCTTATCAGTAGAGCTCAAAGTTGTAGATCTTGAAAATGTAGCAGTATTATTAACAACTGGGGATCTTGAAATAGCAGCAGCGGAAGCTTGGTTAGAAAATCCTTCAAGAGCTTGATTAGCAAAATTCGAAGGTTGGTTTGAAAATTCGTTAACTGCCGCTGGTGTATTTGAAAATGAAGGAGCAGGGGCAGGGACGGACGGAGAGGGGGTGACTGCTTGATTTGTGAATCCACCAGCAGTCGCTTGACTTGCAAAACCGGCATTATGGTTGCCAAACCCAACCGAGGAGCTACTAGAGAACTCTCTATTAACTGGTTGTGGTTGGGATACAGTATTACTTTGACTAGAAAATCTAAGAGCGTCATAGTTTGGCGTCGCAGGTTTTTGAGGAGTTGAAGGTGTGGAATCAAAAGTTGGTTTATGATCTCTACCAGGAATAGCAGGAGGGGCGTGCTTTTTGGCATCTATATCTTCAGGGCCTTCTTCATCTGATGATTCTTCAGTGGTAGGTGCTTGTTGTTGTTGTAAATGTTGACCAAAATTTGAAGAGGGGACAAAGGCACGACCACCAGTCAAAGAAGTTGTCAATGCCGGAGCAGCAGGAGATTCATGGGCAACTGGTTGAACGGGCTTAGTTGCCTCTGGAGTTGGGCCGAAGATATCTAATAAATCATCCATATGAGTATGTTGTTGTTGTAATTTTTGAGCAGGAACAGGTGCAGGTGCTTGTTGTTGTTGAGTGGCTGGTTGTTTATTTGGTAGAGCCGGAATCGGAGGTGGATTTTGTGGAGTATATTGAACAGAGCTCTGTCTTGATTGTTGTGAAGAAACTGGTGTCGGAGAACTTGATTGGATTAATTCAACGGGGGTTTCTTCAGGTAATTCAAATCCAGCTAATTTTTTTTGAACTAAATACATTGCAATTGCAAATTCTTGTTTATTAAAGTTTTCATCATCGTTAATATTTGCTAATTCCCAAATAACAGCTAAGACATCATTTGGTAATTTTGAAGTACTTAAAAATTCTGCAACCTCACCGCCAGATATTTGGCCATGTTTGGATTTATCTAAATTATCAAAAATTGCACTGTATTGTTGCTTTTGCTGAGATGACATAATCCAAGTATTCAGATTTGTTCCGCCACTTTTAAAATTACTACCTGAATGTTGTTGAGTAATTGGGGGAGTTGGTGTAACTGGAGAAGAAGTGCCAGAAGCTAATTCTTTTTGTTGATTAGCTATATTCCAAATAGGTTCTGGAATATTACTTGGTATATTTACCATTGTTTTATTCATAAAAGATTGAATCAAATGCATAGCTACAATAAATTGTGGTTTTGTCAATTGTCCAGATTGTGATTGATCCACCAAGCTCCAAATTTTCTCCAAAACAGTAACCGGTAATCTAGCTTTCAAAAAGATATCCCTTGCTTTATTACCAGGTAATAATCCATTTGGAGCTTCTTTATCAAACATACTTGAAAATATTTTTGCTTGTTGTGGGGGTAATATTGGAATAACAACCTGAGGAGAATTCGATCCAGTTGAATTTTGTTTCAAAGCAGGAGACAAAGAACTTGAAGCATTTCTTGATCCAGTATTATTAATTGAAATATTCGATTGGCCGGTAGTAACAGGATTCAAAGGAATAGTTGAAAACTTAGCCAAATTAGCGGTCTTTTGGGCCAATGAAGCATCAATATGTTGACCAGATTGTGCATGGCCAATTAATCTCATTGCAATACAAAAACCTAACTGGTCTAACTTACCAGTATTACTTGGGTCGGCAATACTCCAAACATCACCTAATATTGGTAATGATAAACCCGATGCTTCTAATAATGGCTTGGCTGTTTGACCAGATATATAACCTAATTTTTGTGGGTCTAAAGTTCTAAATATTTGACTATAGAATCGTTTTTCTTCATTAGTAAGAGGTTCATCTAATGTTCCGCCTGTGGTTATTGATTTAAAAAGTGGGTTAGTAAGACTGTTCGTGAGAGGGAAGGATGTAAACTCAATGAAATCAACTCTTCCAATGGAGTGCATTCCAGTTCAGTCAAAAAACATTAGAATACATACTAGACATTTTAGAAGGTGGTATTTAGGAAAACGGATGAAGGTGGCAAACGGCGGTGGTGAAGGTGAACCTTAAGTTGTTCGTTGTCGCCTGTGCCTCCCAAAGGGTCACTGTGGCGCAGACAGCGGTTGCGAGCACTCGACTTAACTATATAAAGAGCCAATATATAAAAGATCAATCATCTTCACAGATCTCCAGTAAAACGGAAGCGTTTTTTAATCCGGCTTCTTCAATGGTTTTGTTTAATTCATCATATAGATTTTTTCTTTGCATCGTTAACGTAAATGCCTTATCATTAATTGAATCACTAAATTGAAATTTAACACTTTGATACAATTTTAGAACTTTATCATTTAATAAGAATTTTTTAATAATTCTTTTACCATCTATACCTGATCTAATTTGAATCCTTGTAGTTAATTTGTTATCGATATTTGCAGATGGTTCAGGATTATCGATTGGTATAATTGATCTGATCTTTTCACTATATGTCAATTCCTTTGGTTGACTCTCTTCTACAACTTCATCAAATTCTAATGATTCGTCCGAGTCTTCTTCACTAGAACCATTTAAATCAATTGGATCATCCCTTGTATTACCTAACGAGTTTTTCATGGCTAAATCCAATTGTTTTTCCTCCGATAATGAATCAATATTTAACTTATGTTGAATGATTGGATTCAATTTATTTCTATCCAAAGAAAATCTATCTAGAAAATCCATAACCTGTTCAATAAATTTATCAATTGTTGGATTAGTCGACCAAGTTTTTAATCTTTCACCAGTCATTGGATCTAATATAGCAATATGAGGAAATTCATCATTAAATGGATATAAATTTGAATATAATTCACCATTTGGTGAATCATGTTGATATTGTAAAAAAATAAAGTATTCACTAACAACTTCTTTTATTTGTTTTGATGACCAAAAATCTCTATTTAAACATTGACATCTAAAATCTTTAACATCTTGAATATTAATTAATATCCATTTATTTGATCGTCTTGCTTTCAATTTTGCACTTTCTAAATCAATTTTTTCCATTATATCAAATGGTGGTCTAAAAATATTTGCCAGTCTCCTCAATGCAGTTCTTTCGTTGTTTAACTTACCAGACCTTGTCCTTGTTCTTGAATTTGAAGTTTCTGTAGTTATAACATTACCAAATTCATCTAAAACTTCGTCATCACTTTCATTATCATCTTCATTAAAATCATCTTCATCGAAATCTTCAATATCGTCATCAACATCAACATAGTTATTATTTTCGGTTTGATTGAAAATGCTACCTTGAGTTGAACCGTAGATACCTCTATCACCATGATAAGTTGGATTAACGTAATCAACTAACTGATCATGGGTTGGTAAAATTGGTCTGCGTGGCTCTTCATCGATTTGACTATCATTATACATTTCATTTTGTAATCTTTGTGCCAGTTGAGCATCGTTTTCCATATCCATTATTGAGCCGGCATCGTCGTCATCTTTATTACTTTGGTCAAGTAAAGTTGTCTCCGTATTTGTATTTGTTGTTTGTCCACTTCCGTTACCATGTTCAAAATATAAACTGACTGCTGTATCTAAATTATTACCACTCATTTGTAAGAAATTCAAAGCAATCTCTGGATCACTAACTGAAGTTATTTCCATAAACATTGAAATACTTTCATCCATCTTGAAATAATAAGAAAATAAGGATAAATATTTAAGGAAATCAGTAGTTTAAACTAGATGGATGGCAAATCATTAAATAAATTTGATTTGGCGCGAGAAAATTGATCGATTTGAGAAAAAAATGAGTATTAATAATTCCTGCTACCAATACATTTCAGTAGGCTTTAGGGAATAACTGTTCAACATATATAGTTTTACGATTGGTACAACCTTGAAAAGTACAAAAATAAAAATTTAAGTACGAGAAGACTAAACAATAAGAAATGCAGCAATGCGAACGACTACAAGCAATGAGGCTGTGTCTTTTAATGTTTATATTTGTAGTTTGATGATCTAATGATATTAATGAGATTTAATTTGCATAATTTGCAATATCTACAGATATTTGGGTCAGTTGGTTTAAAACTGATAAACGTGCAAACGGAAAGGAAGACCATAGTGAAATAGCCACTTTATAGATAGGCCCTTAAAAGACCGAAAATAAGCGTTTCAAAAACTACAGTGTAGTATTTGCAACAGATAAAGTAAACTAGAAATCATTAAATCAATTGAATCAAAAAAGAAGAGAAGTTTATGTAATGTGGTCAGTAAATCTACGGTAAAAGGTAATGTGTGAAACCCCGTTGGTATCACTATGTATAACTCCTTCCAATTCAGCATTACAAAAAAATATGCTTGGTTTAATTTGTTTCAAAATTTGAAACAGATTCTAAGTTGCTAATGAATAGGTATAACAAATTCAAAAAGAAAAAAAAAAAAGAACTGGGGTGATCAAAAGGAGTATATATAAATAAAAAGCTAAAAGCCGAAAATCTCGAAAAAAAAATTATGTAAAATACATAACTATAAAGCAAATGATGGTAGTACAACAAGATAACAACAAGACGTGATAATTAAAAACAATGGTGTTAAGAAAAATAAAAAGTAGTTGTTGTAAAGTAAACAATTAAAAATTAGGAACTATTGTCTTTTCTAGTAGTTGGATCGCCATTAATAGTAGGTGACGGTACGTTGACTCTTGTACTTTTAGTAGGCTGAATATGAGTTATCAAATCAGCTAAAGCATCCAACGATTGGTTCTTATATTGAAACTGATTATTTAAGTCATCATAAGTTGACTCCCCTAAATTTGGAATAAAACTTTTACTGTTATTATTATCATCAATTTGAGTTACATCATTTCCATTATTTCTATTAGATTTATTAATTTGACTTAATTTATTCAGTTCAGATATTTGGTTCCATTCACTATCTAATTCATTGATATTGTCTTTCAAATGATCAATTAAATTTAATCTATTTTCAAATATAGATTGATTCAATTGGAATTCTAGAATATCAAAATCAATTAATTGATTTGAGTTTAACAGATTTAATTTTAATTTCAAATTTAATTTTAAATGATTTAATTTATTAAAATTTTCACCATACTGATTTCTAAAAACATTTTTAAAAATTGGAGTTGATAAATGTTCAAATTTCAAATTTTCAATAGAATTTAAGTTTAATGAATTATTTGAATTTTTATTTTGATTTCGAGTTTGATTTTTATTATAGATTTTTGAATTTTTCAAATTTAACTTAAGTTGATTTATTTTTGAATTATAACTTTTATAATCTAATTTCGTTTTGTTTATTGTTAAATCAATTAAATTAACTAATTGATCTATTCTATTGGTTGTTGAAATTGAAAAATCACTTGATAATTTTGAATATTCTTCTGTCAATAATTTTTGATAGTTACTTAACTCTTGTTTTGTTTCTAAAGATTGAATTTTTCCATTTGAATTAGTTGAACTATATTCATTAGAGTCTGTTGCAGATTGGAATTCATCAACATCTAAATCTTGTGAATCATCATTAATATTACTATTATTTGGTAATAAATCATACACAAAGGAAGGGTTTACTTGAGTATGAGGTTGTAAATTACCTTTTCCTTCTTCTACAACTTCTTCCTCTTTTTCATTTTGTTCCGGTGTGTCTTCAATAATTTGTTGACGATCATTCAAATCTTCTTCTTCTTCATCCTCTTCATTCTGTTCATCTTGATCAACTTCTCGGTAAGTCAATCCAGAGTGTTGTATCGGGGTTGCTTGTTGTTCTTCTTTTATTTGTACTCTTCTTTTCTTTACTGGAGTAGTATTGGTTTGTCTTTTATTTTCATTATAATCAATTGGTTGTCTTTCCCTAAACGAACGTTTTGAATGTAATAATTCAGATTCATCAAAATCTTCGGTATCAGAGATATGTAGTTGACCCAATAAGCGTTTCTTTAGACGCTGTTGTTTCTTTAGTTTATCTAAACGTTTTATAGAGTCATCCGAAGACTGCATTTTAGCAAATTAGTGTAGGAAAGCAGTATGAATAATAACCTGCTGCCGTTAAAATCATAGATACATGCGCGAGACAAGAAATTGATTATAAAGTTCAACAACTATAACCACCTGTTCTTTATTTAGCCATGAGCATCAAATACTTGATATTGCTTTCTAGACAGGGTAAAGTTAGATTGGCCAAGTGGTATGTGACGGTGAGTCAGAAGGAGAAACAGAGAATCATTAGAGAGATAGTGGCGTTGATTCCACTCAGAAAGGCCCGGATGTGCAATGTTATGGAACATAAAGATGGTAAGATCGTGTACAGACGATATGCTTCCTTGTTCTTTGTGTGCTCTATCAGTACTGAAGATAACGAATTGAACACTTTGGAAGTGATGCAGCGGTACGTGGAGATCATGGATAAGGTATATGGTAACGTGTGTGAGTTGGACATCATTTTCAACTTTCAAACGGCTTACCATGTGTTGGATGAGTTGGTGTTGGACGGAGTGGTTCAAGAGAGTTCAGGATCAGAGGTATTAAAGAGAGTGGGCCACCAGGACCAGCTAGAGAGTGAAGAGGCTACGGTATAGGCAACTTGCCTATAACTTAATCATTACTTATTTCATTTTATTCACGAATTGCATTTAAAATATTGTTGTACTAATTGAGTAGAATATGGCGATAAATAGTAGTTTACAAAAAATTGCAATATTTGAAGGTTTAATTGTTTTAACCCAAAATATAATAGAGAATTAGAAACAATTAGGTAATATAGAAAAAGTTTGAAATTAATAAGAAAGATGTATTTCGAGAAAACCAGATGACGTTATTGTTCTGAACCACTTTCCTTAATTGGACTTAACGGATAATACGTTTTGTATATGAATAATAGTATAAATGTCTATTAAAAAGCTACTGAAAGTATCTTCATAATATAAAAGTAATAATACATACCTTTACCTTATAATATTTTCATATTCATAAATTTAAACTATAAAAGAAAAAAAAACATAGAAATGATATAATAGTATCGTTATATAATTGTATTATAAAAAGTATCAAAAAGTTAATTTTTTTTTTGGTACCTTTTAGCTTTTTCACCCTTAACCTAATTATTTTTTGGCGAATAATTTTTCAATTTCTTCAACAGATTGATTTAAGAATTTTTCTTGGAATTTTGAATCCTTAATTTGAGATTTAACATTTGAAATAACAGTTTCAGCTAATTGATCTTGTTCATTTTGTCTAACTTGAGCTTCGTATCTAACCCAAGAATCTAAGACAGATTTAGCTTCATTTGTAACATTAACATTTTGTTTTAGTTCAAAAGATTCAGCTTCTAAAGCAGCTGTTTCTTTTGAAATTTCAAATAGAGCCTTTGTTGTAGAAACAACATCTTTTAAGGAAGAAACTTGATTAATTCTAGATTGAACAGCAGAGACGTGTTCGGATCTTGCGTCATTTAAAATCTTTGTGACATGAGCAATTCTATCTTTGGCGAATTCTCCATACATTGGGGCAACAACTTTTGCAATTAAACCAGTAAAAGCAGCAAAAGTGATTAATAAAATTGTTTCATCATTGACAACATATAAACCAGAAGAAATTGAATAAATTGCTGCTGCTGTTGTTGTGGCTAAGATACCAGTCTTTGATAAAAATGAATTACCTGGTAAAGCATCAATAATTGAAGTAGCTTTAGCCTTTGGATCAGAAGGAGATGTTGAGTACATACATCTGAAAACAGGTCTTAAAGCAATTGGAGATCTTGCAACAGATCTTAAGGCTAATCTATGGGCAAGCATGGTTTTAGAGACTGGATATATTGTATATAGTTTATGAGACGTTGTGAATTGAGTTGAACGAATTGAGCGAAAGTCAGTGAGAGACTTAGAAGAGAGAAGCTGATTGGCCGGTGTCCGGTGCAGGGTTGTGTGGCGTGTGTTTAAGGCGCAGTTAATATACGTGGCGCAGTTTTTACTTTGTATTGCGCCACCGGTTTGCCGAGTTGGTCACCCGAGGCGATAAACTGAGAAAAGTTCATCGTTAAATCGGCTCTCCGTATAAAAAACGACAACTTGAAATTGTATAAAAGGATGACCAAAGAGCCACATAATACACTTTTATGTTTATTTTTCATTTTCATTTTCTATTAAGTAATTAAATCACAAAATAACAAATGAGATATTCTACTTTAGTTACAATTGCATACACTTTGTCAGTGTCTAATGCTATGCCATTACCAGAAGCTTCTGAAAATGGAGGTGTTTTATCAACCATTGCCAATTCTATCAATAAATTATTAGATTCTGGATCTGAACAAACTGTTATTGCTGCTGATGTTGAAGAAGATGGTGATGATGATTCCGTTGAAGATCCTCATAAATATTGGAAACATTATGGCAAAAAACAAAGAAAGTATTGGAAACATTACGGCAAAGACCAAAAAAAGAAATGGACTCCAAAGGCTCCAGAAGATAGTGATGATGAAGAAGTCATTGTGTTAGTTGCCGATGGTGATGT
>JAJLSH010000183.1:0-113866 GCA_030567475.1 Ambrosiozyma angophorae | reverse complement strand
ATGGAAGAAGATTGGTAAAGATCAAAAGAAGTATTGGAAACATTACGGTAAAGACCAAAAGAAGAAATGGATTCCAAAGGTTCCAGAAGATAGTGATGATGAAGAAGTCATTGTGTTAGTTGCCGATGGTGATGTCGAAGACCCTCATAAATACTGGAAACATTTTGGTAAAGATCAAAAGAAGTACTGGAAACACTATGGTAAAGACCAAAAGAAGAAATGGACTCCAAAGGCTCCAGAAGACAGTGATGATGAAGAAGAAGATGAAGATGTTATTGTTTTAGTTGCTGATGAAGATGCAGGTGAATCATCTAACCCATGGAAGAAGATTGGTAAAGATCAAAAGAAGTATTGGAAACATTACGGTAAAGATCAAAAAAAGAAATGGACTCCAAAGACTCCAGAAGATGATCTTGAGGACGATGAAGATGTTTTAGTTAATCAATTAATTTAAATCATAAACTTTTTTATTCGGTTTTAGGTATATTTATGTATTATGGGCTTTCTAATTTTTATTTATAAATTTTACGCTGTTTTTTAATTTAATTCTTGTGTTCCCAATATCAGCAAAGAACTGGCTCTAGATATTAGTCATTTAATTCGTCTTAATAAACAAGTTTTAGGCAAAAACTGGAGAAGTGCATGCGATTGTCAAAACTATAATTGTTTATACCTGATTGTTTGGCAAGAAAGTTTACAAAAAATTGGATTATTTCATTAAATGAAGTAAAGACAATAAAAATCAAATCACGTAAAGTATCTGACAGAAAACTATTTTACTGTTAATAGTAACGATTACAACAACTTAATATTACGGTTGAACTAGAATTGATCTGACTCAACAAAGAAAGGCTTTGTATAAAAAGCGCTACCAGTCCTCGAGAAGCCGGTCAATTGAGAAGTCACCCCTGGACTGAGACAAAGACAATAAAGCACAGGAGCTAAGTCAAAAATCTTGTTTTTCATTAAAGTAAATTATTTTTGAGCCTTGAATATATTTCCAGCATAAATACGCCACAACATATATATAATGCGGGATGTGGCGTCCAGCAGATCTTATGGTAGCAGAATATTAGAACTGTTTTCAGAAATATAAGTTAACTGTTAATTCAAAAAGACTACATGTGCCTTCTTGTCTTCTCCATTACATAATAATTAATCACTAATTTTTTTTTTACTTAGCCTACTTACTTACGCCTTGAATTAGCTAAATATGTCATTAAATTCTATAAGATATACTTTAACCAATTCAAATTATGAAATTATATTTAATTCAAATAAATTTGATAAATCAATTTATTTGAATTCACCACCACCATATCAGGAGATAGAAAAAGGGCAAGCTAAAGAGTCGATTTCTCAAAATTTAGATTTTTTTGATGATTTATTTAAACCAGATTATAAATTAACAACAGAAAAAGTAGATAAATTTGATTTTAATGAAATTAAATTATTTAAAGAAACTTCACTTTACAATGATGAAGAGTTAAGTTACTTAGTTAACAAGTGCTATTTGGAAGAATTTAAATTAAAGAGATTAAATTATTATAAATTTTATTCATTAGAAAAATTAAATGAAAATAATACAATTTTTGAATTATTTGAATTATATTTTGATTTAAAGTTTAATAAAATTGAATTTTCACAGTTTAAGCATCCAAATAAATTAAAATTAACTTTATCAAATTTTTTTAAGTATTCTTGGTTATTTTCTTTTACGGTCAACCCAAAAATTTTAAACTCAAACGTTAATGAATTAAATTTTGATCCAAATCTACTCATTGATTTTTCAATTGATTTTTGTTTATTTCCCTCAGACGAATTCGATAAACAACATCCACAATTAAAAAAATTAAAAAAAGCCTTAATTCACGAATTTGAAATTAATTTATTAACAAATTTTGATTCAATTCAAGGTTCATTAAGGTATATTTGTTGTTTAAATGACGAAGAACTAAAAGTCAGATTTGGTTCAAACTTTTTAAATTTTGCAAGAAAGGAGTATTTTAAATCAATTGTTTTATTAGACGTGTTACTACGATTAGTGTATTAGTATATGCATGGGTATATATCTTATGTCCTTCTCCCTGTATTTCCTTGTGTTATTTTCAGTTTTATATTACCTATTAATAATAAATAAATTATATAATTGATCCATTAAACTTGTCTTGGTGATAAGATGTCATTAGTCGATTAATCGTCTCAACGATTTGTAAACATTCTTTTGAATTTTCTGCTTCAAAATAATATTTTTTTAATACAACTTCTTGATTATTATTGATCTTATTAATTATGATTTTGAAATACTTTGGAACTTTTATATTTTGCTTTATTTTTAATATTTGTTTAATATCAAAACTAATTGTTTTAAAATCTTGATAGGATTCATTTAATTCGTTAAATGGTAGTATATATACTTGTGATCCATCAACTGTTAGCAATTTAGCATGTTTAGATTTAAATGTCATTTGTGATCTTTTGAATATTTTCCATCTAAAATAAGATTTCAAATCTTGTTGATAAGTATCATTCTTTTGTAACTGTTCTTGTAAGATTAGATTATGTTGTTGCTGATAATAATTTGCACTTGTATGCAACAATGTTTGAAATGGTTTACTATTTTTGAATCTATTCAGTTTAGAATCTTTTAAAGCCGACGAACTAATGGCTGAAAATTTGTTTGAATTTGAATTAGACTTTAAATTAGAACTGGAATTTGATGCATTTACTAATTTTAATGGATTATTAGATTTATTCAAAATCTCTTCATCTGAGTCAATATCACTATATGCATCATCCATCATATTAAAGTTGCGTGTATTCTGTTGTCTAACTGGGAAATTATTTGAAGTTATAGTACTAATACCATTGTTATTTTGGTTGTTAAACTGACTTGATAAAGTAACTCCTGAAATTGGCGTAACACCAAATGCTCCTAATGATAAATTTCTATTATGCATATTTGAATTATTTGTAATTTCTAGTTTTGACTTTATATCATTTGATTCCTTAACTAAATATGGGGTTAACTTTTCATTTGATTTGGTTTCTTCTTCATTACATTCCATGGCAATGAATTCATCTGCTCCATAAGTTTGAAATTGTCGTGTTCTATCAATTGACCCAAAATCATCTTCAACTTCTCCGGTCTCGTCTGTTAAATAGATATTCCAATGGTTTGGGTTTTGTTGTAAATCTGTTAATTCATCTTTGATTATTAATAATAAATATCCAATAAATTCAAAGATAGTAACCGATCCATTGATTTGTACATTAACTTTTTTCTTTTTTAATGATGGAATTATAATTTTAGTATCCAACATTTTATCATTTACTGTTTGTTGATGTCCAACATATTCAAAATAATCTAATGTTAGATTACCATCTGAATTTCCATCATCAAGTTTTTTGATTGCTGATGTCAAATTTGATTTAGTATCATTTTTGCTGATATCTTTTTTGGAAAAATCCAATACTGGTTCACTACTCGGGATAACTGAATCAATTATATTTGTGAAGGATCTTGAATTTCTTTTTAGTACTTGTTTAAACATCGTTGAGTTTTGGTATGATAATGCCGGTATAAGTGAAACTACTTTTGGTGATGCAACAACTGCATTTGATTGTGGTATCGAAGAAGTTGTCAACCTTTTAGCTGTAGTTGCTGTTCCAACTGTTACACCATTTGGTCTATTACCAATTAATGAAAACCCATTACTATTATGCCTTGATTTTAAAAAATTAATTTTCGATACTAAACTAATATCTTGTTTTGGCAATAGATTAACTGAGCTCCCGCCTAAACTAGTGTTCATTATATTGTAATCTGAATCATCATCTAAATAATCATCAGAATCAAATCCTTGTTGATAAGCATCATCATCATCATCATCGTCGTCATAATCATTAATATATTCATCGTAATAATCGTCATCGTCGTCATCAATTAACTGGTCCGAGTCAATCGACTGACTTTCTCTAAGTAATGATTGACTATCATCCAAACCATGGTTAGTTGTTGTACCATCATCATCATCATCATCGTCATCATCATCAGATTCTAAGCCAATATCATCACTATCAGAAGATAATTCAGATTGAGTTCTTTGCATAAAATTTGGCATTCTTACCTTTGAAACTTCCAGAGCACTTGTACTATTAGATTCATGAGTCATTGAAACTGAATAAGGAGATGAACTACTTGTTATATCAGGAGATTCATTTTCCTCATCAATAGTATTTGGATGTAAAGCATGTCTTTGTCTGATTAAATTACTAATTTTGGAAAAAGGGGTGGAGGCCTTTGGTAATAGCCTATTTTGATTGAGTGGGGTTGGGGTTGGAATGGTTGATAGAGAGGGTGATGTAGAAGTTGGAGGTTTTGCTGTTGATATCGAAGTTGTAGTTGAAGCAATCGATTCGGGTATTGAAGCAACACTTGAATTTCTTTTGCTAGGCCTAACGGGTATTGTAGCAATAGAGTTATCCGAAGATCGTCTAGAATCACCTTGTAGTTGTAGTTGAGGTTGTGGTTGTGGTTGTTGTCCCGTGGATAAGAGAGAATTACGCCTGCTAATTGACTTTGTTTTCTTTAAAGAAGCTGACTCAGAACTGGACTTCTGGAACCTCGATTTGTAGTTCAGAACATTGGACTGAATGGGAGGAGAATTCTGTTTTCTCACCCTTGTCATGACAGGGAAATCAGTATCGGTGTTTAAGTTCTGTTCCAGGGAGTGACGATGGTAGAATGAGCCTAGAATGGCATCTACTCGAGAGGACCTGTTGTCGGAAGTTGTACTGCTGTTGTGTATGACAATGGCCGACTCTCGTAGCACATTAATCATGGTGCTAGTGTCATAAGGAAGGGCCATGGCTGGAGACGACTCTATTCCCCCGGTGTTTCTCGTTCCCCAGAGTTGTTGCCCTTTTCCTTTTACCTTTTCCTGTTCCTTTTCTGGATTTGATAACGCGATTCACTGCGCCACTTTTGATACTCTGCTGCGCCGCTGCTAACCGCATCCAATGAAAAGACTCGCTTCTTCCACAATTTCAATGTTTAAACTTTGCAAAGATTAGTGTACTGGAAAACCGTCCACAAACTCACCAAACACAACTACAATGGGTTCTGCATATGTTATTTTCGGTAAATCTGTTCATCCAAAATGGTTAGCCATCGCTACAATTGGCTCTGTTGTCTTTGCTGTCTCTCCAAAGCCATGGGCTACTGTTGCGAAGCCAACTCCATCAGTTGAAGGTTCAACTCCTGAAGAAAGTGCTTTCATCAAAGAATTTTTAGCTCAACATGAAAAATCTGAAGCTCAACATTAACAAATGAAAAAGTAAATAAAAACTTTTAGCATTATTCTTATACTATATTATTAGATTCAAATTCAAGTTGAATATTAAAAAATAGACGCTTATATAATATTACATTACTATTCAAATTTGTTTTTAAATATTTTAAAAAAATTGTTTTATGTCTATGCTTTCTGGTGTTATATTATTACATACTTCTTTTTACTAAAATTATATTTAGCAAAGAATAAATTTTAAATTATATTGAAAAGAAAATATTTCTCATTTCATTACTGTGGTAATTAATTAATATATAACGACAGTAACATATGGTAACAATTAGAGCGAGAATAGGAAGTATAACACTAAAAAGCTGTTATAAATTCAAGGGTGATATTATCAAAGATGTAGATGCTTCTAAAATAATTTTTCAGCCATTTTTTGATAACTTTTCAATTCCAACGAAATCTTTAGATCTTTCTTGAATTTGGATTTTAGTTCTAGTCAAATTTTTACATTTTTTAATCAGTTCAATCGTTCGTAATTCTTTGAATCCTCTCTTTAATCCAATAATTATTCTAAAGATTTAATTAAGTCATAGTATTAATGACGGCAAATACTTTATCGTAGAGCCTTACGCTTATTGGTGGTCGTTCTCGTCATCGTTACCCATTTATATAGATGTATGTGAATCAAATGTTAGTTTCAAGCTTTAATAGGGTGTCTTTCTTTAATACCACTAATTCAAATTCAATATACCCTTATAGTTAAATTTTTAATTTTCGAATATACAGTTTACTTACTTAACTAACAACACAAAAAAAAGAAGAAAGAAGGTTATAACAATTATCACATTAATTATTCATGTATGTAGCGGAATCAATACCTTCTTCAGGGAATTCTTGCATCTTAACATCAAATCTTTCTTGAATTTTACTTAAAATTTCCTTATCTTCATCAGTTGAAACAAAGGAAACCGACAAACCCTTGGTACCAAATCTACCCGCTCTACCAACTCTATGTAAATATTGATCAGCTTCATTTGGTAAATCATAATTGATTGCTAAATTAATTCTTTCAATATCAATACCTCTACCAAAAACATCAGTAGAAACACAAATTCTCTTGTTATATTCCTTAAATAATTTATATCTAGCAATTCTTTCTTCTTGTGGAATACCTGAATGAACAACAATAGATGGGAAATTAGAATCACATAACAATTTGTTTAAAGCATTAGCTCTCTTTGTTGACTTAACAAAAATAATAACTTGATTGAATTCTAAAGAATCTAATAATTCAGCTAATTTCAAATTCTTCTTTTCTTCTGGTAAGTTAATATAATATTGTTGTAAACCATGTAAAGTTAATTTCTTTTCGTCATCAACATAAATTTCTAATGGGTTCTTCATAAACTTCTTACAGATTGGTCTAATTTCCTGAGATAAAGTAGCAGAAAACATCATAACTTGTTTTTGGAATGGAGTTGCTCTGAAAACTTCTTGAACATCTCTTCTCATATCAATTTGTTCTAAGACTTGATCACATTCGTCAATAACAAAGTTCTTAACGTTATTTAATCTGACTAACTTTTCTCTCACTAAAGCATTCAATCTACCTGGGGTACCAACAATAATATGTGGGCAAGTATCTTTATTCTTTAATTTCTCAGCATCCTTCTTAATATTAACACCACCATAGAACACCTCAGTTCTCACTTCTGGCATATACTTTGAGAATCTAGCATATTCATTTTTGATTTGATATGCTAGTTCTCTAGTATGACAAATAACAATAGTAGAAACTTCACCAGGAGTTGGATCTAACTGTTGTAAAGTAGATAAGACGAAAACGGCTGTCTTACCTAAACCAGATTTAGCTTGACATAAAACATCATTTCCTAAAATCGATTGTGGAATACAAGCTTGTTGGACTTTAATAAGAGTTAAAAAAATAATTTGTGTTAGTTAGTTGAAATATTTTAAAAAAAAATAAAAAATAAGAGGGTATATTCAGGTATCACGGTCTTTTTATCTGTTAATCAAAAGCTTATTGCTTACTACATGCTTCGCTTTTCTTTTTTTTTTTTTGACTGATCATTATAGTGGAGTTAGCATTTTCAAAATATTGAAATCGAATAGTATCAAAACTGGGCTTTCATTTGTTCAATTGGGGACTTATAAGAGACAGTAGCATTTTTTAATCCCAAGATGAATAAAATATAAGGGAACATTATCTGTCCCGCTCCGAACAATGTTAATTGACTGCTAAGAAATCCACAATAAAAAGACAGAAATGAAATTGAAATTTTAAAATGTAAAAAGGATGGAACTTCAGCTATGGTCGCTTGTTAAAGTTGCCTGATTAGATTGATTGACATTAAAAGCACGAGGAATTGTGCTTCAATAGAGATAAACAAAGTTCCTTAACACTATGGGATCTAAATCTGAGTGATTGGAGATGATTTGACAGATAAAAAGACGTGTTTTTTTCCTTAAGAAGAAATAACCCCAATTTTAATAGAAATGGATACTAACCTTCAGATGGATGTTCAAACCCACAGTCAGCAATGGCTCTCAATAATTCTGGCTTCAACAAGAAATCTCTGAAACCAGTAGTATGGATACCAACATAGGAACCTTTTTTATCAGTTTCTTCCTTCTTGACTTCCCCAGAAGTTTCAGTAGTTGGGACAACGTTAATTTCTTCTGAATCAGAATAGTCTAAAAGTTCTTCTTCACCTTCGGCAGACATAGTGTGCAATAGTTATAAATATATTCGCCTTCATGATAACACCTGGTTGTTTGCTGTTGTTGCTGAAATTTGTTGGACACCTACAGTGGCGCAGCATACTCAAGACGCGCCGGGTAATTATTTGCTTTTGCGGCGTAGCAGACGCGTCGTCGACGCCTTTTTTTTTTTGTGATAGTTGGCAAAACGCGTTAGCTTAAATATTGGTAAAATCATATTTGATCAACATATTTCCATTTAGTTAACACATATTCATTATGTCGTCTTTGGCCTATGAAAGAATATATTTAAATCAGTCCAAGTTGCCTGGGACCATGAAAATTGCCGAATCAGGTTTGGGTTGGAAATCTCAAGCAATTTCGGGTTCAACAATCAAGACTCAACCATTTTTATTACCAAGTGAGGAATTACAAAGTGCTCATTGGTCAAGAGGCTCTAGGGGTTATGAATTACGTATTGATACAAAAAATAGAGGTGTTGTTATGTTGGATGGATTTGATCAAGATGATTTAAATGGAGTTAAAAGACAACTACAAGAAAATTTTACAATTCAATTAGAAATTAAAGAACATTCATTAAGAGGTTGGAATTGGGGTAAAACTCAATTAGCTAGAAATGAACTAATTTTCAATGTTAACAATAGACCTGCTTTTGAATTACCTTATACTGAAATTTCGAATACAAATTTATCTGGTAAAAATGAAGTTTCAATTGAATTTGATTTATTAAATAAAAATAATGGGTTATATGAAAAGGCTGGAGATCAGTTAGTTGAAATTAAATTATTGATTCCAGGTAATGCAACTAATGATGATGAAAATGAAGGAGTTGAAGAAACCAATGAAAAAATAGACAATGAAAATGCAAAGGAAGGTGAAGATGAAATTGAAAAGAAAGTGGATATAAAGTCAAATGCACAAGTATTCTATGATGAATTAAAAGAAAAAGCAGACATTGGACAAACTACCGGAGAAGCAATTGTTTCATTTGGTGAAATATTATTCTTAACTCCAAGAGGTCGTTATGATATTGATATGTATGAAAGTTTCTTAAGATTAAGAGGTAAAACTTATGATTATAAAATTCAATATCAACAAGTTCAAAGAATATTTTCGTTACCGAAATCAGATGATTTACATCATTTAATGATATTACAAGTTGATCCTCCATTAAGACAAGGTCAAACCAAATATTCATTCTTAACATTACAATTTGATTCACAAGAAGAAATTGAAGTTGAACTAAATATTGATGACGATCAATTTGATGATAAATTTAAAGGAAAATTAAATAAAAAGTATTCTTCATATACTTATTTAGTTTTAGCAAATATTTTTAAAGGATTTACTGATCGTAGGGTTATTTTACCTGGAACATTTAAATCAAAAGAAGATTTGGTTTCAATTTCTTGTTCATTGAGAGCAAATGAAGGACATATATATCCATTAGAAAAATGTTTATTATTTGTTACAAAACCAACAGTTTTAATTCCATATTCCGAAGTTTCTTCAATTACATTTTCGAGAACTGGTACAGGTGCCGGTACATCAAGAACTTTTGATATGGAAGTTAGTTTAAGATCGGGCAGTAAGACTTCTGGACCAGGTAATTCATCCTCACATAAATTTGGTAATATTGATAGAACAGAACAAAATTCTTTAGAAACGTTTTTTAAATCAAGAAATATAAAAGTTAGAAATGATGAAAAGATTGCACAAGAAAGGTTAGCAAATGCATTAAACGATGATGATGATGGTGATGTTGATATTGATATGGGGTCAGCAGGCGAAGATGATGATGAATCCCCAGATGAAGATTTCAAAGGAGGTGATTCAGATTCAGACGTTGCAGAAGAATTTGATTCAGATGCATCAATGAGTGATAGTGATGATGGCAATGCTGGTGATGGAGAAGAAACTGAACCAAAGAAAAAGAAAGTCAAGAAGAATTAATGATTGATCATTGGTGGTATATGTAGATTATGTTGTAAAATTTGTATTCAGAGTGTTAATTAATCGTATCGTAGTCGTTTCATTTATTTATTTATGATATAGTGGGCGCCCGCTAAGGGGTGTTTACTGGGTAAACATAACGTTAATAAAACTATCGTAATAAAATTATCCAAGAATAGTAATAAAAAAAAAAAAAAAAAATAAATAAATATCGAAGTTAGAGTATGTCATCTACTTGTCAACATCTTGAATTCAATTCTATATTAATAATATTACATAAATCATCATTTTTTAATTTGTTAACAGCTAATAAATCAGGATTAAATGAATCCCTTTTAACTGTTTTATTTTTACAATTTTCAAATTTCATAATCATCATTGGAACATTAACTGAAGTTTTCAATTTTAATTCATCAAAATTTTTTTCCTTTATTTGATTTAACATCAATTGTAATTCAGTAGTACTTATATCTTGAATCAATCTTGAGTCCAATTGTCTATTATAATCTCTCTTTGCAATCAAGATTTCAATTACATCATTACCTAAAGTTGAATCATCATCATGAAGAGATTCTGATTTATCTAAGGATATTTCATCTTTTGAATTTTCTTCCAATATTATATCCATTTTTCTATCTCTATTTAAATCCATATTGATCTGCTCTTGTGTTGGAGGTATACAATCATTCTTAATTATTATATCTTGTTGAGGCATTATAATTTTTTTAACTTCTGTAGGTTCATGAATTTGAACTTTAGAAAATTCTTCAAATTTAATTAAATCTGAAGTTGATTTTTTAACATTATTATAAAATTTTTCATTATCAATAAATTCCCTTAAAGATATTATTGAATTCTTATCATTAATTATTTGATCAATAGTTTTAATTGAATTTGGTAACTCTACGGTAGGCTTATGCAATCGTAATATGTTATAAATAATTGGATTATTTGATTTAATTAATAAAGTTAATAAATTTTGATATTCAATTTTTAGTTTAATTAAATTTGAGATTTTTGGTTTTAATTCGATTTCTAATTCTTTTAGAATAATTTCTATTAATATATCATCTCTTTGATCTAAATGTTTTAATAAATCATATTTTTTATTCAAATCTAAATTTTCACTTTCATTTTCAATTCCATTTGATTCTCTTCTATATAAAATTTCAACATTTTCATCACCATAACCATCTAAATCATCTAGATCATCAAATTCATATAATGAATTCAACTCATCATCTGTAAAACCGTCTTCTTCATGAAATATTGCATCAACTGAAGAGAATTCACCTGAATTATCAACCGCATCTTCTTCTTCATCATCATCATCTTCATCATTAATATTTAACCAACATTGAGGACTATTTTGAACTACTAACTCAATAAAATTTTCTTCTTGTTTAATAGGGATGGTATTACTGTTAATTGTAGTTTCATGATTGTTTTTAAGTTTGGGTAGCTTAACTTTAGAAACATGGGTTGAGGTTGGATTGTTGTCCAGGAACTGCATTGATTTCTTATTAAATATTTTTCTGGAATTGAAAAATCTCTTAAACCAAGCTTTCATTACAAATAGGAGATGAAAAAAAAACAGCAGAACTTGGTAATCATTAAGTATGTGGATGCTAGAGGCCCCCTTTTTATACAAACATGGGAGCCGTTTAGAACTTGTATGAGAATTGCCAGAGGGAAAAGAAATTGATGGAAGCCGGACTCTGCTGTGTAAACCGGACGACGCGTCGATCGACGCGTGTAATGCGGCGCCAAGCACGTGCCAATTGTCTTAAATTTTTTTTTGTTTTTTTTTTGTTTTTTTTTTTCTCTTTCTTTAGGGTTGCTTTGTCTTATCGGTCACAAGACAATAGTAAAATAAATAAATAATAATAATAATAATAATAGAGCGTGCGCCGTTGACTTCTTTGCCGGTGAGTGAGCAATAGCAAGCAACTTAACCTCCCACGTTCTCTCTGTCTATATCTCGTTGATTCTGTTCTCTTCTCTTTCTTCTGCAGCCAATGAAGTTTGGACAAGAGTTCAACAACAGGTCCGTCTCGAAGTGGAAGGCCTACAATATTGACTACAACGACCTTAAACAACTGATAAAGTCTGCAACAGAATCCCTATCGACTAGTTGCTCAGAACAAAATGAAAGGAAACTAATCAAAACTTTATTCAACTCTTTCAAAAGCCAAATCGATTTTGTCTCATTGTTTGCAAATTCAAAATATGGGGAACTATCAAGACGAATTCTACTGGCTAGAAGATCCCTTAATGACCTCATTTCAATGTCAAATGATCCTGCTTCAATCTCAGATGCTACTTTAAACAAATTTAGAAAGAGAAAACTAATTCATATTGTTAATGAATTAAACTCTATTCTTTCCGATTTACAAGATTTATCAAGATTCATTTTATTACAAAAAATCGCTATTAAAAAATTATTGAAAAAATTTTTAAAATATTCAAAGTATGAATTTAAATATGAACTTGTTGATAAAATTAATTTGGATTTAATTAAAAATAATTTGAATTCTTTTGCAAACTTATCTTTGGATGATGCTACTCTAGAATTATCTTTAATGTTTGATGTTTTGAATAATTATTATAATAATGAAGAAAATTTATTGGTTTTACCAGATGCTACTAGAACATATGAAAGACAAAATTCAATATTTACAATCGATTCTTTACCAACTACCACTATTTCTGATTTTTCTTCAAATGGTTCTTTATATTCAAGAACAATTACTTTTGATTTAATTAGTCGTAGAAAAGCTCCAGTTTCTCAATGTTTTTGGATTCATAATGATAATTTAAATGAATTGAAACTATTACTGTTACATGAATTTAAATTAATTACTGATGATATTAGTATTGCAGAAGAACATTCACCTTCTGAAAGTGAACAACAAGTACAAAAACATGACGATACTCCTTCTCCTATCATTCATTTAAAAAAGACAAAATCTTCTCTAGAATTATCAAAGAGAAATACTAATGATGCAACAATTTTTAATCCACAATCAAAAGTGGTTTCTATTTGGTTAAACAATTTGAATTCTCCAATGATAACTCATTCTAATCAAAGAGATTCTTCAGGTTTTACCACAAGTGATACCACAATTGGTGAGATTAGAATTTCAAATCAATTTAATCAATCTTCAAATCCTTTATTAATTGCTCCAATCGGTGGATTAAGACAATTTAGTGTCGTTTCAATTAAAGATTCTTTAATGGATGATATTTTTAACAAAGATTCTTCTTCATCCGAATCATTATTAAATAAATGGTCTGAATTAGATTTATTAGAAAACCCAAAAATGGCGCAATTATCTTTTGATTGGTGTTTAAATAAAAAAGTTAAACCTTTAGCTAAAGTATTTTATGATAGACTAAGATTTATTGAATTAAATGAAGGTTCAAAAAAAATTGATTTTTTCATTACTTTAGATTCAAATATTAAAACCACAACAAATATGAAAGTTGAAAAAGAAGATGATGAATCATTAGATTCATTTAAACATAGTATTTTAGAGATTAGATATGATTCTCCAAATAAAAAGATTTCTGAAAAAATTTCAAAATTAATTAATTCTTATTTAGTTTATGAAGTTGATCAATTAAATTTTTCACTTAATAACTATTTATGGATTAAATATTATTCTAACTATATTGAAAATGATCAATCTATCGTTTCAGATTGTATTTTACCTTGGTTTGAGGAGTATGAAAATAAAGATATTAGAAAATTACCTGAATTGATTACACCTCCTCCTGAAGTTGAACAACCAATTAAAGGCATCCTATTAAACAAAAATGATGTTGAACCTCCTACAAAGAAACCAACTAAAGGTTATTGGAATGAATTTGATAACGGATCTGATTATGGTGATGATGAAAATGGGTTTTACATCGATGAAGATGAAAGTGATACAGGAGTTTTAGGTATATTTTTTAATAACTTATTAACAAACGAACGAATTGATTCAATTTTATCCATTTCAAATAAATTTAATGAGTTATTGAATAGAATAAATCCTTTATTTGATTCTAATCAATATGAAAATGAAAATTCCCCATTAGTTCAAAATAATGAAAATCCTTATTATCATTCAATTAATAAAAACAAACGTCAATTTGGTAGTGATTCTGAATTTTCTGATACTGATTGTGAAGATTGTTTAGATTCAAGAAGAAATTCAAATCAAAATCAACCGCCTGAAGTATTTTTTAATGATTCAAATGATAAACAAACTAAAAGAAATTCAATTTTATCATTACATGATGCCAGAATTACTAGTAGTGAACATTATTATCATCATCATAATCATAATCATTCACAAAATAGTAATGAATTAATCAAACAAATGAATCATGATAGAATTTTAACATTTATCTATTTATCATTAAATTTAATTTGTCTATTAATTTCAGGTATTGGAATTGGGGTTATTTTTTCAATGTTAAAATTCCATTCCCGTGAAAGTAATTATTTATTAATATTTACTTTTGGTTTAGCTTGTATTATAATTAGTTTCATTTTATCCGTTATTTCTGCATCTGTTTTAATCTCAAGATTTACAACACCCCCATTATGGCATAATTTATTAGTTTGGTCTGGAATTTTCATAAGTACAATTTTATTAGTGGTTTCAATTTGTGTTACATTTTGAATAACACATACAACACTCCACCCACCTGATTGATAAGAGCTTTAGATATTGTTATTATTATTATTATTATTATTATTATTATTATCTTTCATTTAAATAAAAAGAAAGCTGAGCTTCTTGTTTACTTCAGTACATTATTTTTTAATTTCAATTTCAACTTCAACCTAACGTTTTACTCATTAATACTTTTGTTTTTACATTTCCCTCCTTCTTTTTCCTTCACACTCTCTATTTCATTCAAATATTGCATTTTTATTAGTTTTTCACTATATTAGATTTTGTCTCTTCATTTAAAGATACTAACTTGTATTCTTTTCTCTCTATTTGTTTTTTTTTTTTCTTTTCCTTTAGTGCTTTTTCTCATTGATTGTTCCTTAGCAAAAAAAAGAAAAAAACGGAAAAAAAAAACACTTCACTGTTGCCTTATTTTGTTTGATTTTGGTTTTGGTTTTAATTCCATTTTAATTTGATTTCTTTTCCTTAATTTCATTTACATTATCCTTATTTAACCTTTTGAATTTCGTACTTTATATTCCTTTTTTCTTCTTCCTTGTATCCAGAAACCTTTTTGATAAAATGTCTATTAACTTTATTTATCTTTTAAAAAAAAAAAATCTAAAAAATATTAATACATAGTAAAAATTAAATTAAATTAAATTAAATTAAATTTATTATATTGGTATTTTATAACCAAATTTTTCTTGTGTATATTCAGCACCAAATTCGAAATATTCATCTTTTGAAACACAAACTTTTTTAAATCCATTATCAGAGTTAAAAAATCTTTTACCTGAATAAAATCCAACATTTGAATGATCAAATTGAGTTTCAGTAAATTCATTTATTTTTTTAAAATCAAATAATTTAACTTCATTATTAATTGGTATAATTTGATTTAATTCAATAATCAAACGTTCTTTAAAACCAGGAATATTAAAGTTCCCTCCAATTGTAATTATATTTGATAATAATAATGGTCTTATTAATTCAGGTATTAATTTTAATGATTCTTGGATTGTTTGAATCAATCCTGCTTTATGTAATCCAGCTAATTCCGGTTGAAATAATAATTCAGGTATGAGGAATCTTTCATCATATAATTTAATAGTTTGAGTTAATGAAGAAAAAGATTTTGAATTTTTTTTAAAATCATTTTCAGTTAATGTATAACCTAATGATTTATCTTCAGGTAAAATATAATTTAATATTAAATTTTTTTTTAAATCTTTTTCTTGTTGTTTTTTAATTGGTAACTTTCTTAAACTTTCAATTTCTTTTAATGATTCATTAAAATCTAAACTAACATAACATGATTTTTCTTTAATATTATTAACTAATATTGGTTCATCTGTAACATTATAATGTCTGAAAGAAATAACTTCTCTTAAATATCCATTCAATATTCTACCACCTAACGGTAATCTTTTGATTGCCTTCCAATATGGTAACCCATAAACAACAGGTATTATATAAGTTGAATCAAATCCAGAATCAATAACCAATTGAAAATCATTATAATTTGAATTATTTGAAGTTAACCAAGGTGTTAATGAAGATGATGTACCACGATAATAATTTGATATTCCAAATTCTTCAAATAAAACTTGATCAGTATTATTTTGAAATTTTGTTATATTAATTGGTGATGGATCAAAATAAATTAAATTTGAATCTTTTAAAAATTCATCATCATAATTAAATTTATTATTATTTAAAAATGAATTATTTAATATAACCCTTTGTAAATTCCATTGAGTTAATGATCCAAAATTCTCAATTGGTCTTTGAAACTTAATATTTGAATAATCAAAATCTGTATTCATCTTTTTATTATTTATATTCTTATAAAAGTCTTCACCCAATACAAATCGTCTATCTGCTGTTCTAATTAGACAGTTAGGAACATGAACTGGTTGATCATCCGTTGCCAATCCGTACTTAATCTCATATGTTCCATTATCTATTATCACGTTCTTTTCCATCCTTCTATCTATTTCTCTATATCTTCCTTACCAATTTCTACTAATCCAACCTTACTATTTTGATCAAAACATTTTACTGCGCCTTGTAAAAATAATGCTGTGCCTCCTGCGCCATAATTGATTTTTTTTTTTTGGCTTGCGCCTCATTTTAGAAATTAAGTACTTGTGTTTCTTACTTTCTTTATTGAAGGAATTCATACTTTATTACTCTTTTATCATTCTATTATTTCATTGTACAATTTAAAACAATGGTTAAAGATACTGAATATTACGACCTTCTTGGGGTCAGTATCGATGCCGATGGAGCCGCTATTAAAAAAGCATACAGAAAGATGGCATTAAAGTATCATCCAGATAAAAATCCAGGCAATAAAGAAGCTGAAGTAAAATTTCAAGAGATTGCGGAAGCATATCAAGTTTTAAGTGTTCCTGAAAAGAGAAAGATTTATGATCAAGTTGGTAAGGAAGAATTGAATAGTTCAGGAGCTGGACCACAAGATGTTGATCCAAAAGAATTCTTTTCAATGATGTTTGGAGGTGAAGTATTTAATGATTATATTGGTGAATTAAATATGATGGGTTCTTTGTTTGAAGCAGCTCAAAAACAAGCTGAGTATGATGAAACTGGTGAAACTACTTCTGATAAAGTTAGTGATTCAACTCATGTTATTCCTCACGATGGCAAAAATACTCCAGCCTCTACATCAAGTGATAATTCTGAAACCAAAAAACATAATAGTAAAGTTGATTTAGAACAATTGGAGAAAAACCAAGCCGAATTTATGAAGACTGTTGAAGATTTATCTACAAAATTGATTGAAAAAATGAGTCCTTTAATCATTTCATCAAATAAAGGTTCACTTGATCCTACTGAAATGGCAAATTTCGAAAAAAAAATTAATGCAGAAATTGAAAATTTGAAAGTTGAATC
This sequence comes from Ambrosiozyma angophorae, assembly GCA_030567475.1. Taxonomy (NCBI): domain Eukaryota; kingdom Fungi; phylum Ascomycota; class Pichiomycetes; order Pichiales; family Pichiaceae; genus Ambrosiozyma; species Ambrosiozyma angophorae. Next base: position 96,279 of record JAJLSH010000183.1, on the reverse strand, counting down.
ATTTGGTTTAAATATTTGTCATTTAATTGGTAAAACATATTATTTTAAAGGTCATTCATTTTTGAAATCACAAAAAATTGTATTTGGTAAATTTCATAAAGTTGCTTCTTCATTTAAACAAGCGGGTAATACTACTAAATCTGTTTGGGGTATGTTATCCTCTGCATCAGAAGCTGAAAATACAATGAAAGCTCTGGCTGATTTAGAATCAGAAGATTCTCAAATGGATGAATATGAAAAGGCAAGATACCAAGAAGCGATGACTGGTAAATTTATTTCAGTTGCTTGGGCATCTTCTAAATATGAAATTGAAAGAACTTTAAATGCTGTTTGTTCCAAGATTTTAAATGATAAAGGAATTCCTCTTGAAATTAGAAAATTAAGAGCTCAAGCTTTAGTTTTAATGGGTACTTTATTTAAAAACGCCAAAAGAGATCCAGATGATGAATCTGATGTGCAAATGTTTGAAAAGTTAATGAATGATGCCAAGACAATTAGATCTAGAGATATAAAAAAAGCTGCTGCCATGAATTCTGTTAGACAACAACATATACAACCACAGCCGCAGTCAAGCTCTACGAATACCAGTAGTACTGCCACCAAGTGATGTATTTTATTTAATTTAATGTATAGATTCTATTTGGATAAACATATTTGTATAGTTTTTTTTTTCTTTCTCTAATTATAATTAATGTCTACCCACCTGTTTTTTTCAATATTTTACTATATGATTACGTAATTACGTAATCAGAGCAATCAAAAGTGAAAGATAAAGCACGATTTATGAATTTCTGTTCTGTTATAAAGAAGTTTTATCATTCATCATTCATAAATTCAAGCTCGGAATTTAAGTTAAAACTCCCGAAAACCTAATTGGATAAACGTTTTATATTGGTCCATCAAATTTCTCTTCATTCTTAATAGATTATTTTAGTTCTATTTTTTTTTTTTTTTTTTCATTCTCGCGTACAGATGTCATTGACTTTAATTATATATGGGAATGTTCAACATCGCGTTTTCAAAGGGAATAAAAAAAAAAAAAAAAACAATCTGCAATTGAGATGGCACAGCCAAATTCCGTCACGGCTGTGTAAATATAGATTTTCGGCGATCGAGAAGGCGCCGCCGCAGTTTTCCGAAGAGGGCATATTAATTTGGTTTCGCTAAATTCATCATCGATCTTTCCCACTAGCTCCATTTTAAGCAGTGTATAATCAAAGTGAAATTTTCATTGCTTAATTACAAAATATATTTATATTGATTCAATAGTAGTTATTTCAAGAAAGGAAAGAAGTGTTTGTGAGTTAGCTGAAGAGAGTGTGTATGGCTCAGAAAAATCAAGAGTTGGTGAACTACTTACTCTTTATAGTTCAATAAGAATCATTTACAATTATAAATCAACTTGACAAGTGATTATACTCAAGAGACGTATTATATAATAGGCTAGATTTATACTGTTAGAATTAAGTAATTTCTTTGTCATAGAAAATTTTATTCCTGTAGATACTAATTTTCTACAGCTATTCTACATAAAGTTTAGTCCCATAAATCTATTACGCCGAATCGGAAATATAGATAATATATATATATATATAATATATATATTTTTTTTTTAGACTTCCAACCCCACTCTTCCTTTTTATATATACTTAACTAGTAACTAGTCTTATTATGGATATCACTATTGTATGATATATAGATCGTATCAATTGTCGTTTCAATTCAAATATGAGATACATACATATATATATATATATATATATATATGTATGTATATTCAATATTATGTATATTAATTAATATGATTTATAAGGAGACTCCGCACACTTGCAACTTAAATACGTGAGGGAATATTTTGATTTTCTTTAAAAGTATACACAAAAACATTAGGTTGCATAGCAACCCGTAATAGTAGCTAATCAGTCTGCTTCGAAGTTTATTCTCAGTCATGTTGAAATTCATGTAAATACCAATCAGCAAAACTGATTAAATCCCGTAGTGTGCATGTATGTGCGTGTACACTGGGATCCCGAGGATGCAGGTCTAGACCTCGGGAAGCAGGCCAATATATTCTTATATTGATAATAAAGATCTTTTTTAAAGCTACAATTCCCATCAATTTTGATTTTTACAACAAATTATTGATTAAGAACATATCCCATCTAAATCTATGTTCACTTAGAAAAAAATTCCGTTCCCACCCCCCCCTTTGCATTTTTATTTTTATTACATTTGGGGAAAGGACGTTAAAATAGGATAAAATAAATTAAAAGTGCTATTTATTAGCTATAAATAATAATGCTTGAAGAAAAAAAGTGCTAAGTGAATCCACAGTTTTTTCTTTTCCCCCAGAAACTGTAAAACCCAATAAAGAGAGGGGAATTAAAAGTAAGTCAACATTTAGTTTTTGGAACTAGCTGTTAAATGCAGAAAGCAGGCCATACAGAATAGCCGAGAAAATAAATGAGTAAAACTGGATGAGTTAGACTTTAGAAAGAATGAGTTTCTCTTTTTTTTTTTTTTGAAAACAAATATATCCATATAAAAGAAATCTTTTATAATATTGAGAACACGCTAACTACATTGTTTTTGCATCGTTCGAATGGATTCCCTAACTTGCTTTTCATAATCAGATTGCGTAAATGCTCTATCATAACAACCAGTTTCAAAATCATATGCCATACCCACCGTATATACTTCATGCCAATCTGGATAGAGTAATGATATAGCAGCTTCTAATTCTATAATGAATTGTTTTCTTTGTTGAACAGTGATTCCTCTGTTATCTTTTAATCGAATTCTAACGTTCATTAGATTTAAGTTCATTAATGCTGTATAAAGTGTTATATCAGTAAAATGACAGAGAGGTTACAAGTTTATCAGTAATGAGAAGGAAAAAGCATTTGTATTTATATTCATTTAAATTTTTCTTGCTTTTTTTTTTTTTTTTGGAACTAATATTCATAGAAAAATACATACATAATATATAACGGTTTTCTACATATATTGTATATGAAAGAAGTAGATGGATGTAATGTACATATATGTGCCATATATGTACACAGTTGGAATTACTTTAAAGGGAATGGCTGAATATCCCGAACATCAGTGAGCGCGTCAGTTACTAAAGGAGAGCGTGGTACAAATAGAATACAAAAATGTTCGATCTCGTTAATAGAAAACTTCCCTGTTATTCAAGTATATGTATTTTCCAGTTCGGTTGATAAAACCGTGTTATATCCTGTATATTGTTATACTGACAGTCTTTGAAAGGGATATTAATGTATTTACTAGTTATTCTTCACCCATATATGTGTGAACATTAAATGAATTAGTTTTTTAATTCCTTTTGGGTTTCATTATACGATGATCAAATACTGTAAGAACATGTAGGCTACAAGACGTTGGTCAAACCGCAATTATTTTAAGTTGGAAGACTTTCATATCCAGGTCGAAGCGGCTCTCCGGTTCATGACTTTCCGCATTAACTAACGGTCACCGACAAAAGATGTTGATCATTCAAACCAGGCAGTGACGGCCGATAATATTAAAGAAGGAAAGAATCAGTAACTCATGTCAGAAGAGACAGCACACCTAAGCCCGTGAATGACCTGCCAAGTTAATCAGAGGAATATTAAGAAAATCGGAGACCTGGAAAAACACCAAGATTATTCTTATTTGAGAATGCATCTATCATAGGGATTGTTGGCGAATAGAATTTGATTCAAGATTATTTTTTGACTGTGCAAATTATTTTTGCATAAATAGATCACCGAACAGGGGTGTTCTAAGGATCTTCAATCACATGCTCTCGCAACAACCTGGTATACTATCAGTTTATATACTTGTATAAGTTTAAATATCTTTTACGCATATTCAACTTGATGCTAGTGAAAGAGGTGAAGGAGGTGAAGGCGGAGGAGGAGAAGGAGAAGGAGAGGGAATAAGTCCTCTGATATGACTAAGAAATAGTAATCCTCAAACTCCAGCTGGCAAAGTTCGCGGTTTTCATTATGTATAAAAAATCCTTAGATCGAGCCCGAAATTCTATCAAAACTTATGTTAGCGCCGATTATTTACCAATCTTCTGTTAATCATTTGGATCGAGAAGCAAACCACCTATGTATTGGCCAAAACTTACACATCTATACATTAATATACACTACTAAGTATAATTAACTGTTTAAGTGAAAATGAAAGGGAAAATTTGCTTCCATCAGCAAATTCAAAAATAATACAACAAACGTTATGTTGTTTATCTGAAATTGTTACCCGGCCGCAAAAATTATTTGAAGAAAAGTTACTTATGAAGTTCCAAACAAATTTGAAAGTTGCTTGAAAAGTTCAAAAGTCAACGCATTTACGAATTCAATATGGCTGATTACGGTGAAGAAAGTATTAAAACAGGAGAACAATATGAGGACTTTGATGATGAACCACAAGATTTTAGTGATTATGATGAAGGATTAGGAGAACAAGAAACCGTTAATGAAGAAGGAAAACAAATTATTATAGGCGGATTTGGCAATGATGATTTTGGTAGTAATGGTGCTGTCAAAGGTAACAGAAGAAAGTCTTTATCGATTCCAAAAGATAAGAGAACTACCACTCCATTCATGACAAAGTATGAAAGAGCAAGAATATTAGGTACTAGAGCCTTACAAATCTCTATGAATGCGCCTGCCTTGGTTGATATTGAAGGTGAAACCGATCCATTACAAATAGCAATGAAAGAATTATCCCAAAAAAGAATTCCTTTAATTATCAGAAGATATCTACCAGATGGATCCTATGAAGATTGGAGCGTTGACGAACTAATTATTGATCAATAAAAAAAATATTACCCAATCATCCATTTTCCCTGTCTGCAACTTGCTTTGTTACTTGCAGTTCATATAAGTTTCAGCACTTACTGTAGTGTTTACTTTTGTACATTATTTATCATTCCTTTTAATATAGAAAAAGAAGAGAAGCGTTAATGATTTGAATTTTTTTTTTTTTTGGCTTTTTAATAAGGAAACTCCAGCACCAGAAACTCTTTCCCCGAAAACAAAAACAGACAATTCCTTAGATATATAACAAAGCGGGCTAAATTAATTATGGATTATACTCATAAATTTTTCAGCATCAAATATTTTATCCCCAGTAAGGGCATTAGAATTAGTGAAATTATCAACAACGAAATTAATATCTTCTTTACTCACACCTTCAGAGTTATTCGTACGCTTAACCGTATCTTGTAGAGCTGACTTGAGCTTATTAGAATTAATATTGTCTATATTGTTTGTACTTTGGGGATTATTGAATGCCCCAAATGCTTGGGTTAATTCTGATTTACTACTAAAATTACCAAATTTTGAATTCATAATTTTCAAAAAAGAACTGAAATTAAGTTCGTTGTCAGTTTGATCCTGAACCATCGAGTTTATAGCATCATCATCTATGTTATCTATTCCTATACTTAGTATTGTAGTTTTCAAATCTTTAATTGATATCTTTCCGTCATGATCTTGGTCCATCAAATTGAACAAGGACTTAAAGAGATGCATTTGATCTTTTGACAGTGTTGTAAGCAAGTTTTTGTCTTCTCCAGAGCTCATTATTTCCTATACACCCAATGTTTTGTGCTTAAAAAAACGTTACTTAGTGTATTTTGTTGATGTAAACAAACACAGATTACGTAACACCACTGCGCCTTATATGAATAAAATTGCGCCACAAACATAAGCGGTGCACGGGTGAAATAACACAGCCAATCACAAGCGTCGAATTTCCAAACTGTGTCTCTAGTTGAACTGTGTTCGAATCGTTTTTGGCTTATTATCTATCTACAAATATTGGGGAATTTCCCACAAAATTTAAAGAAGATAATCTATGATTTCTAGTTTAAGCATTTCAATATAGTAATTAGCCAATTCAGTCGTAAAACCTGTGTAAAACTCCCAAAGAGTACGTTCTCACTACTGGAAAGAGCCGCATTCCTCATTTCTCTGGTTTTTCCAAATATTTTATAACCAATAGAACTTGTACATATTACAACTTGATCCCTTCTCTACAAACTACAACCTCATCATTAAAACTAACACAATGCTTTCAAAGGTTTCATCTAGATGTTTCTCCACTTCTTTAAAAAGAAGTATTAAAGTTTCCGCTCTTCCTTCAACCCCATCTCCAGTTTCTTCTTTAAAAGTTGTCATTAAAAACACTGGTGCCAAAGATAGTCCATCTGGTTTATCCCCATTATTAGCAGCTTCTACATTATTAGGCACTTCTTCAAAGTCTGGCTTAAGGTTAAAAAGAGAAGCAGAATTGTTAGGTGGTGAATATTCTGCCACTGCTACTAGAGATTCAATTATTTTAGAAGCTTCTTTCTTAAAAGAAAGTCTTCCATACTTTGTTAATGCTTTAGGTAGTGTTTTAAAGGAAGCTATTTTTAAACCACATTACTTATCTGAAGTTTCAGCACCATACGCTACTCACATTGCTGCAACTTTACCTTCTGACGTTAAAGCTTTAGAAGAATTACATGCTATCAGTTTTAGAAGAGGATTAGGTAAACCATTATATTTCGATGGCTCTAAAAACTATACTGCCGAAGACTTAACTGCGTTCACTAAATCTACTTACACTTCTGAAAACGTCGAAATTATTGGTGAAAATGTTGTTGAATCTGATTTAACTAAATTTGTCAGTGAATCTCCATTTTCTTCATTACCATCAGGTTCATCAACTTCATCAGCTGAACAAAAGAATTTTGTTGGAGTTGAATCAAGAATTAGAGAAGCTGGTCCAACTACTGCTGTTATTGGTATTCCAATTGCTAAATCTGACATTGCTACCTACTCATTACTATCCTCATACTTGCAAGCCAACGTCACTGGTTTATATACTGCTCCTTTCAAAACTGCTGTTTCCGAATATGAATCTGCTGGTTTATTCTACTTCTCGGTTACCTCAACAAGTGGTGCTGATGTTGCTACTGTTATCTCTGAAGCTGCAAAAGCTATTAAATCCGGCGCTGATTTGTCTGCTTACAAGGCTTTAGCTACTTTACATTCTGGTGTTGTTCCAACTGCCACTACTGTCTCAGTCCCAGCTTTCAATTTTGCTGTTGTTGGTGACGTTGATGCTGTTCCATATGCTGATGAATTATAAATAAATTTACAATATACTTTTTTTATTAATTTTTTTAGCACTTCAAAATCATTCATATAATTTATTTAATTCCGTTTTTTTTACTCTATTTTTTATTATAAATTAAGATTTAAAATAGAAATGAATAAGAACAATAAAAACAAAATAAATAAAAAAAAAACTTAGAAAAGAGAAGAAACAAAGAGATAAACATATTATTCAAACTATTTTTAATATAGGGTACAACTTTTAAAGGTAGCAAATTAAAGAAGATTTAAATTATTATAGAAGAAACAAAACTTTGTATTGTTTTCAATCTAGTTATAATTGTCGTTCAAAAAGTTTTCATGTATTTATATAGTTTACGACCTTATTCACTTTATTTTGTATTCTTTATTTAATTGAAAATTCCCATACACAAGTAACTTGAATATAATCATTAGTCACTATTGTCTCTATCTTACTATCAATTTTTGTCTTCTACATTTGCTATTAATAATTAGCTCATTATACGTTAAAAAAAAAAAAAAAGAAGGAGAGTTTAATTTTGTTTATCTTTTTATTTTATCTACTTTTTTGTATCTTTTTTATTTTGCCTTTTTCATATATTTATTTATTTCTTATATTATTTTTTCCAATCATATTTGCCATTGTAAAATTGGTTGTTCTTGTAATTAGTTACTGATTTACTCACCTCTTTTATAACCACTTTCATTCCTTTTATTCTTGTGTCTTGTTCTTCCCTTTTCTTTATTTTATAACCAACTATACATATATTTATTACTATATTATTTTATTACTAAAAAAAAAAATTAATTGAACAGTCTATTTGCCAAATTTCAAATTAATTTTGGGCACGAATTTGGAAATTATGAATAAATCAAACTTTTAATACTCTTTAGGAAATTATGATTTTTTAATGTTTCCAATTAATAGCAGAATGACCAATAGATAAAAATACAAATATAAAAAATAAGCGTTATAATATTAAAAAAAAAATCAAGTTCAAGAACGGAAAATATTAAGAGTTTCTAGTATGCACGAAAATTTGAAAGTTGAAAAAAAAAATAGCATGCAGAACCAATAAATAAACCACGACAATTCAAGTTTTTTTTGTTTTTTATATAAAACTTGACTTAAACTAAGCCCATTTGCCTAATAATGCCATTAATCCAGCACCCCAACACATGATAAAGTATGCAAGCAACATTTTTTTAATACCAGATTTTCCTTTAAAGTCATCTGAGAATAAGAACTCATGAGCCATTAATTCAATTAAACCAGTATAAACTAAAACACCAGCAGAGATTGCGTCAAAACAACCATTAGTAATTAAAGCTGTTCTTGAGTTTGGTAAATATGATTCTCTAACACCAAGACCAATGGCAATAGCAATTGGAGTAGTTAAAGTATAACCTGCTGCTAATAACCATGGAGTCCATCTTCTATTTTTTGGCCAGTTAACCATTGCAATTCTTGAACCTAAACCTAAACCTTCAAACATTTGATGGAACACTAAAACAATATATAAAGTAACAAATTCATCTGTTGAAACAGCTAAGGACAAACCAATAAAGACAGAATGGAAGATAATACCAAATTCTAAAATGGAAACAGATAAAATATTAGCAAAATAATCTTCAGTTGCTTTTTGCTCAACAGAAAGATCAATACCTTCAAGGTCAGTGCTACCTTCATCTTTCTTAGAGATAGAAACAAGGTTTGAGGTAGGAGATTTTTTACCAGAATCACTATCTTCATCATCGAATCCATCTTTTTGAAGGTATTGACTTTCATCACCAAAATGAGAATGTGAATGTTCTTGATGAGCACCAGTTTTTTCTTGAACAAGATTTTCCATAAATCTGTAAGCAATCAACTCAACAAAGAACATAACAAAAATCATTATTAAACAAATACCAAACGCCATTGGATATTCGGCAAACACACCACCTAAACAATCATCACCCAATGCATCAGAAGCAGGTTCTAACAAATGAATAAAAGCAGTTGCAATAATAACACCAGAACCAAAAAATTTAGCAATAAAGAAACACCACGATGGCATTCTAATAAAAGAATATCTTGAAGATAAAACTGGGAAGAATGTACCAAACATTGCTGTCACCAAGATGACAAAGATTGATGATATTCTAGCCCCCCAATGAATATCCACGAAGTCAGATTCAGCTTGACAAGTGTCAGTTGAATCATCATCATCTCTTTTTAATAGTATGGAGAAAAATTCAATCATAAGATTTGACATAGTGATAATGAATATTGTAAATAGAGTATATACGTTTGAAAAAAGGCTTTAAAAAAGAAATAGAACCAAGTTGGAAACGATACTTCCTTTATATTTCAACCACTTAGAAGAATAAACCTCGACCGAAGGCCATAACCACTCCATTCCTTTTGAAGTTTCTTCAGTACAACTTCAACCTTGGGGGTTACTGCTGTCGACGCGGCCTTAAAAGCGCCGTTTTCAGAGTTGATTTTGGTAGCCTGCCTGCACGTGCCGACAATAATTGCGACTATCGACAAAAGAGCCCCAATACCCGTGGTTCACCGCCGGGTTTCCCAATAAGCGTTTTTTTTTATTTATTTTATTTTATTTTATTTTATTTTTCCACTGGCTTGGCCTAACGCCGGCTCATGTGCGTATACAAATTAACGGGATATATTATATATAAAAACGCAAAGAATATAAAACTATATCTTAAATTAAAAGAACTTAAGGTACAATCAATGTATGGATTGAACGAAGTCATTCATGTCCGATATTAACTGTGTATAGGAAAAACACTAACAATAAAAGAAACATGCTACAAAAACAAAAAAAATAAACACTTTGAGAGTTGCACAATGCTAAATAAGAAATAATGATCCAGTTGGCACCAGCAACCAATGAAATGTCCTCTCAACTGCAACAACCATAACCATAAGCATTGACAAACTTCCCCAAAAATGTCCGCAAAAAAATGATCAAATTTATAGGTAAACGGTAAAACAAAAAAAAAGAATGCAATATCCAACTGTGCTGGTTACTTCGGCTTCTTAAGTACATTAATTAAACTTAAATTTCTTCTTTTAGAACAGTATAGCTTGGACATTGCCGTATAATTAACGGGAATCTTCGTCACTGTCACTGCCATCCTCATCTTCATCTTCATCTTCATCCTCTTCTTCATCCCCTCGTAAAGCAGCTAGCCTTTTAGCTCGTTGAAATTCCGATTCTCCAATAATCTTTGGTGAGCTCTCAACTTCTCCTTCAAATTCGTCAGTATCTTCCGATTCTGATTCGCTACCACTACGCTTATCATCCGAAGCAGATGACTTAACGAACGCTTTCTTAGGATCTGCTTTTAAAAATGGTTTAAGTTTATCTTCAAAATTTCTTTTATTTTGATGATGGTAATCTGGTATGATCTCACCATTATCTTCCTCACCAGCTTCTAAATCCTTATCAAACAAATCAGAACTTGTACCTTCATTTGATTTAAGTTTTTTCATGCCAATTATACTTAACGCCTTTGATAATGTATCATTTTTAGATGATGATGATGAAGATGACTTCTTTTTAACGTTTAATTTATATCTACCAACAATTTCACCTTCATCATTTTCAACAATAATGTTATCATCAACTCTATAACCATGAAATTTACGTGATTTATGTAATCCTTTTCTTGTAGTTGGCCCTTTTCTAACTTGTTTAAATCCACCAATTTCAGTTTTTCTTTCGGGATTGGAATTCTTTAATTCATTGATCTTATTTTCGGCAAATTCATTCGGATCCATGGTATTAGACTCATATCCCTCCAAATCAAATTCATCATCTGAACTTGATTTATTCTCTTTCATTATCTTGGATTTAACAGCAGCTTTTGATATAACCCTTTTCAATGATCCAACCGATTTCAGTGATCTCATTGATCTAGTCGATCTTGCAGTAGAAACCATTGAAGGAATGCTATCTTCACTTGCGTGACTTTCACCACTTAAAACCCTTGAAATTGAGTTCCGATTCTTCTTCAATGGTGGTTGCGATGCTAAGTTAGTTCTTGATTTAACTGTATGTAAAATTTCACCTAGTTGATCTTCAATAACTAATTGTTTACTATCTGCGTATGCCTTAGTCGGAACCCTTAGCAAGCCGTCTTCATCTAAGGTAGGCTTTAAAGTTTCATCTCTAATATCATATTTCTCTTGTAATTGAACCATTGATGGAGTTGTAAAATGAACATCAGGAATATCATCTTCAGGCACTTCTGGCTTCAAAGCATTACTCGGTGGCGGTGACAACACATTACCTTTAACATCAACTGCATCACTCGACGATGATGATAAAACATTATCTTTGAGATCTCCAGCTTCAATTTCAATCTTGTGAGAATCAATACTTTCTTCTTCCGGATTAATCAACGACCCTTGCTCTTCAACATTATGATTTCTATGATTACCAGATAAATCCAAAACGACTGGTTCTGGTCTTTCAGGAACCGTCCTTTGAGCTTTTCTCTTTCTTTGTAATCTCTTCTTTTGCCTTCTCTTTTTCAGTCCTGAAACTTTTGAATTATATTGATTTTGAGCAGCTGCTACATCAGTTGTTGTATCATTCGTGGTTGCATGACCAATAGGTCCTCCATCAACGTTACCGAATCTATCACTCAGTAATTTTTCATCATCAGTTAAGTCCATATCAGTAGAAACTTGAGCCATTGTATCGATACGTTTAATTGAAAATGAAGTACCGGATTTCTCCAATCTGGGAAATCTTGAAGTCCACCCAACATTTGTACCACTTGTATCAGCCCTTGTAAATGTCATTGTGAAAGTCATGGTTTGTAAATGACGACCCAAAGTCAAGACAGCCACCGAAGATCCATGAACAACAATTGATGTAACAATTAGAAAGCAAACAATCGGCCAAATAATTCTAATCAATTGATAATAATGTTCAGAATCTGGATATGAAGTAGTAGGTCCATTATCTATATGGGCAACATGAGCTTCTAAATCACCAATTGCAATAATTGCCGCAAAAACAGCACCAACACCAATTGGACCAAAATGGCCAACAAACAAAGCTTCTTTCCAATTTTTTATATCTGGGGATAGCTGTTTAATAGCAAAAACGGCTGGAATTCTTCTTAAAAATAGAACAACTAAGGCTAAACAAACCAATCTCCACCAATCTAAACCTAAATCAGGATTATTAAATTGATCCCAAGGAATTTGGGTACCAAAAAACACAAAATATGCTAAATTTAAAAGTAAATCAATAACAGTAGAAAGTTGGGATTCTTCAGTTTTTTCAGTGAACCAACCATCCCAAGCAAAAGCGGCACCTGCTGCAAATGAAGCTAGCAAATCATCAACACCTAAAATTGAACCAAATCCAGCACACAAGAATGCCAACATAATATAGAAGGCTAATAAAGATTCTCTATCAATTAAATCTTTGTCTTCAGCAAAACGGATTAACTTACGACCACTATAACCTAGAAAAGCTCCTAACAGACAGCCCAAACAACATTCATATAGAACTGTAATGACAAGAAAGTCTTTGGCAATGGCAGCATGATCACCAGCATGAACAATCAAAGCTAAAGATAAATAAACAAAGGGAACAGAGATACCATCATTGCAACCTGATTCAGCTGATAATAAGTTTCTCAAATGTGCAGGAACTCTTCTAGCAAATTTACCTTTACCAACGACAGCTTGAGCTAAGATTGGATCAGTTGCTGTTATACAAGCTGCAATTAATAAACCATAAGAAAATTTTAAACCTGGTATAATTAACCAAATAAATAACCCAATAATTAAAAACCCACAAATCATAACTGGCATCAATAATAAAAAAACTGAAAACCAATGTTTCCAAATATACTTTTTCGGTAATTCAACCGCAACAGCAACAATTTCTATACATAATATGATTCTTGAAATTTCCAAAGTGATAAACAGCTGATTACCCCAAGTGGAAGGGTTAACCCAACTCAAGCAATGGGGCCCTACTACTAACCCGATGACAGTTGCCACTGAGGCTTCCCCGATATATAGTTTTTCCTTGACGAACAAGGAGCATAGGGAGAATGCTGTGGAAAACACAGCAAGGACGGCATAAGCAATATGAACTTTGTTGACTACTAGATGGTCCCATACCATGATATTGCGCTATGCAGTGGTTTTAATATAACCTTAAATGTTAGTGCAAGCCAGGAAGAAAGAAAAAAAGCGCTTACTGCGAACAAAAAAGAGGAAATTTTGGCAAGGCAATAGTTGGCAAAGAAACTATTAAGCCAAGAACCTCATTACGACAGTTTTTCTGATGGTTCTTTTGATCTTTGTCAGCCTTATCGCGGCGTTTGCTCGGCAAATTCTGTTATTACAATTATAAATTAAAGTAAACTAGGAATTACCACGTTTCTTGAACGTACCGGAACTTGTTCTCAAGCTCTGTTAATAAATAATCTTTGCCTGTGGATTCATCCCAACCCTCATTACATTCCGTTAGAATGGTTTCAATTGTTATTCGTAGCTGGATTGGCATCTTACCTGAGGATCCACAAATAAATATGATAGCTTTTTGATTAATTATTAAATTATTAATTAATTCTTTATTCGAATATATTGTATCTTGAACATATCTATTTTTTAAGATTTTATTTCCATTTTCATCTAATTCTCTTGAAAATGATTCAAATAATTTAATTTTATTCTCCCTTGCCAATTTTCTAAGAATGTCTCCATATAAATAAGAATTTTTTGAATCTCTATTACCTGTAAATAAATAAATATCTCTAATTAGAGTTGGATTTGACTTTGACAATGTATATTCTATGATTGATTTAATTGGTGCTATACCGGTACCTGGACCAATTAAAATTAAAGGTGGTAATTTTTCTTCGTTTTCTTCTTCTTCCGGTTTCGATTCAATAGATTTAATCAAAGGGAATTTTAAATTATTTTTAACGATAGAAACTAACAATTTATCATCCTTATTTAAATTCTTCAAATAAGTTGTACATAATCCTTTTCTAAGCTTTCTAATAATAGTTTTATATTCAACTATTGCAACTGTAATTTCTACTTCATCAGGATTATTTAAAGGATTTGAACTAATTGAATATAATCTTGGTTTGATCAATGGGAAAACATCAAATATATATTCAACTGGTATTTTCAATGAAAAAAATTCTTCAATAACTTCAACCATTGATCTTCTTGGTCTATTACAATAATCGTATAATTCTTGTGAATCATCATCTAATCTTGAGAATTCTTTTAGTTTATCTCTTTCTCTTTCATCACTTGCAAAATGATAAGCAATCATAAAAAATGATTTTCTTGGTATTGATAATATATCAAAATGATATGTTAATAATGATCTTAACGTAATTTTATTAATTAATCCACCATTTGATAAATTTGGTAATAATTCTTTATTTAGAATTTCAATTGGATAATCTGCAATATCTTGCCATCCTTGACAATTTATTAAATTATTAACTTCATTAATATTATTATAAGGAGTTATTGAAATTGAATCTCCTGGTTTATAGTTTAATAATTTATTTTCTGATATATTTTTAAATGTAATTTTTCTAACATCTTGAAAATGATTAATATGTGTTAATTGAATATTATTTACAACTTTAACTAAATGAACTTTTTTGTTATCTTTATTAATTTTATTTATCGATAATTCTTTTAAATTTAATTCTGTATTAATTTTAAATTTATTTTTTAAAATATTAATTTTAATTGAAGGTAATAATAATTCATCTAAATCAATATAAGATAGATTTGAAGGTAACGGATAAATTTTATTTAAATTTTCAATTAATTCAGTTTCCCAATGGAAATAATAATTTTCAATACCACCATTTGAAGAAATTTCATCAGCTTCACATCTTTGACTTAATTCTTTTGCACCTAATTGTAATAATCTAGCATGAATCTTTTTAATTGCAAAATTGAATTTTGGATATGATGAATTACCTAAACCAAATGTTGTAAATTTAATATGATTTAATAAATCATTTGGTAAATTTTTTTTTAACATAAATTTCCAAAATCTTAATGAATTTTTCGGTAACTCACCTTGACCTGTCGTTGAACATATTATTATCACATTTCTAATATCTAATAAGCTCTTTAAGTTAAAATCATTTAATGAATATACATGAGTTGTAAATCTGTAATATTTCAATTTGTAAGCCAAAAGATAGGCAAAATCCATTGAGTTACCAGTTTCAGATCCATATAATATATATACATCTCGTTTGTTCATATCTTTAATGAAATGAAATGGTTATTAGGTAATAAAAGGTATATCCAAAAAAGGAAAATTTGTCAAGCTTGTGGGGGTATTAATGACTTGAAATTATGAAAAAAAAAAAGGGATTACTAAATCAAAGATTTCAAAACTTTATAAAAGGCGAATCCCGCTAAAAAAAAAAAAAAAGACCACTTAACTCGCGTGAACCAGCAACTTATTAAGCAGTTTCTATTAAAGATGAGACTGTGTTTGTACTGATGGTACACAGCTTTCTAGTTAATCAAGAATGCGTTAAGACAGGATGGTATGCTCAAACTAATCCCCATATATTGATTAAACTGACTGAAAACTGCTATATTAAGTCATGTGCTTTTCTTGCACCGGAGACTCGAAATCGACGCGTCGTCATGTGGAGTTCGGAGTTCTTCGCTGCTGATTAATTTTAATTTAATATAAATCAATCGATTCATCAATCATAAAAGTATGTTGATATAGATAAAATCATTAAATGAATTGGGTATAATATATACGATAAAGTAGACTATAAAAACGAAATAAAAAAATCATGAAAAAAGCATTGGAAACATTCCACTCTGAAGGCCATCACCGAAGAGACACCCTTCAGTTATTCGAGTCAGCGGACTCACTGGAAGCATTGGAAGCCATCGAAGCACGACGCTCACGCTCTTCACGATAATATTTGTATGGAACATTGCGCAAGTTAGGTTGCGTTGGGGTACCCTTTGACAAGTCTGCAGGAGCAGAATAGTACTGGTTGCTCTTGGACGACAACGAAGGTTTGCCAGAGGTGGACATGACAGTAACTGAGGAGTAAGGGGTACCAGTGTTCAAGCTGTTGGTGTAAGAAGCTTCTCTTCTGTTGTATAACCAGCGATCTAAGAAAGACATTTTGATGAGTGATAAATTATAGTATTAGTAGTTAATAAAACGATGTATATACAAGCTACAGAAACCAGAAGAAAATGGAGAAAACAGGGGTCTTTTATAGCTGAGGGGGTCATCATCACTGGGAGCAAACGCATCACTGGCGTCACTGGCCCCACACGCTGTTTATTTATTCCTTTTGCTTGAGCTTCTCCGCGATGAACTTGTCGCGCTGAGCGTCCACGAACTCGGACTTCTGGTGGGCCCGGATACACTCACGCATGGCGGCGCCCTCAGCCCGGCAGCGGAACAACACTCCCAGCCCGGCCTGGTCTGAACAGTGGTAGAACTTGGACACCACCTCGTCGCACTGTTTCCAAGTCTCCTTTCTCCAGTTCTCGAACACCTCTTTCTCCTCCCTTGGTGTGAGCATCCAGGTAGGTAGACCTTTGATTCGATGGTCTTTTTCGTCTGTCATTAGTAAATGTGGTTGTTGTGGAGGAAACGTTCTAGACAAGGGCAGGAAGATAGTGGTGGTGTCACTTTACTTTTTGCTCCATACAATTTCTTTTCCTTCTCTCGTTTTCGCGTGGCGCAGTCGTGGCGCAGCTGTATTTATTGACTTTGTTTACTGTTTATATTATAACCATGCTGTAATTACGAAGTAACTAACTTACTTAATACAAGTTAATCCTTTATCCCCTTCCTAAGCATCTCCTTCCATTTCTTTTTTCACGCCTCCTTTTATCGCATATGGAACATCTAAATCACTCAATTATTACAGAAACCAAATCTGGGTTCGATTTAAAAAATGATTTAGACTTGATAGATGAAATTAACAAGAATCTAAATCAGTTAGATAACATAAGAGATTCAAATTTAGAGGCTCATAAGAAAAGGAATATTGGTATGTTTCTCTTATCTTTTCGTTCTTTTTATATAATCTGCTTCCATTATTATTTTTAGAATTACTAACATTTATTCTACTTTTTTTTTTTTTTTTGGAATCTAGACCTCGAAAGAACAATTCAGTCAACTAAGTTATTAATTAATGAATTAAATTCTTCAGGTAAACTAACAAAGCTAAGTAATGATTCACTAGAGTTAGAAAATACATTATTTAAAATTGCAAACAATTTATCAACTTTAACACTTGATTTAAATACTTTAAAAATAACTTATAATGAAGATCTTAAAAAATTAAATTCTTATCAAGATCAATTAAGTACATTAAATAATACCTCAGAATCATCTAATAATGTTCAAGATGATGAAACAACTGAAAATAATAATATTAAATTAATTAAATTGAAATTATATCAAAATCTAGGCTTAAAATTAAATAATGATGATATTGAAAATAAGAATAAAGTTTTAATCTTAAACAAAGCTAAAAATAATATAGTGGTTTTAAATATTGATGACACTTATACTGATTATTTCATTTCAAATTTCATATGGGATAATTTATGATGTTTTTTTTTTTTACAATCGCTCTTAAATATATTGTTTTGTATAATAACTCTAATTAAACTTGTATTTTTATAATAATTTTATTTCCTATATACACAACATTATATAACAGCCAAATTAAAAGTTTTCGGGTGGATTTCTAACTGAAACTTTAGTCCAATGTGGAACAAAATGAACACCTTTTCTATAACCTTTATGTTTTTTCGAAAATACAAAATATTTATCAAATGGTTTCATTTCACTTTCCTTTGGAAAATTTTGTAATAAGTAATCAAGTTTTTTGAATGATTCATTTCCAGTTTCTTCTAATCCTTTACGAACATTTTCAATATTTGAATCAACTTGTTGTAATCTTTTTCTATGTCTGTACTTTTGCATTTGGGATAACCTCCATGGTTTCTTCCACAATAAACCACCTAAAGAGACCGTTGTTGGTTTAAACATATTTGCTTTCTTTACGTAAACCTTTCTCACTAACCTTAACTATAAACTCGTTCTGTTGGTGCATTTGACCAAAAAAACTCACAGACTACAAAACCACACCAGTACACCACTTAAACGACGCAGCCACTTACACATTTTGTTACTTCGCCACCAATCCTGCAATTTACAATGAAGATAAATATTACTAATCCAATCAACTTACTCCTCTTCGTCATCAACGGATCATTAAATGATCATCATGTTTTATAAGATAATGAACATTATCGTCCATATTTCCTTATTTGGTCATCACAGACATGTTTGATTTTTTAACTCCTTTAACATTCTAGACTTTACTTTTTTTGTTTTTGAGTTGTCCCTTTGCTCTTTTCTTTTTAGATTTCCATTTAATCCATTTAATCCATTGATTTAACCTTTTTTCTTTTCGTTAGTTCTTGATATGAGATATAATAATTTATAGTGATTTGATATTAAGTATTTCTCTCTTAAAAATGTTCTAGCGCGTTTTACATTACGTTCTCAATAAAGCATTCACGATATACTTTATCCTTCAGATTAAAAGTCAAATTACTTTGCTTTAATAAGATGACTTAGGGCAAGGAAAAAAAAAAAAAAAAAAAAAGAAATAGGATAATATTTCTATAATTATTACCTAAAAAAAGTAAATATTGAATCATAACCTCTAGTTAGATATAAACCATGGTTTTTTGAACATCAGGGTGAATACCTTTCCCAAGTAATTGTTGAGCAGCTTCCAATTGAGTTTGACCTCTCTTTGTCATAGCACCGTGAATATAACAAGTACCTCTTTCACATAACAAATCGGCATAGTAAGCAGGAGGAACAACTCTAACAGATTTGGTGGCTCTAGAGAATAAGTTACAAAAGTTGTAAGTTAATGATTGGATGTCATCTGGACTGAATTTATATTCATCATAAAGAACAAAGTAATGACCCGGGATAGCGGTACCTTGTAAAGCTTGTTGAGATTGTAAGAAGAAATCATAAAATTTAACTGAAGTTATACCTTTATCGATAATAGAGCCTGGCAAGATGTTATCTTGTGCTTGAACTGCAACTTCGTTACCATCAGAGTTTTTAGCATTCTTTTCAAGAGGAAAGAATCTAGTAGAATGTCTCTTAACTATAACTAAGAAAGTTAATTTTGGATTATAACCTTTCAAATTATATTTTTTAGCAACTTGATTAAGAGCTTTTTTAACTTGGGAAACTTCTTCTTTTAAAATAATATCAAATTGGCCATACGAAACACCATCTCTGTAGAAAATAACATGTTCTGGGAATTTCGAAACACTTTTATGATAAGCGGCAACACGTTCAAACACCATTTGGGCCATATCACCAATAACTTCTTCACGAGTTTTCTGTAATCTAATAGAACCTGGAAAAGTGTTGTAATAACCATCTATTGAACCAACAACAGATGCAACAGAAACACCATCCGCAGAACCTGGATCAATGGGATGAGAAACATCTGCACCCAATATTAAAGTAGGGGTCTTGCCTTGTGTGACCATGGCACTGGACTTTTCATCCATAATATGATTAATACCCCCTAATTTAATAGAGGCTTTCATACCCATTAAAGCATACATTTGTAGATCAAATTTACCAAATCTTTGTTTGGTAAACTTATTAATTAAGGTACTGATTTGGAATACCTAATCTAACATCCAAAACCTTCTTGACTCCAGCGTAAAGGTACTT
Organism: Ambrosiozyma angophorae; assembly: GCA_030567475.1. Classification (NCBI taxonomy): domain Eukaryota; kingdom Fungi; phylum Ascomycota; class Pichiomycetes; order Pichiales; family Pichiaceae; genus Ambrosiozyma; species Ambrosiozyma angophorae. The sequence goes on along the minus strand of JAJLSH010000183.1, from coordinate 76,325 downwards.
ATCTATATGTGGCATAATGCTTAAAACAAACCCAGCCTTCTTCTTGTATGGTTTCATGAAGGCAAAGTATTCATCCGTCATTCTGTCTGGATAAGAGAACTCAAAATCTGCCACTTCTGTAATTTTCAATCTAATACCATGTTTGCTACACTCACTGACATATTCTTCAATGGCATCATCACAAGCGTCTCTTTCATGTTGTCTTAGCCCTCTTCCTCTTGGGGAAACAACAACAACTAACAAATTTATGGTACCTTTAACGCCTCTATAAAACTGAACACCAGTCAAATCCCACGAACCCTTCTTCTTCTCCGATTTACCATCAGCTGGCTTTTCAACATACTTAACAACTTTGTTTTTATAAACAATATCTGGAGCTTTAATAACTCTTGAGGGAACAACAACTAAATTGGTGCCCATTCTATTTTGTTTGGAAGCATTGACGATCTTGCGTATACCTTCTTTTTGAATCAAACCAGCAATAATATTCGGTCTATGGGTTGTGAAAGCCAAAACACCTCTAATATCAGTAATTTCACCAAACGATTCTTGACCGGGAACAATGGTACATGCTTCCATTGGTAAGTAATTAGTACCACCCAAGTGAACTAATGGTAACTGTGGGTACTTGAGCGAGATATCATATCTATCTTTATAGTATTCAGCAACAGAAGTAATTTTGTCGTCAACAGCAAAACGATAGTTATTAGCATTGAATTCTTCAGAAAAATCAAAAATAGCTTTTGGTTTACCCTTAGCTAAATAAGCCCTGGTAACTCTAATATTCTTGAAGAAATTCTTCTCTCTTAAAATATCGCTAGAAGATAACTTTGACAGTGACTCGCCATAATAATCAGCAACCAAATCAGCAACAGTCATTGGAGAACCATCTTTGTTATGGGATTTAATGAATACTCCTGCGACAGGTCTAATTGAAACCAAAACATTGTTGTAAGTTGGAACAATGGATGCAAAATAACCAGGAGCAATAAACAAACCTTTTTGGAAAGACTGACATTTTTCCGGATGATCAACAAAAAAAAATCTATTTTTACCAGCAGTGAAAACATTTGCAGATTTAGTAATTTGATAACCTAAAGAAACGTTCAAAGCAACAATATAAACACTAGGATCAACTTCATTGTTATCTTTCAAAGTGACATGCTTCTGTAGTTCCTTCATATCTAATGTGTGAATAAATTCAACTGTACAGTAAACACTGTAGAATGATTGTGCAATAGTATCTTTATCTTTGGGGGAATCATCTTTGAGTTCGTTTTTGGAACCCTTATCTCTTGCTCTACTACCCTTTAGAACAGAGTTTGGAACGATGCCTAAGTATTCAGACCTTTCAAATTCAAATCTAACCTTCTTTTCCCTGGAATCGTCAAGGCCAATCTTAGTAGTTGAAAAAATAGTGTCAGAACCATTGTGGGATAAAGAAGTTTTAACGGATTTAAATGGCTCCTTCTCAAATAAAATTTCAAGTAAATTTTGTTTAACCCTTTTCTTAACATCAATTTCTGAAGGAAAAGTAACATGGTATTGCCAAAACTTCAAATCCTTAATTGAATAGTCAACATAATTTGCACCAACTTTAGTTTTAATACCAGCTTTACCATAAGCTTCTCTCAATTGAACACTTAAACCATCTTTTTCCAAGTCGCTTGGTGGTAGTTTTTGAATGGCCGCTAAAGAGTCATCACTGTGAGGAACCTTTTGATATCAGGCAACGAAGTTGTATTCTGGCTTAATAATTTGTGCAGCATTTGACAATCCACCTCTTCCTCCACGACCTCCACCACGGCCACCCCTCTCTGTGGATTTACCTCTCCCACCGCCACGACCTCCACGATCAGATCCTCTGCCTCTGCCTCTGCCTCCTGTAATACTAATAAGAGTAAAAACACGTTAATAAACTTGACCCGATAACATGAAAGATAGAAAATGATTTTAATTAAAAAAAGGGGGATGTAAAAGTTACTTAAATTCAAACTAAAGGTGACAGGTAAATCATTGGATTAATAATCTAATACTGATATATTTTCAAAGGGTCTGACCTCAAGAGAAGAATAAACAAATACACACCCCTTAGAATACAATGGGATATTTAAAGGTTAACACACTGCTTGACATTATTATAAGTTGTTATTCAATGTAATTCAAGGAAGTTAATATGGGTCCAGGGTGTACAATGTGCAATATAAACACAGACAAACCACTATGTAGGCAAGAGAAGATGAAGAAGTTGAATACTAGGTGAAAGATATCTTGATGTGGATAGATTCAGATGTGGCCGCCGGGGCACCTAACCGTCCGCACTTCCTTCAAATTTCCAGATTTGAGAGCTACCAGATTAATTGAGTCATTCAATATTTATAAAGACAAAAAAAATACTAGAATGGGCAAAGAAGTTGTTCACATTATTGATCTTGGAAGTGGTAATCTGAAATCACTACAAAACGCAATTGAATATTTGGGCTATGAGGTTGCCTTTATAAAAAATGGTTCTGATCCTTCTTTGAAATCAGCTACAAAGTTAATCTTTCCAGGTGTCGGAAATTTTGGTCATTTTACGAAACTTTTAAAAGAAGATGGTTTTGTTGGACCTATCAGAGAATATATTGCATCAGGTAAACCTTTATTTGGTATTTGTGTTGGCTTGCAAACATTTTTCGAAGGATCTGAAGAAAGCCCTGAGGTGGAAGGTCTGGGACTAATTGATTTAAGATTATCAAAGTTTAATGATTCAAATAAGTCAGTTCCCCACATTGGTTGGAATTCCCTTACTGTTCCAAAATACGATAAGGAAAACAAAGCTCTTTACAGTATGTTTCCAGATTCCTATTATTATTTTGTTCACTCATATGCTGCAATTGTTAACGATTTACAAATCTCGGAATTAGAAAACCAAGGTTGGGATTTGGCTATTGGTAATTATGCAGATGAAAAGTTTATTGCGGCTTGTTCTAAAGACAATATATTTGCTACCCAATTTCATCCTGAAAAATCTGGTGTTGCAGGTTTAAGAATTATTAAATCATTTTTACAACAAAATAAATTAAGTGAAATACCTAAATCATTAAATATCAACAAAAACGTTGAAAAAACAGCAACAGGCTTAACTAGACGAGTGGTTGCATGTTTGGATGTTAGAACTAATGATAGAGGTGATTTGGTCGTCACTAAAGGTGACCAGTATGATGTTAGAGAGAAAGAAGAAGGAGGTGATGTTAGAAATTTAGGTAAGCCCGTTGAAATGGCCGAAAAATATTATAGACAAGGGGCTGACGAAGTTACATTTTTAAATATTACTTCATTTAGAAACTCTCCAGTTAAAGATGCTCCAATGTTGGACGTTCTAAGGTTGGCTGTTAAAACATGTTTTGTTCCTTTAACTGTTGGTGGTGGTATCAAGGATGTTGTTGACCCAGATGGAACTAAAGTTTCCGCTCTAGAAGTTGCTTCTTTATATTTCAGAGCCGGTGCTGATAAGGTTTCTATTGGTTCTGATGCAGTCGCTGCAGCAGAAAACTATTTAGCTAATGGTTCCAAAGCTACGGGAAACACACCAATTGAAACAATTTCTAAAGCCTATGGTGTTCAAGCTGTTGTTATTTCCGTCGATCCAAAGAGATTCTACCTAAAGGATCCATCCACATGCAAATATAGTGCTATAAAAACTAAATTCCCAGGTCCAAATAATGAAGAATACTGTTACTACAAAGTTACTTCTCAAGGGGGTCGTAAGGTTCATGATCTAGGTGCTTATGAATTATGTCAAATTTGTGAACAGTTAGGAGCAGGTGAGATCTTGTTGAACTGTATTGATAAAGATGGATCTAACTCAGGTTTTGATTTTGAATTAATAGATCATATTAAATCTGCTGTCTCCATACCTGTCATTGCATCATCCGGTGCTGGAAGACCTTTTCATTTTGAGGATGTATTCAAGAACACAAAGGCAGATGCAGCTTTAGGTGCTGGTATGTTCCACAGAGGAGAGTACACAGTTGCCGACGTGAAGAACTACATGAGGGATCACGGATTATTGGTCAGAATTGATAGTACCGATCTTTAAGGTATATAGTTTTTGGATCTTGTATACATAGAAATTAATTAAATTATAGAAATAGAGTTATAATGTTCTACATCTTGCGGGATTTTAAGTGTTTTAGATAAAATGCAACACACTAAAAAACAATCTTTTTGTAAACGAAAACGCATATATAATAATACAAAATAAGGCAAATTATACAAAATTCAAAAATAACAACAGATCAAAGGAATAAAAAAAAGGTTAAATGAAATGATTAAGTTGGGCAAAAGCTTTTATAACGATTCTTCAAATTCCTCAATAGCATCTAGTCTGGTTTCATTTTGAGCCTCTGACAATTTAGAGCCTGCACTAACACTGAATTGACCTCCACAACCAGCAATTTTAATATCATGTTCTCTAGTAGCAGTGTTGTCAATTCTAGTAGGTGATTCGACATCATCTTCGCAGTTACCTAAACCAACAGCGTAGGTATCCGCAAAGCCCCATGAAAATATGTACCCAGTGTCAGTGACAGCTAAAGAATGATGAGACCCACAAGCAACGGATTTGCATTTTGGTAAACCAGGCAACTTAGTAGGAACTGGTAATGATCTAACCTTACCATGAGCATCTTTAATGCAGTCATCAATGGGCAATTGAGTCTCCTTGATACCAATTTCTTTCATATCAAATCTACCAAATGTGTAAACTTCACCAGAAGATGATAAAGCTAAAGAGTGATGTTCACCACCAGTAATATAGACGATATCTTTATCAGCTAATTCCTTGATTTCAGTCGGTTTGGCCACAACAGCACCATCTTCAACATTAACGTGAATACCACATTGACCAAATTGATTTAAGCCCCAGCAATAAACTTTTCCATCAGATTTAATAGCAAAAGAATGAAATTCACCTGAACCAATAAATTTAACATTCTTTAAGCCAAATGATCTCACTTCTAAAGATGTCATTCTGGTTCTTTCTAAAATCTTTCTACCTAATTGGAATTGTTGACCATTACCCCAAGCATAAACAATACCCTTGATATCTAATCCTAGTAAATGATCTTTTCCAGAAGCTAACTGAACTATGTTTTGAAAATCTTCAATTTTGACTGGTGTCTTTTGAATCTTAACATCCTTTGAGAAACCTAAAATACCTTCATTACATCTGAAAGTACCCCAGGCATAAACTTCACCTGTTTCGTATAGTACGGCGGACAGATTATCAGTTGCTGCCAACTGGACGATTTTCTTTTCAGTTGGTAAACCCTGAACTAGACCAGGTGTCGATTCTTGTGGATTCAAATCACCATCATCATCTTCATCATCACTTTTGTCTGCATCTCTTAATTGTTCAGAACCTGGTCCAGAGGTGTCTCTACCTAAAGCACTAGAGTCATTGGTACCCCAGGACCAAAGTCGATTGTTATGATCTAAAGCTATAACATGCATTCCACCAACAGCAATATCAACAATACCAACATCTTCTTTATTTAAAAATGGATTTAGTCTTGGTCTTTTAACTTCCTTTGTTTTAGCTTCTGGTCCTAAACCAAGTTCACACATTGAACCTGTACCCCACACAAAAACATCTAGTATTTCTGTCTTTGGTTTTTGGAATTCATTAATTGATTTAAGTCTTGAGGCTCTAACTGATTGTAAAGTCGAATGATGTTTAGTTTCCTTTGTAATAGAAATTGGGGTGGAATCAGCAAGGGTCTTTGCTTTCCCATTTGCCTTTACTTTAGCTTTAGCCTTTGAAATGATAGCATCCTTTGGTTTTTTCTCCTTACTGTTAGCAACCTTAACGCTAGCGTTAGTCTTCTTTGGAGATCTAACTAATTTTGCCTTTGTACTTCTTCTTGCCATTGTATTTTCTTTGAGGTTAGGTAGTCTTATAGAGTATGTATAAGTTAAACACAAACTAGTACTGTCTTAGAAAGATATTTTAAGAACGTAGGGGATAGTATGAATGGAAAATACGCGTAGTGAAGTTTGTTTCTGGCTTGCCATATATAAGAGCACCAACTCTATAATAAGCAGATTTTTCGTTGCTCAGATCAGAGGCTGCCGTGGCGCAGTAGCTTCAACAATTTATTGTCCGATGCGGCAAAGTAATCAGCTTTTCATTGCAAGGCAATTTAAGTTCCCTGTTCATCTTCAAAACGACTACACTAGCTTCAAGATGTTTGCAAGAAGTTTAAGAGTTTTGGCCAAAACAGCAGCTATTCAAAAACCAGGACTTTTACAAAAAAGCTGCGTTGCTTTCACACATGTCAGAAGAAACCTTTCAACAGACCAACCTCAACAACCAAAAATTGAAGAACCTTCTCCAGAAGATCAACAAAAGATGATTGGTATTATGAAAAAGATGTCACAAGCACCAAATGTTTTAAAACAGTTAAAAACTCTTGATGAGCTATTAAAATCCAAAGATTTCAAACTGGATACAAATTCAACAATGGCTGATAAAATGAAAGTTTTAATGGATCCGGATGTTCGTGCAAGAATGACTGAATTGGCTAAAAGTATCGAAGAAAGCAATGTTGAATTGAGCGCCGAAGATATCTTTTTCTTACAAGGTAACCAGCAATCCAAGAAATGAATCCCCTGGTTTCACTTAAATGAATCCCCTGGTTTCACTTAAATGAATCACTATGTGTATAGTACTACTATTTCTTGTAAATAAAATACCTTGAATAGAAAATGTATTCGTAGTAGTCAAACCCGGACTTTTCAAAATGGATATCAGCGTATCATGTTTGACGGTGCCGCTTCCGAGAGATCGAGTTTGGCGAGTTTGACTAATTTCAGCGCCAAAACTGAAAACCCCGATGGACTCGACTGCTAAAGTCTTGATGACAACTACTGCAAATATAAAACCAAGATGATGTCTTTTCTTCCAAGAATTACAGTTTCAATATATATATAGCTTTCTTTTGGATATGTCTAAAGAATCAGGTGTTTCGTCTAATCTAGAAAGGTTCTCCAGATGGATGGATTCGTACGGCGGAGAAGCTAGAGGTATCCATCGTTATATGCCTGGAGAACGAGATCCAAATCTTCTGCGATCCCTAATCAAAGTCTGTGGTCTTTGGATATCGGGATGTGGTGGATTGACTTCAATGTCTTCATATTTTTTGGGTCCTTTACTTTTTGGACTTGGATATCGTGATACTCTTATTTGTGGTTTACTTGGAACTTGGGTTGGATGTTTGGTTGCAGCATATTGTTCGACTATGGGTCCACGTTCAGGTTTACGTCAGATGTGTTCTTCTAGGTATTTATTTGGCCCTTGGGGTGTTCGTTTTGTTAGTTTAGTCACCATTGTTGGTTTCTTGGGTTGGTCTATTACAAACTGCGTTTTAGGTGGTGAAATTCTTAAATGGATGAGTAATGGAAAGTTAGATTTAGAAGTTGGTATTGCTATCTTATGTGTTGTTAGTTTGGCTGTTGCAATTTTTGGAATTGAATATGTTCTTAAATTTGAGACTTTGGTTGGGATTCCTGTCTTCATTGTGGTTATTTTAATGTATGGTATTGCTAAAGATGAAATCATCAGTTATAATAGTCTATCAACTGAAGGTGATTCCATGACTAGGATTGGAGATAGAATATCTTTTTTCACCCTTGCTTATTCGGTCACTGCTACTTGGGGTGGTTGTACTGCAGATTATTATGTTTTGTTACCAGAAACAATTTCACAAATCAATCTTTTCATTTTCACTTTCTTTGGAATTGCTATTCCAACAACAGTAGGTGGTGTTATTGGTATGTTAATAGGGAATGCTGCCATTGGAAAGGAAAGCTGGTACAATGAATATGAAAGTCATTCTCTAGGTGGTTTATTAAACCTAGTTTTTTCAAAATGGAATGGTTTTGGAAAGTTTTTATTAATTATCTTATGGCTTTCATTAATCACAAACAATATTATCAATACTTACTCTTCGGCTTTAAGTGTTCAACTAATCGATAGATGGTTTTTCAAGCATTGCCCAAGGTGGTTAATTGTCGTTGTTGTTTTTATTATTACTTTGGTTTGTTCGATGGTTGGTCGTAATAAGTTTAGTGTTATTCTAAGTAATTTCTTACCAATGTTAGGATACTGGATATCTATTTACTTTACACTACTGATTGAAGAAAATTTAATATTTAGATCAACAAGATTAATCAAACTATTTAAGGTTGAATTATATGAAAGCGATGAAAGTATTATAAATTCTTCTACCAATGAACTTGAAGACCGTGATGACGAAGATTACGAAGAAGTTGTTAATAAGGAAAAGGCCGCTTGTTTCTCTGAATTAACAACCTTTAATGACAAGCGTCCTCCTTATTCATCGACTCCTAGTATTCCTTATTATAACTTTAATGCTTGGGACACCAAAGAAAAGCAAACTCATGGTTATGCATCTTGTTTTGCTTTTTGTTTTGGTATTGCTGGTGTTGTTTTAGGTATGAATCAAGTTTATTATGTTGGTAGAGTTGCTAGATTGATTGGTGATTATTATGCTGATCTTGGCACATTCTTTGCAATTGGTTTTACAGGCCTCGTATATCCTATTTGTAGATATTTCGAGTTAAAAAAGTTCGGAAGATAAATTTACATACAAATTCTCTATTTATTTTCTAAATGCTATTTAATTGTTTTTGTTGTTTTTAGTTGTTTTCGAGTCAAAGGCTAATATTTGAACATTCTGTTGTATTTTTCTATTTACTAATTGTTGTTGATTAATTTTTGGAAAGAAAATGATCCTTTCAAATATGTTTACTTGTTTTTCTTTCCTAGAAGCTTAGAAGTCTTTTAAAGGCTAGGTTTAATTATTTTTTTTTCTTTTTTAAAAAACTTTATTTTAAAGCTAAACTATACTTTTGGAATCTAAATACTATCAAGAGAAAATCTCCTTGTGGTAGATTTTCAAGACTTAAAGGGGACCAAAGACAGGTTAATGGGACTTTCTTTTCTTTTCGGTCCATTAGCTAGCAAAATAATATCAACGTAATTTAACAGATACTATTGGATCAGGAAAGAAGGAAAGAAAAATAAAAGAAAGAGTATTGGTAATCCAAGGGGAGTAATCAGATTGGCACTTTATATAAACAAAACGAATGATGTATCAATAATTTAACTCAAATATATACAGGGAAAATTTCACTATAATAAATACAATATCTATACTTATATATATTTAACTTTTAATATCTATAACCAAGTCTTTTACGTCTTTGTTCTATAACTTTTTTCAAATATTCATAATACAACCAACCTGCAGCACATCCTCCTAAATGTCCTGCGTAATCTAAAGCGCCAATTCTCATAAATTGACAAAATAAATTAAATGCAACAAAACCGTATAATGCCATTATAGCACCACCAGGAATTGGAATGAAAAAGAAAGCAACGTTAGCTTTAGGAAATAAGGTAGCAAATAAGGTAAATATAGTTGAAATTGCACCTGAGGCACCTAATGAAAATACACCAATTGAACCACCATTCATAATGACCGAAAATAATGAAGACGTCATACCACCAATTAAATAAATAGAAGTAAAATTTTCAACCCCCAAAGTATGAACCATTGTACTTGAGAATGAATATAGACATAACATATTAATTAAAAAATGAGAAGGTGATTGATGTGAAAAAGATGCTAAAAACATTTGTAATGATTTTTGTAGGAGTGGAGTTGAAGAGCTTTTAAAACTTGAAACATTGAGTAAAAAATATTTATATAATAAACTCTGTATTCTAGCATTCGTCTTTAACTGCCATAATCCAAAGACTACACCATTTGCAGCAATGATAGCATAAACTAAGTTCATTGGATGCTGCTTAATGGTGGTGAAAGGAGGAATTTTATAGATTAATGGAGTTGTAAAATACACAGCAGTTGAAAAACCTACGGTAATCAAAGTTGGTGTAATAATGTATCGATATTTTGAAAAAAAATTGGATCCTTTATTAGCATTATTATTATAACCATAATTTTTGTTTGTGTTCCATCGGTTATTGAATGAATAGTTTCTTTTTTGAAGAATTTCAGAAACTGCAGATTTAAAAGATTGTTGCTGTCTAAATACAAAAGGACTTGTGAACTGCCTGAAAGTAGGTTTTGAATATAGTCTAAACATTGTGCTATACACTAGAGTATTTTATTATGATCACAGGTTTTGCCACCTTAAAAAAAAAAGTTGATATACTGAGAACTTTGTCGTGGGGTCAAAACAGCTAGCTAAAGTGTTCTACAACAACAACTACAATTACGACAATGGGTTCCTTGTTAATCCCTCATCTCCGTACAGGCTGGCACGTCGACCAAGCTATTCTCAGTGAAGAAGACCGACTGGTGGTGATTCGATTTGGACACGAACAAGCCCGTGAGTGCCTTGCTATGGACGAGGTATTATCTCATGCCATGAGACCGGTGTCTCAGTACGCAGCGATATATGCTTGCGATACATCCAAGATGACTGAACTCAACGAGCTCTATGAGTTGTACGAGCCAGTATGTGTGATGTTCTTCTACCGCAACCGACACATGATGTGTGACTTTGGCACGGGGAACAACAACAAGCTGACATTTGTGCCCAGCAGTACACAGGGCATGATAGACCTCGTGGAGACCATCTACCGTGGAGCCATCAAAGGCCGTGGACTGGTCACTGCGCCACCCGACCTCTGAAGAGCAAAACTCGAGAGCGAAGCCCGATGTGGCGGTGCAGCGATTGAAGTCCAGCGATATATAGAAGTTAAATATTCCATTTACGTACTTTAAGCCTGTGATCATCTTTCTTCTACATACACACATACACATACACTACCATGACATCCACTAACTTCCCTTCGTCATTCGACGAGGATGCCAACCCGATGGAAGACATGACCCCGTTTGAAAAGATCATTTATCGTAGCAAGCAACAACCATTTGTTCCATTGGGATGTCTTGCCACCACGGGGGCAGTGATTCTCGCTGCCAAAGGAGTTAGAACCGGAGACGTGCGCGGTGCACAGGTTTGGTTCCGTTGGAGAGTTTTTTTGCAGGGATTCACGATCGTGGCGCTTATTGCCGGATCCTACATGTACGACCGGACTGGGCTCCCGGGCTTCACAAGCAAAGCCGAGCGTGACGCCATGGAGACTGCGGCGATGAAAGAGCAGGAGGAGAAGGCGTTGCGGCGTGAACGTCTGTGGATTGAAGAGCTTGAGAGACGAGACCAGGAAATGCGCGAAAGACAAAGACGTGCGGACGAGTACCGGAAGAGCGCCGGGTCCTCCAAAGACCAATAGCTTGCTTGTATTTACCGCTTTGTTTATTACTGTATATGTTTAAAAGACTTCTATCAACTGCCACTTCTACTTCTACTTCTACCTCTACGGAAGTTGCCTCACTGGCCAAGAAGCAGAGCTTGTATATCATCGATGAGCATTCTCCAGGTTCTGTGTTTTTTCTGCCGAAAGGTACTCTGATTTTTGACAAATTAATAAATTTTATGAAAATTCAACAAAAAAATTCAGGATTTAAACAAGTTATCACCCCATTATTATATAAGAAGAAGTTGTTTGAAACTTCTGGACATTGGTCAAATTACCAAGATGACATGTTTAAATTGAATATTGACGAAGAACAATATTCATTAAAGCCAATGAATTGTCCTGGTCATTGTTTAATTTTTAATCATTCTCCAAAAACTGAAAATCAATTGCCAATAAGGTATTCAGATTGGTCAAGTTTACATAGAAATGAGTCCAGTGGAGCTTTAACTGGTCTAACTAGAGTTAGACGTTTTCATCAAGATGATGGACATATTTTTTGCACAATTAATCAAATTAATTCAGAAATTCAAAAATGTTTACAATTAATTCAACTAATTTATTCAATATTTAAATTTCCAAAAATTAATTATTATTTATCTACAAGACCGAAAGATCATTTTATCGGGGAAATTAAAGATTGGGATAATGCCGAATCTCAGTTGATTAATTCATTGAATTCAATCATTGGGAAAGATAAATGGAAAATTAAAGAAAACGATGGAGCATTTTATGGACCTAAAATTGATATTGGATTGACAGATCATCAAGGGAAACAACATCAAGTGGCTACTATCCAATTAGATTTCCAATTACCAAAAAGATTTCAATTGAGTTATAAGCCAACAAACTCAATAGATGCTGATTCTACAAATAAAACCCCAGTTTTAATCCATAGAGCTATCTTTGGATCCGTTGAAAGATTCATGGCTTTGTTAATTGATCATTATCAAGGGAAATGGCCATTCTGGTTATCACCAAGACAGGCAATTGTTATACCAATTAATTCTTCACATGTTAAATATGCCGACAAGATTAGGGATATATTATCGGGGGATGCAGATATTCCAGAAGATTTGAATGAATTGAAAAATGATATAGAACCCAAAGGATTAAAGTTGGGTGAACTAATCAAACATAAGTTTCAAGTTGAAGTGGATGACAGAAACGATACTATTGGGTTAAAGTTGAAGGATGCCATTGCACAGAACTACAACTACATCGTGGTGATTGGAGACAAGGAGATCGAGTCCAATACACTTTCTTTGAGAACGAGGGGTAATAAGCGGAGCGAGAACCTAGACGTTAGACAGTTATTCAGAACGTTTGCTGAGCTTGAAGATCACTACCTGTAGCTAGACAATAAATCTGGTGGGCCTGTATATATATATATTTAGAAAAAAAAGTTCGAGATAACGGCAATGCCTCCTGCGCCACTGCGTCGTTTTTTTTTTTTTTACACCGACTTTGCGCCGATTTTTGCGTGTCTTTTTGCGTTTTGTTTTTCCCTTTTGCACCCAGTTGCCCCAGTTTCACTTGTATACCTTCTGCAAAACCTTCATCTTCTGGAACCCCTCTAAATAAAAGAATAATTCCAGAAACTGATTTGTTTACCTTCTACTTGGTTTTACTTAGTCTCATATTCCGTTTACATAACTCCCCCCCAGCCAAAGTTACCAATTTATTACATACCTACTTTATCAATAACTAAAAGTATAATAATATTCCTATAATGACTGCTCGGGTGGATACTACAAGAAGACCTTCCATGGCGGAACGTCGTCCTTCAATGGCGGAGCGTCGTCCTTCAATGGCGGAGCGTCGTCCTTCAATGGTTGCAGCCTCAAGAAGACCTTCTGTTATTCCACATTTGGCCGGTATTGAAGATCCAGTCTTACCTGATACCCCGGAAGAGTGTGATGTGTTGATTGTCGGTACTGGTTTAGTTGAATCTATCTTAGCTGCTGCTTTAGCATGGCAAGGTTCAAATGTTTTACATGTGGATTCAAATCCTTATTATGGAGATACTTGTTCAACGATGACTATTGACCAAATTAAATCTTGGTGTCATAATGTTAATAAAAATAATATTGGCTTTCAAGGATTTTCAAAAGCTTTACTATATATTCCAAGGCCAAATGAATTACATTCAAAAGATTATTCAATTGATTTAACTCCTCGTCTATTATTTGCAAAATCAGATTTATTATCTTTAATGATTAAATCAAGAGTATATAAATACTTAGAGTTTCAATCAATTTCAAATTTTCATACTTTTGAAAATGATAGCTTTGAAAAATTATCTTCTAATTCAAAAGAAGACATTTTTACTGATCAATCGTTAGACTTAAATGCTAAAAGAAATTTAATGAAATTATTAAAATTTATATTTGAATTTGATGGACAAGAAAAGAAGGAACATATTCAATTATTAAATAAATATTCAAAAGTTTCATTTAACGAATTTGTTCAAGAAAAATTCAATCTGTCAAAAGCTCAAATTAATGAATTATGTTTTACGATTGGTTTATCACCAACTCCTGATATTTTAACTGATCAAGCTTTAAAGAGAATTAAACGTTATTTAGTTTCATTTAATGTTTACGGAAGTTTCCCTGCTTTGTATTCAAAATTTGGAGGCCCTGGTGAAATCTCTCAAGGTTTTTGTAGATCTGCTGCTGTTGCAGGTGCAACTTATAAGTTAGATTCTCCATTCAAGTCATACAATGAAAAGGCTAAATTAGTCGAATTTTTAGATGGTTCGAAAGTTACTGTCAATGAAAAGGTTATTTGTTCACCTTCTCAGGCTCCATTTGGTGCAAGAAATGTTCCTGATAAATCTATCGAAGTTAATAGATTAATTACAATTGTTAAAAAATCTTGTAAAGAATGGTTTTCTGAAGGTGAATCTGCTGCTGTTGTTGTTTTTCCTCCGTATTCGTTAAACACAAATAATAAATTTCCTGTTCAGGTGATTATAATGGGAGCTGGTTCTTCTTGTTGTCCTCAATCTCAATGTATTTGGTATCTATCAACGATTGAAAAGAATGAAAAGGGTAGATCAGATTTAGAATCTGCTTTAAACAAAATGGAAGAATCAATATTGAGAGAATCGGAATTAGAATTCAATAAAGAAGATTTTGTTTACGGTAGAGATGGATCAATATCTGGTATTAATTCTGTTAAATTAGGCAAATCGTTTAAAAATTTTGTTCCAAAGAGAAAGCTAACTTATTTATTCAAATTAATGTATACTCAATATACTGCTGTTGAGCCATTTCAAGAACAATTAACAATTGAAGAAGAAAAACAAAAAGAGCAAAAGAAACGTGAACAAGTCAATGGACCTGATGAAGGGGTTATCTACTCTAGCATGCCATCAACTGAAATTTCTTATGATGGCGTTATTTCGGAAGCCAAAGAACTATATATTAAAATTGTTGGATCTGATGATGATTTTTTTGATGTGGATTTTGAAGATGATGATGATGAATTTGAAAAAAGCAATATTAGTTCTAATAATGGCTCTTCAACGAAACAAAGTGGTTTAAATGGGAGTACTGGTAAAACAGGTGCTGATGAAGATGATTTATTAGATATGGATATGGATATGGATTTTGAACTTTGAGGGGTTAATAGGTTACTTTATATGCCGATAATATATTGTGTTGATATTGTGTGCTGGTCTAACGATGTCATACAATGTATTTGTGCTGCCTATTTTATTTCATTCTTACTTGGTCCCACTTCGCTACCTTTGTTCACTGTACTGTTTGTTCATTCTATTTCTGTCTTCTCACTTTTGGTTTTTATTCCGTTTTAAAGATTCTCGTGGCTTGGTTGCTTTGTTTTGTTTTTTCTCGATCTTTTGTTATTTTGTTCTTTTGTTTATCTCTAATATGCTCTTGTATTTTATTTTAAAATATCTTTTTTTTCTCTCTCTCAAAATATGCTCTTTTTTACCTCACAAAATCTCTCTCTACTTTTAACTTTCTAGTCCATGATAAAATACACAAAAACTTTTAATAATGATACTTTTTACTTTTAACAAATTACCTTTTACCCTTCTTACCCGTGAGTTCAATTTATAAAATGCCTTTCTTTAAAATCAGATCATCTATGCCGTTTTAGGCAGGCGTTCTATATTATTCTTTCGTCTTTTGTATTTACTTCTATTTTGTGCTTTAATTAATGTTTTTCTTCTGTCTTATTTTTTGCGGTTTCCTTTTTATGAGAGCTTTTGTCAATGATACTATTTCAATCTATACATGTATAACTATTATGGTAGTTGTTGGTGTGAAGAATTTGAAACTAATCTTTATAAATGTTGATCCGCTTTTGGAGGTTCATTTTCAGTAACTCGTTAACTCTTGCCTTAGATTTCTTTCTTGCTTTTCTCGTGTGGTATCTTTCAGATTGTGATTAATAAGTCACTAGAATACGTAATGGTCTACGTACACTCATAATGTCAACTTCATTATTGAAATGTTCACATTCTGAGTTTTAATTTTAAACTACAATTTACAAATTGCATATTTTCAAAATAATAATAAAGACATTAATTTTACATATATATCACATACATATATAATTATAGTAAATCATAATCTTTAATTATCTATTGTTGAGAAAAGTGTTGTAATAAGATTTGTCTTTCTTCAGTATCAGCACCCCAGTTCTTGACAACGACACAAGAAGCACCAACAACCTTTCTGGCAGCACCTTCTCTGTCTAATGAACATAAACCGGCCCATTCACCTAATTGCTTAGCATCAGAAACTTTGATTAATGGAATCTTGTCTTCTGGGTTTTCTGGGTTGTTACATAAAGCTTCAACTAATTTAATGATGGATTCTTCAGTAACAGAATCACATAAGACAGCTAAATGAGCTTCACCTTTAGCTAAAGCTTTGGTTGATTCTCTTAAACCTCTGGCTAAACCATCGTAGATTAAAGAAGTTCTTAAAACTTTTTGTAAACAATCTTCAATTGAAACAGAAGTTGATTGTTCTTCAACTTCAATTTCTTCAACGGCAACCTCTTCGACAGCAACTTGTTCTTCGTTATCAGACATTTTATGTATTAATTAGAATTTGATTTATAAAAAGGTAAAAACTTCTTCCTCAGAAAAATCCGGTCAGTATTTTATAATCAAACTAAAGGAAACTCAAAAGACTACATAACTCTACATTGTGAAAAAAAAATCAATTTTCAACGGAATCCAAAAAAAGAGTCGTGCGCTTGCCTTTCCGTGTAAAGCACGTGCTATAAGCAAGGGCTTGGAAAATTTCGGATTTAACCGTTATTGATCCTGAAGAGTTGTTCCTTTTTCGGCCGTTGACCGAAATCGTTTCTGGCATTTACAATTGAAAGTTGGTTGCATCTTTGCGAGGTGTACGAATTGCTTTAAATATATATCATCGCAACTTAACGCTTCAATTTATCTGGAATATAATTACTACTTTCATTTCTACTTTTTCAAAGTTTGTCACTGTAGAAAACCAACTCCGTAGTTAAGTAATTTTAATCTAGAGTATAGACGTTCGTATAATACGGAATGCTTTAAGCGCTTTACATAAAATTGAACCTGTACAAGGTTGGTGTGAAGACAGATACGTTCACGATTTCCAAACACATTAACTTTTCTGATTGATCGATTAAAAATATATAAATATAATCAACTCTTCCTAGATTAACTTTACTATTAGAATGTATGCATATACAAAATATAAATAAAATATTGTTAATCGTTAAAATCAAATACTTGTTATACTAATGTTAACGCCATCACGGAAATCATTGAAAAAGGCTGCTGTTAAAGCGAGTAAAACTAGCCCTTATCTTATCTTTGAAGATAGCATATCGAACAAGGAAATTGATTTCCTTGGTAATGGAATGAATAGAAAGTCGAACATTAAAGAAATCGGTATATAAGAAGCAAAGGGAAAATAAATTGCTACCAATGATGAATTATTTTATTGGGATACTTCAAATCCGAAGAGATTATCTAATGAAACTAAACGAAGTATTTCATTATATGCAATTGAGAATATAAAAAATGGTAAATTAACTTAACCTGTTGTCAACTCTAATGAAAATCAAAACCATATCCTTGATTATCATTTACATAATTATTTTACCCTTTTGGAACCTTTAAAAGAAGTACCAGTATTAACTTTTTCAAAAGATTCTAAATATAGAGAAATAATAATGGCGATTTATTGCAGGTTAAATAAAATAATGCATAGAATAAATACTCAGTAAGAATGGATGTTTAATGCTCTAATGTTACAAAATATTTTCTATAAAAGCCTTATACCAAACAATAATTCTGAACTCTATGAAGTCGCCCAAATCTTTGATTTATCAGAAGAGTTTTCTAGTAATTTCATGAACTTTTTCCAGGAAAAGTATAAAATGGAAGCTTTACTAATACATAGAAATTACGGAAAGTTTGAAAATAAAAATATCGAAAGAGAAACGACAGGCCGTAATTTATTTTCTGAAGATGTCAACCGTGAAAAACTATCATGGTCAACGAGTCTGGTAATTCCGTTGATTGAGAGTAAAATAAGCAAATTCTAAGAAAAATGGAGGAATAGTAAAAAAGTTAACGATTGTGATATGTACTTTCAATTTATTTATTTTGTATTTACAATATACAAAATCTAATTGAACTGTATATTCATAATTCAAATATTATGAATGTATACACTAAGCGAAACCATTAAATTTAATAGAGTAAAACAGCAATTGCAATGAAGGTACAAAAAAACAAAGTGTAGAGCAAAGGACAACAGTGCAAAAAAAAAAAATGCAAAAATTATATAAATAAAGGTATTTCAATAGCGCCACCAACAGTTTTAATATCATTGTTGTTCTTCCTCTTTTTCCCATTATCCCTCCTAGTTTTTGGATCAGTTTCCTTACGTTTAGGTTTTCCGTTAACTCCAACACGCCCTTCCTTATCACTTAATCGATGCTCACCATTTTCTTTTTCAAGATTATTATTTTCAAAATTGAATGGATATCCCTCAATGGTTTCATTGACTTCGATGTTATTATGAGATTTAGTGATTGGCACGTGCCCCAATACCGATTGAGCAAGGGCTTCACTCATTTGTAAACCTTCAGTATGAAGCGCTTTAAGATTGTTCGTTGTAGTAGTTTTTAGATTAGGAGTAGTAGTTGCAACATGTTCAGACTGACGATCAACATTTTGTGCCACGGGTTTAAAAAAATCATCAATTGTAGTTAATTGACCCTCTCCCGTAATTCTAATAGTCCGTAAATCATCATCGTCCTTAATCATTTGAACTATATATTTGTTGTGGTAACCATACTTTAACAAGTTCTTATTTATTCTACTTTCCAAGAATTCATCATTATCTTCAAAATTAGCTAAATAATTATCTTTATGATAGTCATTCAATGGATTTAAACAATCTTCAACTGCAACAGTTTCTAATGTAACAAATTCAATATTTGTTCCTTGAAACATGTTTGAATGACCGAAATACGGAATAGGATTAATTAACATAGAAAAGGATGTAATGCCATTGAGATCTTTTCTTATTTTAATAGATTTAGACAGTTTCAAAGCTTTAGATATTTTTGCGAAGTATTTAAAATCATAGAATGATGAAACATTAGTAGTTTTAGGAACCATTTCTATTGTGAATTTTTCCGCTTGTTCCTTTTTACGTCTATGACGTTCATTATTTTCTTTTAAACGTTTCCTAGTTGTTAATGTAGCTTCATCAATGTCACCATTTTCAATATCATTATTGTTATTATTATCATTATTATCATTATCTATATTATTATTTAAAAGTGAATTCAAAGAACCAGAGGAAGACGAATGCGAAGTATTTGTAACAGAATCTGAAACTTCTTTCTTTTGAGGTTCAAATATTTCTAATCTTTTCAAACATGAACTATTTGTTGGTATAACGATTTTAGAGAATCCAATTGATTCATCTGATGATCTTGAAATAAACGTGAGATTCCTATTATTGCCATTTCTAAATAAACATGGATCTTCATTTGAACAATATATTATAAACTGAGAAGTTGTCAAATCCTTCATGTCTTTACTTGTATCATATAAAACAGAACCATTTAAAATTATATCAAATATAATTTTCGAGATATCAATTTGAAAAATAGATCCATCAACAAAACCATCATTCGTAGCATTTCTATATTCATTGAATCCATCATCCCCGTGATCAAATCCATATGCTTGTTGAAGTTTTATATTATTCAAGTTTTTATTTAACTTATCTAAGTTTTCACGATCACGATCTTCAATTAAAATGGTGTGCAACTCACATTTCTCGATGATAAAATCATCTTCGAAAGTTAGCATGAAAGGGTAACCGTCGCCTTGGTAGCCTAGAATACATTTAACTTTTGAATCAGGTGCATCTTTTTCATGAGGTAAATGAATATTAATTGTTTCAAGCAAAGCAGATAAACACAAATTGACAGATAAAAAGGCTAAATTATCTTCAGAGGCTTCTTCAGCTGTCGATGTTGTTCCTATAGGACTAAATTCATAGCTAGTAAATAACCTTTCATCAACTGTTAATGTGATCTTGCAAACGTTATTATCAGTGATGCTAAATAATAACCCAGATTTTGTGATAGTTAAAAGACAGTCATTCCCAAATTCTGAGATGGATGATATTAAATGGTATATAGGTACAATGTTACTTGTAGAAGCAGCAAACTGCAATATCAAATCCGACCTTATATCGGGCATAAAAAGGGTGGAATGCTTTGAAGTTAAGGTGATAAGTTTTACTTCCCAACTTTTACTTGTTTTGCTTTTAGAAAATGACTAAAGCGAGTAGGGAGCGCTAATTATGGCATAAGTATCAACTATATTTACCATATAAAATAAACATGAATACATTGCTTTGCCACAAAAAAAGGGAAGACAATAAAGATATATCTTGTTTAGTAATAAATAAAATACGTTATTCATAAAAGAATTTACCAAAAGTTCAAATCAATTATAGCATTGATTTTTCCAAAACAGCAGCTTTAATCAATTCATTTGCTATTGATCCTGCATAAGGTAATACAACATTCTCTAAACCTTTTGGTTCTTCACCTCTAATTAACCTTCTAACGTCACTGATATCAATCCATTTACAATCATCTAATTCATTATCTAATTCTAAATTGATAATTTCGTTAACACCATTAAATTTAACATAAGCAATACAACCAATCATTAGAGATGCAGGATATGGCCAGGGTTGAGACTTTAAAATGTCAATTTTTGAAACTTTAACCCCAGTTTCTTCCCAAATTTCTCTACCTGTTGATTCTTCAATTGTTTCACCAGGTTCCATAAATCCCGCAACACAACTATACATAATTTTGCCGTCTGAACCTTTTGGGTGACGTTTATTATGGCCTAATAACATTTTAGTTTTATCGAACGACATTATAGCTATAATTGTAACTGGATCAACTCTTGGGAATTGAGTGTTTATAACTTTAATTCTTTTGGTGACACAATTATCACCGATTGATGTACACTTTAATTTTGTACCCGAATCAATTGGTATAACTTTCGATCCACAACTTGGACAAAATTGATTTTTCATTAACCAATCTAAATAAATTTTCGAATAAGAATAAATTGATGCTTCATTTAAGTTTAGTTTTAAAATATCACTCATTAATGATTCTGTTATAATTTCATTTTTATCATTACCTAACCCTTTTAAATAATTATCCAATTCATTATTATCGAAAACTTCAACTCCAAAATATGGGATACCTTTATAGTCACCATATTGTAAAAATTCATTTGTAATACCATCATCAATAACAACATCATCATTACTTCTAATTAATTTCAATCCAGTGCTTAATAAATTATCACTGAATCCACCGTGAACACTTTCATCCAATCCTAAAAACACAACACTAATTCCAAGTTTATCCCGGATATCATTTGAACCTTTATAGTTGAGTAAACTCCAATTTTTAAATATTTTTTTCACCCAATTTAATTGATAATTAGTTTCTAATATTAATAAGTTTAAATTCAAAGAATCTTTGGACTTAATTAAATATGGATTAATTATTTGTTTTTCATGATTTCTTTTAAAAAAAACCAATCTTGAGATGCCTGCATCAATAGTTGGATGATCATCATCAGTTAATTTCTCTTCTGTTGAAGTTACTCCAAAACATTTATTTATAAATTTCGGATCACTACGTAGAAAGGAAAATCTATTCAAACTTGTAGTTGTGCCAAACATTATATTCGTCATGATATTTGATGCCATTGGTATACAAAAAGTTATGCCATAGGATGAACAGAACTGAAGATTCTACTTATACGCGATTTTATTACTAACCTGAAAAACATTTATACTGTATTTATTAATTGATATAAGGCAAAGAAACGGTATACCAATAGAAATAGCAAATGACACTAAACAAGAAATATAAGGAACAGAGTGGTTAGGTAAATAAAAATAAAAAATTATTAATTTAAAAAGAAAGAAAACAAGAAAGTGGTTCTAAAAATATAATATGAGGTAACTTTTTTAAAACAATAAATTCACGATTCTTAAACTTCTCCTATATAATTAATTAGTATTTACTTTTTTCAATTGTATTTGTGTGTACAATTAATATTTTATTGGAAAAAAAAATCTAATCTTAACTGTAACAGTTATTTAGATGAAAAACTCAAGATACCGGTGAAAAATTCCCAAAGTAGTGAAATTTTTTGAAAAGGGAACAGCACAAACACAAATTATTTATTAAGAAGTCACAACAATGAAAAAAACAATTATTCAATGTACTGAATAAAAGCTATGCTTCTTTTCTACCCAAAAAAACTCATTTTAAATATATAAATGTGCTTCAAATTACACCCATTCATGACGGATTTGATCATTTGGTTTGCTTTGGTTGTAGTTATTTGTTTGCGGAGACACTTTTGGTGTTTTCAATTGGGCTTTGGACTGACCTCTTAGCTTTGCTTCCATAAGCACCGTTTCGTTATTCGGTGTAGACATTTGTTGCAATAAAGGCTCAACATCAAATGATGATAATAACGGATCTTGTTTATTTGGCAATTCCTGTTGATGTTGCTGATGTTGTTGTTGATGTTGTAGTTGTTGTTGTTGTTGTTGTAGTTGTTGTAGTGGTAGTTGTTGTTGTTGTTGTTGCTGTTGCTGTTGCTGTTGCTGTTGTTGATGTTCTTGTTGTTGTAGTGGTGGTGGTTGCGTTTGTTGTTGAATAGTACTTATAGCCTTTGAATCATCATTATTGTTTTCATCTTTTTTATCTTCGATGCGATCCTCTTCGCAATATTTGGTTTGAGTTCTTATTGGTTCACCTTCAGGACGATCCCCATTCATTTTACTTAGCATTTGATATTTATATTTGAAGATAGTCCAATCAAAGATATAATCATAAATATAACCCTCTCTGACAAAAACTTCTCTGAATAACCTTCTTAAATATATATAATCGGGTTTATCATCAAATCTTAAAGATCTGACATAATTTAGATAATGAATAAATTGAGTTGGTAAATTTCTGGCTAATAATTCAGAAGGAGTGGCCATTTTTTTTTCTAAAATACGATCATACTTTTGTCTTTTGGTGGCTGCTCTTAAACCTTGCCATGGTAATGAGCCTTTACAGAAGTAAATTAAAACATAACCCAAAGATTCCAAATCATCTCTTCTTGATTGTTCTATACCTAAATGAGTATTAATGGAAGCATATCTCGCAGTACCTGTTAAATTTTTATTTTCTCTGTAAGGAATGTGTAAGTGATTTCTTGGATCTCTGTATTTTTTAGCTAAACCAAAATCAATGACATTAACTTGAGATCCTTTCTTACCTATACCCATTAAGAAATTATCAGGTTTAATATCTCTATGGATGAAACTTCTAGCATGAATAAATTCTATACGACATAAAAGTTGATCGGCTAATAAAAGGACAGTTTTATAGGAGAATTTTCTATTACAATAATTGAATAAATCTTCTAAACTAGGTCCCAATAAATCAATGACCAAAGCATTATAATCACATTCGGTACCAAACCATCTAACAAATGGAATACCCACACCACCACAAAGGGCCTTGTATACTTTAGCTTCGTATTCTAATTGAGGATGTTTAGCTCTGACGTTCTCTAACTTGATTGCCACTTCTTCACCAGATATGATATTGGTACCTAAGTAGATATCTCCAAAAGAGCCCGAACCTATCTTTCTTCCAATACGATACTTTCTTCCGACTCTTAAATCCATGGTTTGTGTGTGTGTAGCAGAGGAATCAGGCAATTTGTTGGAGGCGAACAAGAGGGGATTCATATAAATTGCTTTTGAGTTTTCTCTTTGGATTCGAAACAGAAATCACAACGAGCCGACCCGGGCCGACGCGTCGAGTCCCGCTTAAACCGGTGCAGAGGTGTCATAAAATACAATCACGTGAGAAGTATGTATTTTGGCTAAACACCGCCTGTTTCAAATCGACGATAATACCGACCGATGCTCTGTGCAATGTGCAAGGGCTTAAAACAGGCGTATCGCACATGCAACATAGGCACACCTTTATGGCCACTTGCCCTAGTACTAGATACTTCTAGGTATTGCTAGGAAAATACACCTACCCTCCTATCAGATCCCAACTAGGTCAAGTAACAATTGTGACTAAGATTGCTATCGCAATGTTTACGTTTACCGTTAAGCCCTCTAGTAAGTAAACATTTCTTGGTAAGACGCCTTTCAGCCTTTGGCGCGTTTCGAGGCTGACTGCATCTAATCAATCCAGACCCTGCGAACTGCCCGGTGAGACACCGGCGAGTTCCCGGGTCAGCGCCGCAAAACCTCCACAGAATTGCCCTCCCCACCAGGCCACAACGCCACTTCCGTGTTCTCAGCGCCACTCTGACTACGCCGTCCGCCGCCCGCCGCCGTGCCACGGTTACAGGCACCTTACCACAGTGTTCTGGTATGATCCGTCAAAGAAGTTTCTCCTGGCAAACCCAGAAGTGTTCCCTTCGCCTCCAATCGCAGGCAAAAAAAATAAAATCTTAAGGTGTTGTGTTTCGTTTCGGTGTTGTGGTGGTGTCGAAGTTTTTATTATCTCCAACACTATAAATAGTTCAGGATTCCGCCACTTCTTCCTGTCGTGCTACCTTTATCCTCTTCTTCTTCATTTCATTCCTTTCCTTTCCCATATACTATCCCATTCTACTCTACAATGTCTGAAGTATGTTATCCTTTTTTGAACTCACCAATTCGCATCTTTCATCAAGTCAAGAATGCTTTGAGGTAATATCTCGCCTATTCCCTCCTTTGCCTTATACACATTCCTTTATCTCTCTGCTCATCTTTTTTTTTTTTTTTTTGATTGAGTGTTTTGAGTTTGACGCCTCCCATTTGCTTGCTTACTATCAATGATGGCATCATTTACTAACTATTTCTGTATTTTATAGGTTACTGCTACCGCTACTGCTACCCCTGCTACTGATAAGCCAGTGGAAACACAAGCATCCACTGAAGCTGCAAATGTTGAAGAAGTTGCTACTGAAGAAGTTGCCGCTGAAGCACCAGCTGAAGCTGAAGCTGAGGCCGACAAACCAGCTCCTGCTACTAAAACTGCTGATAAACCAGCTGAAAAGCAAAGTACAATTAAGAAGTATTTAGCTAAGTTAAAGAATCTTTTAAACTAGTGGGTACTCTGAGTTCTAATGCTACTGTGTATTAATTGAGTGTTCAATGAACGGGTCAATTGTGTTTTTATATTCTAATTTTTTAATTCTTCCTTAATTCTTTCTAATTTTGTGTTTTTTTATTCCTTATAACTTCACTTTTTTTTTTCTATACTATCCTCCGACCCTTATGGTCTACGATGATACTTACTTGGTATGTGTACATCAATATTTAATATTTTAATCTTCAATATTTAAGAGTGATATCGAAGATCACCTGTTCTTGAGTACCTCAATGACTCCTGTGGATTGATCTATGAAGTTCCCAGACGGAGATGCATATTGGCTAAATTTAACTTAAAGCGTCATGATTGTTTTTTTTTTCCCGCATATCGTACAATTAGCCTTTCTACCGGAAGTATTATCGGAATGTCGACAACCTGGAGTCGAGTAAAGTGATCACTCGTCGATTATGTAGTTTTTTTTTTGTCGACATTTTAAGCGACGCGTCGATCACATAAATGCGTCGATATATTTATCGACGCGTCGTTTTGCTTTTTCACTTTTTTCAACAAATTACAACGACGAACGAATGAAAGTCAAAGTATAAAACGGAAAGATCTGTTGTAGTCTTTTAACCCCATTAAAATGTTAAGATCAACAGGCTTGAAACGGAATGCTACTTCTGTATCGGCTATTTTGAGAGTTAATACTCAAAGAAATTTCTCTCAAATTTCATTTCAACTAGCTTCTAAAGGTAAAAAACCACAATCTTTCAGAAACAAAAGTGAAGGTCCTAAAAAAAAGAGAACTGTTGCAGGTAATTTCCATAACTTCAAAGATAGTTTAAGTAAAATTGACCATAAGAGATTGGTTGGTGGTGGTACATTCAACGTTAAAGTTGGAAAAACTGGTAAATCAGGTAAGAAAACTTCTACAAAATCAAGAGGAACTGAAGAAGAAGTTGCAACTGGAATAAAAATTGGAAATAATCCAACCGAAACTGTTCAGGAATACGTTAAAGCTTATGAGCAATTGCCATTTTTTAAAATAGATAAAGAGATTAAATTAGAAGAATCAACCATTGGTAAAGTTGCAAGATATGATGGTCCAACTTTAAGAAGATTGTATATTGCTGGTTCTTTTGGCCCTGATCAATTTCATGAACTATATCCAAGACCAACAACTCTAGTCAGAGAAAGAGAATCAGTTGAGCTTGCCAATTTTTTTAAAAAATCTACAACATCTCCATCAAAAGACAATACTTTAATTTTAATTGGTAATGATGGTGCAGGTAAATCAACCATGCTTACACAATTTCAATCAATGGTTTTAAATAAAGATAATTCTGATAAAGACTGCATTTTACTGCCATTTTCAAGACTTGATTTTTTAATTGATGGTTCAACTGATTTTAGATATAACCATGTTACAAAAAGTTATGATCAACAAATGTTATCAAAGAAAATATTAAAGAGAATTAGAAATTTAAATTTTGAAAATCTAAAAAAAATTAAATTAACAAAAGATTTCATTCCAATGTCATCATTAGTTACTTCATCTGAAGCTTTTGCAAAGACTTATGGTGAAAATAAAGAAGTTGAGGGTACTTTAAAAGCTGGAGAAGCTTCTTTAACGGATTTAATTAGATTTGCTTTAAAATTCAGAAACAAAAGTTTAGCAAATAATAGTGCAACTTTTGCCTTAATTACATTATTCAAAGAATTAACAAATCCAATAAATTCAAATTTTAAAATTTATTTAACAATGGATAAATTTTCTACTTTTATTAAAAATGCAGAAACACAATATAGAAACACCAACAATGAACCAATTTATTTCAATGATTTTACATTGGCTAAACATTTATTGAAATTCATTAATGGGGAATTATCATTTACAAACGGTGCTATTTTGATTGCAAATGACAATAATGTTAATACAACTGCTGTTGATAATTATGGAGGATTAACCTTTATTCAAGAAAGAGAAAAAAAACCAATTAAAGCAACAAGCGAAGATGAAACTGTTCAATCCATCGTTGATGATGATTATGCTTCACCTGAAATAAAATATGGTATGGGTATAGGTAAAAATTCTAATCAAACTTTATTAATTTTATTAGGATTGCAAAAGCCAGACTTTTATTGGACAAAATACCAGTGGGATCGTAAATTAACTGATATTATATTAGGCACAAGTATTTCCAATCCAAATAAATCATTAAATGAAGAAACTAAAGAAAGATATTTAAATTATTATAATATTAACAATCTTTCAAAACCAGAAATCAGATCAATTTTAGGTAATATGTTGAATTTCAATCTAATTTTTAATGAATATCAAGCTGAAGAAGACAAAAAATACTTGGAATCGAAGGTGAAAAAAGTTGAAATACAAGAAATACTCGGCGAAGAAAAAGAACTTGATTTAGCAGATCAAAACACTCAGGTTGCTATAAGCTCTTTAGTTGATGAAGCTTATCTAGATAAGTTGACTGAAAGAAAATACATTTTAAGTGGGCAAGGTAATCCAAAATTACTGATTAAATCTTGTGTGATGTCATATATTTAATTCTATTATATTGTTTTTTTTTTTGACTTCATGCTATACGATTTAGTTTACAACACCTTTTGCATGGTACTTTCAAAGTATTTCTGTAATAACTCATATGTGTATGTACATACTTGTAGATAAATAATTATAAAATAAATCTGACATTTAAAGATGGTAGGCTGTAGTTTATTTAACTTTTCCTGAAAGATCCTTTCAAAACAAACCCAATCATACAATATCGTAACCTGATGAATGTATCAGGATAAGAATCTCTTTTCCAAGATTGAAGGAGGTAAAAGGAAACGTACTCCGGGTGAACCTAAAAGAAACGCTAGGTGATCGAAGTGTTTTTAAACAATGAAGAGTATCGGAAATAGCCATGAGAATGCAGAAAAGTCCAAGTACCCTCTAGAGTCAAAATTATGTGATGATTTTAAAAAGCACACCTTAAATATCTAAAAATATACAATACAATACAGTTTATACTATAAGAATCCGTCAAACTCATT
Source organism: Ambrosiozyma angophorae (assembly GCA_030567475.1). NCBI lineage: Eukaryota > Fungi > Ascomycota > Pichiomycetes > Pichiales > Pichiaceae > Ambrosiozyma > Ambrosiozyma angophorae. The sequence goes on along the minus strand of JAJLSH010000183.1, from coordinate 48,193 downwards.
AAGAATTATTAAGATAGAAGTAAAAGTTAAAAAAACAAAGCAAATACATTACAGTTTCCTACGTTTGTTATCACCCATATCTCCATACTTTGGACTATTTGTCTTTGCCGCATATGTTGGTAATTCTTCAAATCCATCAGATTCATAATAATCAGATTCTTCCTGGTCATCATCTTTAGCTTTCAGGACTTTTTCCTCAAGTGTATTGGATGCTGTATCATCTTCATTTGAAGTGTATCTTGGAATTTCTTCATTACTCTCATGATCCTGAGTCTTAACTTGTGGTCTGGGTAGTGGTTCTGGGCGTGGGCGGTCAGACAGTTGATGTGAATGCTCACTATGGGAAGTATGTTGTTTTTGTTGTCTAGTTATAAGTTCATTTCTTCTCTTTTCTCTCTCAATCCAGTGGCGTCTAATTTCTTCTTCAGCTCCGATTAGTTCTTCTTTAGTGACGGAATCTTCAATGGATTTTAAAACTTTCAAGACCACTCCGATGAAATTTCCATTTAATTTATCATCTCTGAATCGTAGCATTCTCCAATGTCCATCCTTTTCTCTCCTGACTTCAACTATTCGTCCATTGAATGATTCGCCTGTATTCTTTAATTCAACCCATTTTTCATCACTTACATCTAGATCATTCCATTCATCATAATTTTTAAATATTACTTGGTCAGGTTCTGTACCATCGGTAGGAATTACATTATCATCACCACCTTTCCAAACATACAATTTAAATTCTGGCTTAGCATCATAATTGGGATATTCTCTATTCGGATCATGCAATGGCAATTGTTCATCAACAAAAATTGGAAATGACAAACGTAACTTACAGTCAATTGTATTTTCTTCAGCAGGTTTCCATTTTAACAAGGTAGAATCTGTACCTGGGATATAAGGAGAATCACAACAAGTTAAGACTAATCCATCAGAGACATAAGATAAGTTTTTCATCTCCTTAAAAATCTTTTTGATCTTGTAGGGTTGAGTCATATTCTTGAAAGCTAATTTAAAAGGAAAAACAGCAGCAGGGAAAGCTCTCCGTAAAGCACAAAAAGGTTCGAAGAAATCATGTTGAGCATGATAAAGTCTCTTAAGTAAAGGCTTATGCATCACACTTTCCATGTCCATGGCTAAACAATCAAATATAAGAAAACGCATTTCTTTAACTTTGGTAATTGGATTGGTGGACCAAACAAGTTCACCGTCAACTAGAGTTCCATTGTGAGATGAGTCTAAGTCAGAAGGCTTTCTAGGGAAATGAAATCCATGGACCATATAGTAGTCGTTCTCTCTGGTGATAAGAAAGGTACCTTCCTCTCCGTTGTCTGGGTTGACCAAACAGAACAGTAAAACACGCAAGCCATCTGATTTTTCACAAACCAAATAATCTCTACTCATTAGAGCTTGGTTTAAATGCTCTCTGGTGAAGGAGACTGGTTGAGAGCCTGGGAACGAGTTGTATCGTGTATGTAGCAACTGGGAGACCCTCGTACGAAGGTAGGAGCCCACTTCATCTGAAACAAGGCTCCCTGGGATGCTCGGAACACTTCTATCCATGGTTGGATTCTGCTCAGTTGGCTTATGTTGTGTTGTTACAGTGCTAATGACAGTCTGTGTTGATGGAGAGCTATAACTCAGTAGTTGTTGTTGAACTGGCGAGCGAAAATCTGGCCGATCGACGTGAAAAAAGGGAACAGGCAAGTTAATGGTAAACCCTCTCCTTTTTTTCCTCTTTAAAACTACTTCTGGGCTTAAGTGGACACATATAGATGGAACCATGGTGGACTCAGATCAACCTAGCACACGTCCAAAACGTAAAACTACCCAAAATATAAATTACAAGGAAAAGACCGAGTCCAATATCCCATATACTCAGCAAATCAACATTCAGAAAAGACATTATACTAGAAGAACAGATACACAACAACTGAAACAAGCTCCAAAGAAACGGCAGGTAGCTTCTAATTATCCTTCTGTGGATGAAGTTATTCCTTTTAATTGGCAGCCTCCGGTTCAAGCTACGGTTGAGTTTAATAAAAGTTGGAATCATCTTGGTAATTCACTAGATGACCTAACGTTGAAGACCGGCTCCAATGGTCTAATAAGCTCCATCACATTCAAAAATGAGCTTACTATCAAGAAAGGTGATTTTATTTACATGATATGTGAACCAGCGTATGAACCATTCTATATTGCCTTAGTCGTTGGGTTTGTATTTTCTGACAATGTTAAAGATTTTAAACATTTGTGTTTTGAAGTTTGTTGGTTTTATAGAGAAAGAGATATAAATCATCGTGTAAATGACTCAAGATATATATTTGCTTCTTTACACAGGGATCACTGCCCTATACAATCATTTAGAAATCTAGTTACAGTCAAGCATAAAGATGAAATTGAAAACTTTGATAATTATATCCAGCAACCAAATTCATTTTACTTTGACAAATTGTATGATCGATATACAATGAAATTTTTTAATATCTTACAAACGAAAAAATTGACAGGTTTGCCAAATTACTATTATGAAGCTTTATACAAAAGATTTGAGTATGTTTTTGTAGAAAGTGAACTGCAGCATCCCAATTTTTGTGACAAGTGCTATCAGTGGTGTGGTACCAATGACTCAATAAATTGCTTGAAATGTAATTTGAATTATCATTTACTTTGCCTTGAGCCCCCTGTTTTGAAGAAGCCAAAGAGAGGTTTTGCTTGGTATTGTACCAGTTGTACATTGAAAAATAACGGCATAACACCTCCAGAGCCACCACAGAAGAGACAGCCTATATACGAAACAATGGCAATTGACTTTTTAAAAAATGACTCTCATATAACGATAGAGGAAAGACGAGAATTGGAAGAATGGCCCTATAGATATCTTGGACTGCATTCAAATCTTGAAGACGCATTAGATTTGCATGATAGACCATACGCTAGGGCTGCTTCGAGATTAGGTTCCAAAAATCAAATTACAGAACTTCCTGAGTGGTTTAATCATGAAGTTCAATATTATGATACAGATTCAAATCATCCACAAAGACAACGTGGTGGTCGTAAAAAGAAGGTTTCAAGATCCATGAAGAGACAGTTAGCTGCTGAAGCTGCTGAATATGAAAAAAGTGGAGTCGATGTTATCAAATTTCCAATACCCAATGAATATAAAGAAGTTAACGTCAAAGATCTCCCCGGTTGGTTACAACCAAAACCACAAGGTTACATAGAAAGAGGTGGCGATGATGGCCTTACTTCAGAATTAATGTGGGCTCCGCCTGATTCCGATCAGTTATTGGATAGAATCGAACAATTTATTGATAAAGATTGTAGACCAGTTGCAGAATCTTTAGATTTGTTACCAAATACCCCTAATTTTATGGATGCTGTATTAAATATCTTGATGAAGAATAATTTTGATTTCACTAAATCATTGGTTTCAATCAAATCTTTAACGAGGCCTCAATTAAGAGAGCCCACTCTGTCACCAGAACAAATCCAGCGTTTTGAAACTTCCATGAAAACTAATGGTAATCAGTTAGGACAAGTGTGTAAAGATGTGATCAATGGTGATTCGTCATCAAAGGTGAACGTTTCAATGATAGTAAGATTCTATTATCTTTGGAAAAAAACTCCACATGGGCATCTAATATGGGGAAATTTTAAAAATAGATCTAAGAACAAGACGAAAAATTTAAATATGGTCAATGGCAAGCAAGTTGATCTACTAGATTCAATGGATGATGGTGCTTATAGTTCACAGAAGATTGCCAAAGAAAATATTAAATTCAAGTGTGGTTTATGTCAGTCTGAGAAAAGTGAAACATGGTTTAAATCTCCTGTTTTTCCTGTCGTTAACGAAGATAATGGTTCAGCTAACAACCCTGAAGATATTCAGCAAGGATTATGTACCCGTTGCGCAGTTTTATGGAGAAGATATGGCGTTCAGTGGGATGATCCCAGAAAAGTGCTAAAGAGAGCCAACACTATAGTGTATACACCAGCATATAAAAGCGAAGATGGTACAAGTTCGGGTCATCACTATATTGAGTACGAATTACTGATTGACTCGAAAAAAATAATGCAAGCAAGGGAAGAATATTTAGATGACCCCAAGAAACTAAGTGAACGCATTTACAATTTGCCTATTAATCCAAATTCTGATGGCTCCAATTTATCAATTGATACAACTGTTACCTCCATCTCAACAAATATTATAGAAGGAAGTAATGCCAGTAAGAAAAATAAAAGGAAAACTAGATCGCCAACTCCCAGCTCAGTTGAATCGTCGCAATCCTCAACTACAACTATAAAGAATGTTAAAGCCAAGGGGTCAAAGATTCCAAAGCAAACTAAAAAGTCACGCTCTAAAGAATTACCAGCAACCATTAATCATGAAGGTATTAACACTGAAATTGTTGCAACAGTTTCAAGTTCAAAAGGGCTAGATTTAGGATCTCAAGAATCCTTGAAAACTTCAGCTAAAGAAAAAGTTCTTGAGAATTCAATAAAACAAGAAGAATCGGCACTTTCTCAAAAAGCTACTGTCAGAACTAGAAAGCGTCTATTAACACAGCCGCATGAACAGAGTACTGATGACAATGGTGTTAAAGCTCCTACGCAAGAGAGGGTTAAGAGACAAAAGAGTTTTAACATTGATTCAACATCAAGCAATGGAATTGTAGAAGAAGCTTCTGGTAATGGCGATATTACTGTTATTTCAAGTCTTGGTTCACACAGTGGCCGTGGAAGCGGAAGAGGGAGAGGTGGCCGTGGCCGTGGACGTGGCGGTAGCAGAGGTAGTCGTGCAATTGGTATCACTAATGCTGAAAATTCTGAGAAGAATGGACTCGCAAGTTTGGCCCCCAAATTTGAAGAAATCAAAGAAAGATTGGCCAAAAAGATGTCATCAAGGTATGCTTCGAAGTTTAATGTTTTTAACCCTTTCAAAAGTAACGCTAACTCTAATGGCGTTGGCTTTTCTTCAGCTGAAATTAATGAAAATAATTACAATAATGTTCATTTTAAAAATTCTACTAATGAAATTATTCAGTTTTGGGCTAAAATTATGAGCGGTAACAGTTCTACACACAAAAGATCAAAATCTTCAGATAAGTCACCTCGAGAAAAATTGGAAAGCACTCCTACTTTTGACCCCAAATTCCTTGTGCCGTTATTTGATCCTAAATTAAGACCATGTTGCATTTGCAGAGATTCTAGTTCAAGTTCTATAAACTCAATAAATGAAATGCTAATCTGTTTTAACTGTGGTTTAAATGTTCATGCTTCCTGCTATGGGGTTCCAAATCCTTTCAAAGTGAAAATGACTAGCAAGACTAATACCACTAATGGCAACGGTAGCGATACGAATAAGCTAAGTAATGACGAAAATATTGAGGATGGGAATAACAATACTTTTTTGACCGCTAATGTTCAAACCACTACTATAACTCCATTGTATCAGTATAAATGGCATTGCGACCCTTGTTCTAATGATTTACATCCAATTATATCAACTCTTTACAATTGTATTTTATGTAATTCAAAAGAGAATGATCACGATAACTCAATTAAAGGTGATCCCATTGCCATTCCTGATGCCTTAAAAAGAACCATTGACGGAAAATGGTGTCATGTCCTTTGCTCATTATATAACGAAGAGTGTACATTTGGGTATACAGCGCCAAGTTCTTCTCATATCTCTCAACCACATTCATTGACTTATAGTTCTATTATATCATCCCTTTCTGGCTCTTCATTGGGTTCGAGTGCAGTGTCATATGAACAGTTAACAGGAATGTGTTCTACTTTGCAACCAGTACATGGAACAACACAGTGTTTAGTTAACAATAGTAATAATTTGAAAAATGATTTTAAATTTTGCAACATCTGTGGAAGTTATTCTGGTGGGTTAATTAAATGTAAATTATGTTCTAAAAACCTACATATTACTTGTTTGCAAGATACTTCTGATCATTTTATTGGATTTGAGTTGGATCTGGATCATAAAGACAACATGGACAACTTTAATAAATCAGATTTAGTTAGAATTATCAAAACTGGTTTAATTGGAAGACCGGTACCAGTTGTAATTTGCAATGATCATTTCCATGAGGATGAAACAAAACAAGCTCAAATTGATATCCCCGAAATTGGTGGTGGTAAAGTAAGTATTAAAGGTTTGCGATTATGTTCGTTGAGAGATACTGCTAAAATGATTATTAAGAATAAAGAAGAAATGCCTTTAGTGCAGTTATATTCTACCGAATTCAAGAAATTTCGGAACAATAATGATGCAAATGTGTATGACATTGGTACAGGATTGAATGAAAGTACTAGTGGTAGTGCATATACAGGGGAGTTGTTAAGATTAAATTATTTAAATTTGAAAAAAAGTTCTAACTCTGAAAATATGCAAGACAGCCGGTCACACCCTCTTCAAAATACATATTCGAATTCAAATCAAAGTCTAGTGACATATAACGAAAGCCATAAATGTATTCATTGTAATAATACGCAATCCTTACTCTGGTATCCTAATATCGAGAAAGCTGCTCAACCAAATTTAAGAAATATCATGAATAATTTAACCGGCCACCTGGATGGTTTTCAAGAAGATCTCAAGCCTTTAACGAAAGGGGACATCTGTCATCAATGTTATATTAGATTACAAAATAATGTTACTTTGATTGATACTTTACCAGATTTGTCTCATGTTAATGACATGGGTATTGACGCTTTACGAACTTTCTAAAAATATTTTTGAATGCCTTTTTTTATTTTTTCTATTTACTGTTGTTAATTGTATAATAATTTTTTTGTATGGGTTTTTAGATAGTTATAAATACATAAAAATATAGTACAGATATATATATATAGATAGATAGATTAATATCACATGTAACCTCTATCAAGAATCTGTGAGATTTTTTCTATATCCTCTAAACTGTTTGACTTTTTTATATCATTCTCTAGACTCTTTCTTTGTTCTGGTGTTAACTTATTTAACAGTTCAGTTGTGTGTATGTTTTCAGGCTCATTGGTTGGTTTTGCTGTGAATTTCTTATCTTCAGATGAGCCTGCCGTATATCTACTTAAAATTGAATCCAATTCTTCCGATTGTTTATTTAAGCCCAAATCTTCATTACTGGAAAAATCTCCGTTGGCGTTAGTTAGCGAGATTGATTGCCTTTGATCTGCATTCAGTGTCTTTATAAAATCATCTTCATAGATAGGTTCATCAGAATCGTTCAGGCTTTTTGCATAATTAATTAATAATGTGGCAAATCTTGTTGCTGTCTGCTTAAGTTTCTTGCCCACCTTTTTAAAGTTAAGTATGGTTAATTGAGGTATACTTGCAATTATCAGGAGGGTCGCATACTTGAACTGGCTCATTATTGAATTATGGAGTATATTAAGATTAGTGAGACTTGGTGTATTGTATTTAAGCGTTTTAACTAACTCAAACCCACAAATATTGTTGTAAGGAAGAGAAAGAGTTGTCAAGTTTGGAAGATTGAAATTTTGGTTTCGTTTTTTCATTGAAGTTGTCTCTTCAATCTTACTTACACTTATGTTTGCGTATTCATCCATAGCAAAATCATCATTAATAATGAATTCAATTCCCGTAATTTTATTTCCAGCCATCAGCAAAGTTCTCAGTTTCTTGAGTTTAGGAAATTTGTCAATTGTCAATAGATCATTGTTTGATAAATCAATACATTCAAAAATATCTGAATCATCTGTTGTGGATAACAGGTCCAACCTTTCAACTGAAGAAATATGTTGATTCCTCAATGAAAGAGTATATTGGCCTATTGGGTTTGTATATCTAAATGAATCACCTATTAGCTCTTCTGTTATCTTCATGTTTTTACACAAGAGTTCGCAATATATTGGTGTTCCAGACTTCACTATAATTGGTGATGATAGTTATTGTAAGTATGGAAAATTAATTTAGATTCAACTGCGCCGCAATACTCCGCCACAGAAAACGCCGCACTGCCGCGACTTAGAGACGGCCAAAAAAAACTTCGACGCTCAGTTGAACTTCCCAAATCTTTCATGCTCTTTTTCTTTCTTTAACTCATTCAGAAAAAGTATATATTGTAGGGAGGTTAATGCCATTTTATTCAGATTGCCCCCCTCTACAACTTTTTCAAGAATAACGTGATATTCATATGAATACATGGATGATTGTTCGTTCTTCTGAACTCATGAGCTCTCTCTTTTTCATAATGGATCTGTACATTTAAAACATAATTCTTGTAAAAAAAAAAGACAGTAAAATTTATACTCCTATAGACACGACAAATTAAAATAAAATACATAGTTAAACAATTAAAATAAACTCCCCCGTCTTTATTTATTCATCTAAAGACAATGCTGATCTTTTACTAGGTAACATTTTTCCATCTTTTGGTTCATATTGTTCTCTTGAAACTCTATATAATTCATTAACTTCTTCTTCAGTTAACGGTTGGATTGTTTCATCTGGTGAAACAAATTCGAAATCACCAAATCCAAAAGCACGATCACTAATCTTACCTAAAACATATAACTGCATTTTTGAATATCTAACAACTGCTTCTAATTTGACCATATCAACATTATTATCACCATTGAAAATATTTCTCCAAATTGCTTCTGCTAAGATAGTATCATTATTGGAAGCAAACGCTTCATCATATGAAAAAACAACACCCATCATTTGTGAATGAAAATCTTTCATATAAGTATCTCTAATATTACCTGATAAAACATTCATTTCTTCACTCAAACGTAATTCAATATCTTCAAAAAGTTTATCAACAATTTTTTGTTGATAATTTTTACCAATTTTAAATGGCATAGCTCTCATACGAACAAATAAAAACCAAATATGAAGTGTTGTAATTTGAAACCATTGAGCAAATGATCTTGGTAATCCTAATGTTTCATACCAAAAAACTCCAGTTTCTGATAATGGTTCATTCTTATATTGTAGTGATTGATCTTTACACATATAATAATATTTTGCTCCTCCTATTGAACCTGCACGAACATTATCCATATCTATACGTAAAACTTTAATTACTGCTTCACCGATTGCTTGCTTCCACGGTGTGATTCTAAAATTTGCTGATTCATAGAATGGTTTTGGTAATTTTTTAACAACATCAATATCTCTATTTGGAGTTTCTGGATTTTCAATCTTTGGTAAGCCTGATTGCCTTGCCAATTCTTTAACTGATTTTGTTGTTGCATTGTTGTTAATCGTTGATTGAAATCTTATATTGACAGCTTGAAATTTGGTTGTAATAAGAACAGCTCTGGAAACCAGCTGAATAGATTTATTACTTTGTCTGGAAAGCATACGTATTATTAAATATCAGAGGTATGGAAGCGTACCAAGGGGCGTATATTGAATAGTAGGTATTCTTAAAAGATAGACCTCTTAAATTCAAAATTTTTTTAACAAATAAAAACGGAGTAATTTGAAATGCGGCTCTCGCTAATACAACGTATAGTACATTTTTCTACAAAGACAAAAAACACAAAGAAATAAACATAAAATAACAAAATAAAACAAATTAAACAAAACTGTAAAAAAAAACGTCAGTAAATTTGTGACTACTTCCGTGAACTTTTCTTTGCCACCTTCTTCTTAGGCTTAACGGTAGTTCTTGAAGCAACCTTGGGACCATAAGAATGAGTATAGCCAAACTGTTCGATAGCCGCTGAATTTATCCAGTTTAGCAAGTTTTCCCTAGCTAACTCTTCATCATATCGTTCTAGTTTCCGTTTGGCATCTTCAACAAGCTTCATTTTTTCTTCACGTTCTCTTAACTTACGTCTTGCTGATTCCCTTTGAACAGACATTTGAGTTGGTCTAGAAACTTTAGCTCTCTTAATTGATGGCTTACTTTCTTCTGCTCTTTGACGCTTCTTTTCATTCTCTTTAATACGGGATCTACGTGTTCTTGGTTTCAAATCTTCTTCTTCATCTTCCTCCTCTCTTTCTTCTCCTTCTCCCAATTCCTCATCGTTACTTGATGACGAAGAAATAATAGTAATTTCATCATGGCCATCGATTTCGTCACCGTTATCCATATTAAAATCTTCCGAATCAACAACAGTTTCTTCAATAATTTTTTCCAACTCAATCTGTTCATCAGTTTTTTTACCAATTCCTAAGGATTTGGCTCTAGCAGTTATACTATTTTTAATCTGATCGCCTAGTTCAATTAATTCTTTCTTTAATAAACGTTCTCTTTCCCCATTATTAGTTAACCATTTTAATAATTTCTCAATATCTTCAGGCTTTTCAATAAATTTCCAATCATCGGATGATAATAAAACATCTGGCCCTTCTTCAAGCAATTTACGTTCCATTGGACTAAATATATCATCGACTACAGAACCAAACATATTCAAGATAACTCTATCTTTTTTATCTGTAACTTCAAGTTCTTTAAATGTAAAACCAAAAAGTTCTTTAGCGGCAGCATTGAATGACGGGCTAGTAGAACGTGATAATAATAAATCATTTGTTGGTTCAATAGTCGAACTATTGAATCCATTTAAGCCTTCTCTTTTATGTCCTTGAGCGTCCTTCGTATTCTCTTCATTTTTAATCTCATCTTTTTCTGTTTCCGTTTCCGTTTCTATTTCGTTTTCTTTTTCTTTTTCTTTCTCTTCGGCTTCATGATAGACTTTTTTCCATTTATTTAATGATTCATCGGGAAATTCCAAAAAATTAACTCTATCAGTAGAAGAGGGACCCTGAATCCATAACCTACCCATTAAATAGGTTTCTTCGATATAACCATCTGATTCTTCATGATCATGATGATCATTAGCTATACCATCAACAGATTCATTTGCTTCATTATCGTCATCTTCATCTTCTTTTCCACCGCCACCAAAGTTAGAACTTAAATTAGGTAAACCATTCTTTTCGAACCACCAATATCTATTATACATTCTATCTCTTCCAATGTACCTCACACGTTGAGAGTCAATTTCATTTAAGCTACGTTCCAAGTCTTTCTTCTTTTTCTTTAAAGTATCGATGATCTGAATCTTTTCAGATCTAATTTTAATTAGATTCATAAATTCAGGATCACTAATACCAATGGATTTTTCTAATTCGGAACTCTGTGATGGTAATGCGTTTTGTAATGGACGACCGCCTCTCTTTTTCTTTTCAATCATTTCTGCAGATAATTCTTCAGCCTCATATTGTCCTTCAGCTTCTAATCTTGAAATAAATGGTTTTAGATCAATCTTTTTCATATAATCTAAAACTTCCTTATGAGAATTTTGACCTTCATCAATTGAAATCTTTAACTCTTTGATTATATCTAATCGTTCTCTTCTTAAATTTGCAGAATCATCAATATTTTTCTCAATATATGATCTCATGACACTACCATTCACTAAAACACTAATAATCATGCATAATGCTTTGGCACGCAAATTAACATCTAATTGGGTTAGGAAATTCTCCTGAATTGTATTTAAAGTTGGAGAATAGTCACCTGGAGCTAGAGTTTCATAAATTTTGATGATGTCTGATTTAAAACGTGGGATATATTCGATTGACGTTAATATTCCAATTAAAATCATGACCCAACCTCCATCTCTAAATTGCCTTTTGGCTAATTTATCTTTCCATGAAGTTTTCTTAAATTCCAAAATCGAATAAGCATTATGTTGAATATCCTCTAGTTCGTCATCTTCATCATCTTCATCATCCTCCTCTTCTTCTTCATCTTCCTCTTCATCTTCAGCATCATAATCTTTCTCTTGTTGAGATTCTCCATTTTTACCTTGCAACTGCACTTCTGATCCTTCGTCTACATTACCGTTTGAATTAGAAGTAGTGCCATTTGAATTTTCATTACTTTCATCATTTTCTTCATTGTCATTTTGTTCTTTTTCTTGTTTTTCTTCTTTTCTTAATTGATATTTCTTTTTCAACAATTTACTTGATAAGTTAGGTAAATTAACTAATAACTTTCCATTTTCACCCATATAAGCTTTCATCAAACAACAAAAAACCTCTGTTAATAACAATGGAATTGGTTCAACTTCATTCCAACATAATGCACTATATAAATCATCAAATGTAAAAGTATCAATGGTAAAAGCTTTTGAGTACATGTTTAAAAACAACCATGCTTCTAATATATCTGAGCAATTATCGACTTTATCTAAAGATTTCCATTCAGGTTTGACCAATGAAACAGACGTGAATTGTAGAAGTAAATCGTTCATTGGAGCAGCTGATTTTTTTGTTGGTTGTTTAGTTGTTAATGGTAGGGAACCAGGTGAATTTGAATTTGTTGTTTTGCCATCGTTTAATTTACCATTTGATTGTGAATCAATTGAATCAGGCGCTGGCAGAATATTAACAAATCCACCGTTTACACCCGAACCCTTTATCGAAAGCTTACCTTCTAAACCTAAATTATCACGTTTTGCTTGTTCAATTTTTCGGTTTGTAATATTTAAAGATTTAAAAAAACGGAAACATTTTTCATGATGCCAAACTTTAATTTTTTTGTCATGAACAGAATGAAAAATATCATCAACATCGTAATCCTTTTTATTATTGAACGATCTTAAGGAAACAATAAAATTAACTTTATTTGCATCAAATTCATTTAAAATTGTGACATTAGTAAATTCAAATAATTTTATAATTTTATTTTTATTCGATAAATCAAATTCACTATTATCACTAGATTCATCAAAATAAACTGAAGTCAATCTCAAAACATCATACCATTTTTGCTTCCATTCAGCTAACGATAAGCCAGCTTCTTGTTCTGGACCAGTTGGTGGAGTTTCTTTCAAATGATCAAATATATGATCTTTAGCTTGGGGAGTATTATTTTTGGCTTTTGACTTTTTCTTTTTTGTTGTGATGCCATTTAATTTATTTTGTTCTGAAATTTCATATTCTTTTAATTCAGGAGGATATTCTAAAGATATTCTATATTTTTTAGCATATGGAGCTTTAACCACCCAAGGTGAACCAAACTTACTTGATCTAGATATGGACATTTTTAGAAAAGTTTTAACATAAAATTTTGTAAAAGTATTTCTAGATCTTGAAATTCTTTTTGATTCATTAATTGTAACTTCCTCATTATTTCTTAACAGTATCCTATAAGAACAGTATCCATCTCTAACAGAGCCATTAGGTAAAGTAATTGCATTAAATCTAGCTTTTTCTCTAACAACACCTTTTAATTTATTACCTTGATCAGTTTTTAGTAAAACATTATCACCAGGGAAAAATTCATTTTTGAATTTTGCATAAACATCGTCAACAACAACATCAATTCTGGGTATAGTTGAAAAAGAGATATAACGTAAAATTGGTTCTTTAACAGGATCAGGAAAATTATGTTCCATCATTCTTAATTCAGTTTTTTCAACTTCTAAAGCTTCAAAGAAAGTAAAATTTGAATTACCAGAAGTTTCACAAACAAATTTTTTAATATTATAATAATTCATCCTATCTAAATATTGTTCATAGTCTATAAACCATTCACCAGTTTCTTTGATAAACCAAACATCTGAGTTAATATCAAAGTCATCAGGAAGTTCTGGAGGAGGGACAAAATGGACAGGTTTACGTTTAAATAAGACCTAAAAGATAAAAGTTAGTAAAATGATACAAGCAATTAAGATTTGCCGGCAAGACACAATTGGACACAATTTAATTAGTTGTTCAATGAATAAAAACGTGTAGTTGACCGATAGAGCACGGGAGCAGGGCTATATACATAGACAGCAGAGCCATAGACAGAGCCCGTTAGTAAAAGTCAAAGACATACCATGATGCGAGTGAGACCGTGATAAAGAGAAGAAGAGCTAAAGGCAAATGGGAAATAGTTGAATCAGAAAAAATCAGACGAACATTTCATACAGTTAAGTTGGTTGAACATGTTGTTGCAGCGCGTCTTTATATATACAGAGTTTTACTACCACTACTTCCACTAACGGTATAAGAACGAAAACCATCCTTCGGCCTGCTTTTCTCTCTCAGCTTTAGGTTGGAAAGCCTTAACATGGGCCTGGATCTTGTCAACGGCGTCTGGGGCCTCGTAGTTACGGCCTAAAACGTCGATGAACTCTCCCTCAGGATCCATCAAGTAAAAGAAGATGGAGTGGTCAACCAAATAGTCCTGTCCAGCCTTCACATCTTTGGGTGTAGAGAAATACACTCTGTAGTTTCTACAGCATTTCTTAACTTCTTCGTACTTTCCTGTCAATCCAATGATATCCGGATGGAAATCAGTCAGATATTCTCTGACCACAGCTGGGGTATCTCTTGCTGGATCACACGTAATAAATATTGGCTGTAATTCAATTCCACGTTTCTTCAAGTCATTTAAAATTATTCCAAGTTTATCCAATTCATCAGGGCAGATATCAGGACAATGAGTAAATCCAAAATAAATAATTGAAAATTTTCCTTTTAAATTTTCTTGCGTAAAAGGTTCACCGTTAACATCGATTAAATTAAATGGTCCACCAATTAATGGTTTACCCATACCTCTATTCTGCTCTGCTTCTTTTCTGATTTGAACTTTCTTTTTTTCGTTAACAAAAAACCATGTCAAAACACTTGAAACAACAACAAATAACAAAATTGATTTACCTGTTGAGAATTCAATAGGAGTAGTGTTCAGTTTCATTTTAGAATAATCTAAACTTGTACCAACTGGCATTCTTGATAATGGCCTTCTCGAGATCTTTTTTGATTGATCATCTGTTGATTGTTCAGGAGCTTGTTCTGGCTTTTTATCAAAAGAGACTGGAGAAGTTGTAAATAAGCGTCTACCAAAAGCATATAGTGGCTGCGGTTTGGCGCATCTTACGGATATGGGATATCTGAAAACGCTGAGCATGAATGATGGAATATTGTAGAGAGAATACACTGTTATCTGGGGTGGTATGTTACAAATTAATCAAATTTTCAGGTAAAATCAGAGCCCGAGCAATTTGCGCGTACTTTTTAAACATTAAAACACTAAATACTAAGTATACTAAATATATTGACTATTTTTTTAAAGCTCTACGGGATTGAACTGCAGCAGCTAATTCTCTTAACATGGACTCAGTGGTTTCCCATGAAACACATGCATCAGTAACGGAAACACCATACTTTAATTCTTCTTTACGTTCAGGAATAGATTGTTTACCTTCGTTAATGAAAGATTCAATCATTAAACCAATAATTATATCCTCCCCTGCTGCAACTTGTTTTGCAACTTCTGAAGAAACTTTTGGTTGGTTTCTGAAATCCTTATTTGAATTACCATGCGAACAGTCAACCATAATTGTTGAACCCTTTGGTAATTTTGCTTTTGCTTCAGCAACTGACTTTGCATCATAATTCGTACCTCTTTTACCACCTCTTAAAATAACAAAACAAGAATCATTACCTTTGGTTGTTGTAATAGCAGCCAAACCATTTTTAGTAACACCCATGAAATGATGAGGACAAGCAGCAGCTTTAATTGCATCGATTGCAACATCTAATGAACCATCGGTACCATTTTTAAAACCAATTGGGAAAGATAAACCTGAAGATAATTCTCTGTGCAACTGGGATTCAGTTGTTCTTGCACCAATGGCACCAAAAGATAATAAATCAGACAAATATTGTGGAGAAATAGTATCCAACATTTCTGAACCAATTGGCATACCTTCACTTGTTAACGAAACAAATAATTTTCTTGAAATTTCTAAACCTTTATTAATCTTGAAAGAACCATCTAATAGTGGATCATTGATTAAACCTTTCCAACCAACAGTAGTTCTTGGCTTTTCCAAGTAAGCTCTCATGATAATGACTAGGTCGTTTGTTAACTCATCAGAAAGTTTTTTCAATCTTCTAACATAATCCATTGCAGCTTCTGGATCATGTAAAGAGCATGGACCAACGACAATTAAAAGTCTGTCATCCTTTTGATGGACAATATTAGTAGCATCTCTTCTACCTTGAACAACAGTTTTAGCAGCAAGTTTAGTTAATGGGACTTCAGATAATAAAAGAGCAGGGGAAATTAATGGATCGTAACCTGCGATTCTTAAATCATCGTATTCTTCTGGGGCTGGAGTAGCAACTCTTAAACTCTATACAAAATCAAAAAATTGGTTAGTGTATGAAATGGATATTAAACCCCCGATGGACAAGTCAGAATATACATACGGACATTGTTTTGGAGTAAATATAAGTTTGTTAATATGTTAATAAGAGTTTCAGAGAAGAGATTTTTTTGGTGAGACCGAGTGAAAAATCAAGCAACAAAACTCATTAAGAAACGTGGATTCGCACGGTGACTCACTGTTTCTCTCGCTGTTAACGTCGGTCTTCGCCAAGCGTCGTTCCTTTGATCAAGGGAGAGAGATTAGATTCCTTAATGCTCTGATACGATTGTGGTAGTAACTATAACCTATATATTCACTACGGATTGTCCGTTTATTACGAAAAGCACAAAGCTCTTTACTCTGTTTAGTGGCGTACTCCTCTGAACCTCGAAACAGATGGGTTTTTCATACTATAGGTGAAGAGGATACCCCCGGCGTATACACTTGTTAGGTAGAAGAAATTTTATTTTTTTACGTTTTAATGTAACCACCAAATACAAAAAAAAAAGCGAATTACTGCTGCCTTTGTTGGTTATCACATTATTTATTATTTGAGAGAATTTTACTTGTCTCAAGATACTGCAATAAACTGATTTTTTTTCGGAGGAAGTAAAGTGTTTTTATTATTATTAGAAGATGCATTGGAATCAACTTATTTTCACAATTAACCTTTATTTTAGGACATCAAAATTAACAACGCATGATCATTTCCTCATCCATTGCTGTTGTTACCTTTGCATAAAACTCGGGAAGTCGCATGATAGCTTACAAAGATGTAAACTTGAATCAATTGAATAAATTGAGTATATTTTTATAATATTTTGAGAAAACAAGGTTCAAACAGCTAAAGTAATCACTTATACCTGTAAAATATCATAGTACTCAATTTGAGGCTCAGCTATTGAATTATGTTTTAATGTATTATCTGGATGCCGATAATGCAAACCTTCGTAATTTTAAAAGGAATCTAATTGTGAAAACTCACTAACGGCGTTGGCTATACTGTATCTAATTTTTGATATCAATCTTTTGAAAATTGTGGACACACATAATATCAACCTTATACTGTTTCACTAAGTCTAATAATTTGGTGTACAGGTGAAAGATTTACCTTTGTCGACAAAAAATTGGTTGTCGAGCCGCATTTTTTTCTTATCGGTTTTGGTGCCGAGAGTGTAACCGTTGTTTCCGGCACCGGCCGACTTTTCCATTTAGTTCCGTAGAAGTATTTTAAGCTGTTCAGAAGCCATAAAGCTTGCTTTTTTTTCTGTCTCAACTTCACTACAGACGACATCATATTACTCTTTGGCTTAGTTCCATCATTACAACTTTGTCTAGCTTGCCTAACCATAGTCGCAATGACTTTTGATAAGACAGACCAAGATATATCCCAATACTCTTACTCAAGAGAATATTCAGATAACTTGGAACTTCATGATATAGATATGAACATAAATAATGCTTCTTCTTCAAGTAATCAAGGGAACAATAACGATGCGGCCCGTATTGCTATTTCATCTTCTGATTCAGTTAATTCTTTAAATTCATCTTTAACGACTTTAGAACTTATAACAGATGGAAATAAATTAAATTCGAAAAATAAGTTTAAAACATTTTTCAGAAGTTTATGGAATGGCCCATCAATTAAACATGATGAACCGCCAACTTTTAATAATTCTTATTTAAATCAATTTGAAAAATTCCCTGAAAAGATATCAAATTCATTTCCAAAAAAAATAAAAATTCCATTTATTTTATTGTATTATGCATTTTGGCTGATATTTTTAAAATTATCTTTAACTCCTTATCTGACTGAATCTTCAACTTATATTGATACAACTGACAATAATAAGAAAATCGATATTATTAGTATATCGTGTAGAGGTGAGGCTTCTATTTGGAAAGGTAAAAATTCAATTTGTGGATTAAATGGCAAAGAGTGTTTTCCATTTGATGAACGTGAAGTGATATTTAGATGTCCTGCTTTGTGTGATTCCGAATCAATTACTTATTCTTCCATTCCAGTGGGGGATCAAAGTATTAAATATACAAATTATTACGTTGGTGGTGGGGCATATACTTCAGCCGATAAATCTTCATCTGATATATTATCTTTTCCGTATAGAGCAGATTCTTATCCATGTGGTGCTGCAGTTCATGCTGGTGTTATTTCTCCATTATTTGGTGGTTGTGCAAGGATAAAGTTTGTTGGTTCACAAAATAAATTTACTTCAACATCTTCTCAATATGATACATTTGATTCAGTTTCATTTGATTCTTTTTTCCCAGCATCATATCAGTTTATGAAAGCTCCAGATAATTGTGAAAACTGTCGTGATCCAAGAATAATTATTGCATTTTCAAATATAATGCTTGGTTTCCCCGTTGTCTTTATGTCTACAAATGGTCAATTAGCATTTTGGACAGTTTGTATAACTGGATTTTGGACAATTTTACTCGTTTTTGATCCTCCGATTACAATTAAAGTTCAAGATTCTGAATCTTTACCAACTTTATTTTCAATTGGTTTTCAAAGATTTTTACCAATGTGTTTTATTTTAGCAATTGTTTGGAAAATTGCTTGTAAACGTACTTTAAGTTCTCCTTCATCACCATTATGTAAAAGCTTACTATGGTATCCATTGTTTTGGGTTGGTATGCTGAATAATGTTACATTTGATAGATTACCGGTTGATAGATTGACAATTAATGATATTTTTACACAACCTGGTTCATTAATTGCCACTGCATTTATTATCATTTTAATTTCTTCGTGTGCAGTCATTCAAGCATTTATGATTTGGAAAGCTGGTAAATTTAAAAGATATTTAGGAATTTATTCAATTTTTATATTTGGAATTTTAATTTTAGCAAACTTAAATGGATTAAATTTACGTGTTCATCATTATATTCTGGCACTATTACTAATACCTGGTACAAATACAAAAGGTTTAACAGCTATACTATTTCAAGGTGTTTTATTGGGTTTATTGGTTAATGGTATATCAAAATGGGGTTTAGCTTCAATTGAAGAAACCGATAGATCTTTGAAAAGAGCTGATCCAACTGGTGAAATTAAACCTCCATATTTTATTGGTTATAACAATACGGCTGGTCAGCATGCAATTTCTTGGAATATAACAGATAATGAAATGCCAACAATGATTGATGGTGAGTTTATTTCACCGGATGACACTTTAAATAAATATTCTTTATTAATTAATGATATTGAATATTATAATGGATTGAATACTACGATTAGTATTGATGAGTTATCTCAACAGAATGATATCTTTGGTGAATTAATTAAAAGTGTATTAGAAATTGAAGAAAATGTTAAATTATATCTAAGAGTTGCACGTTCTGGTGGTGTGACAAAGAGGTCAGATTATACAAAAGCCGCAACTTTAATCTATCCTAATGGTAATGTTACTATGCCTGAGAAAGGGCTGACTTAACCGAACTTGTAATTAATATATAAAGTATACAAAATAAATAAAGTAGTTTTTTTTTACATATATATATATATATATGCCTTGTTTGCTATCAGTGTTCCTGATTACCGCATTAGGCAATCCGTGGGGTCAGAAGAATCTGAGAAAAAACTGCTTATTTTGCAAACACGGCACTTTCCGTTATCGTGTGCCTCTCATCCGCTTTGATACACATTGGGAGCATAATTTGTGGAAAGTTTTCTGGAAAGAAGTGAACGATTTTCAGAGAATTACTTCCTTTTTTATATGCAGTCCTTAATTGTTCCATCTTTTGTTATCGGCAGCAGGGGATTAGCAGAAGATAAGAATATATTAAAGTTCTGATATATAAATATTTCATAATTCCTGAATTTGACATTTCTTCAAATATAACAAACATTTGGAACTCTTAAGATAACGACATAATGACATTCAACAAAGAAAACTTCAAAAATGAGAATATCAAAAATGAAGTTGCAGTTGAACTTAGAGATTCCGTCTCTATCAGTTCGGATTCAACACATGAGTTCTTTCTGAAAAAGCATTTCAGATTTTTAGAGATTGAAGGTTCTAAAGGGGTGCCGTTAACTCAACTTTTCTTATACAACTACGATTTGAAACCTGTTGAAAAAACAAGAAGAACATGGAGATGGTGGAACTTCGTTTTCTTTTGGATTGCTGATAGTGTTAATATCAATACTCTACAAATTGCATCCACGGGTGTTGAAGCTGGTTTATCGTGGTGGGTTGTTTGGATTTCTGTTTGGTTGGGTTATTTTTTCTGTGGTTGTTTTGTTACTATTGCAGCTAGAGTCGGTACCTATTATCACATTTCATTTCCTGTGTCTTGTAGATCGTCATTTGGTATTTGGGGTTCTATTTGGCCTGTTATAAATAGGGTTGTTATGGCTTGTGTTTGGTTTGGTGTTCAATCTTCAATTGGGGGTAACTGTGTTGAGCTAATGTTAAGATCTATTTTTGGTAATGATATTCAAACACGAATTCCTAATAAAATATCTGGTAATATTACTTCATTTGGTTTGTTATCTTTCTTCTTGTTTTGGGTTTTTCAGTTACCTTTTATTTATATGAGACCACATAAAGTCCGTCATTTATTTACATTTAAAGCTGTTGTTTGTCCAATTGCCCTTTTTGCTTTATTGATTTGGACTCTTGTTAAAGCTGGTGGAGGTGGGCCAGTTATTAAACAAAAGTCTACTGTATCTGGTACTACTTTTGCTTGGGCTTTTATTAATTCTACAATGAATTCGTTAGCTAATTTTTCAACATTGATTGTTAATGCCCCTGATTTTTCAAGAATGGCAAGAACTAAAAAGGCTGCAGTCTGGTCTCAATTTATTGGAATACCAATTTCATTTTCAATAACATGCTTAATTGGTATTTTAGTTTCATCCGCTTCAAAAGTGCTATATGATGTAACTTATTGGTCTCCCTTGGATGTTTTAGGTAAATTCCTGGATCATGAATCAAGAGGTGCAAGAGGTGGTGTGTTTTTATTATCACTTGCTTTTGCAATTGCTCAATTAGGTACAAACATTTCAGCTAATTCCTTATCTGCTGGTACTGATATGACTGCACTACTTCCCAACTATATTAATATCAGAAGAGGTGGCTTTATTTGTGCAGCTGTTGGATTTGCCATATGTCCTTGGAATTTAATGTCTTCATCGAATATGTTCACTACGTATTTAAGTGCATATGCTGTGTTTTTATCGGCCATTGCAGGTGTTGTTTTCTGTGATTATTTTATCCTTAAGAAAGGTTATATGACCTTGAGAGATTTCTATGTTGCTAATAATTCGTCTGTATATTACTATTCCAAAGGAATTAACTGGAGAGCATATGTGGCATATATTTCAGGTATTTTGCCTAACATTGTTGGTTTTGTTGGAGAAACAGGAACTCATACTGTCCCTGATGGTGCCACTAAACTATATTATTTCTCCTTTTTCTCTGGTTACGCTGCATCAGCCTCAGTTTTGCTTATTTTGACACTACTGTTCCCAATTCAAGGTGTTCCAGATTGCAAGATTCTAGAGAAAAAATGGTTTGAAGAATGGCAAGAGGTGGAAGAGTTTGATGAGATGTTCTATGCCCAGAGAATCCACTAAATATAATATTTGTTTTGTCTTTGTCTGTTGTAGAGAAGAGGATAAATGGAATGACCGGTCTGCCGGGTGGCCCTGTCGTTGCCAGTGCTTGCAACAGCCGTCTTGATAAGACTTTCTCTAGAAAGTCCCAGAAAAGCAACAGGCGATCTGAATAATTCGACCATATATGTAGCATCGCGTTAGCTGGACAAAGAATCAGCCGTTCTTTTAGGTGTTGGTACTATCGACGTTCTTTATACTAGGGTTCAGAAATCTCGATAGAAAAGAGTTGAATTAATAAGTTTATTAAAAGCTAGACTGCATAAATCAGCTTCCAGCTCTGCTCATTTGCCAAGGAGTTTCTCTGTTTATGCTAATAAGCAAGTCGGTTGCGATGATGGCAACTTGCCTTCGTTATCTATCTCTGCAGCATCTAATTTCTCTAGTTTGATTGCTAAAAATGATGGTGATGATGACGATGAGAATAATAATAGTATAGTTATTCCAAGTACTGTTACAAAAGCCTGGGATATAATTAGGGGTTTGGGTATTATTGATTCCTTGGATACCTCCTCTCTTTGCTATTGTGGTGTTCAAACGGAACATGTTTATGACAGTATTACTTCTTTGATAAACCAATCTAATAATCCTAATTTCGGTATAGTTTCTTTGCAAAATATTCAATAAATAATTTCAATATTGATAAGTTAATCTAATTTCAAAGTAATTTAACTAAGGTTAATGAAATGAATCTTAAAGATTTTAAAAAAGTACATACTTATAACATTAGTGTTATCTCAAGTGAAGGTTACTGTCGGGTTAATCATAATGGAACTGTTCAATTATTTTGAACAAAATATCGTATTGATTTAAATAAATTGAATTTGATTTTTTCTTCTAGAGAATTACTGAAAACTTGATACTCGGAGAAGTTGTTTCATATTTTTCAAATGATTGGAATTTAATGGATTTATCGAATACTTAGACTGCTATAACTCAATATCAAACAAATAGTAAGGAGTTGAATTCATTAACTAACTATAAAGTCATCTCAAGTTCCAGTATCATGATGATGATATTTCAACCGGTCTGGCGAAAAAAGATTTTAATAAGAATGGATATGCTGTTGAAATCATTGATAAGAATAAAGCTATTTTTTCTTTTTTGCAAGTTAAAAACTTTGATGAGTTTAATAAATCTATTAAGAAATTTAAAAGTATTAAAACGGAAAAAAATCTAAGAGAATCAAAATAAATTTAGTCGTCCTGTAATTCTAAAACAAATTCAGCAAAATTATTAAAAAATATTGATGATAGTTTATTAGATGCTGAAATACTAGTAGCAAATCACAATTTTTCGGAATCTGTAAAACAAATTAAGAAAACAGAATTAATTATTAATGAAAGTATGTACGATTCTGATAAAAGCTCTTTTTCAATTTTGGTTTCATTCACAGTTGAAGAGCAAGAAAATTTAAAAATGAAAATCAACTTAAAATCAGATTAATTTAACCAAAGCAGTTTAGTTAGATTCAAAATCAAATAAATTAAATAATTTAATTTTGAATTTACATTTTGAATTTGATATAGTTGATTATGTTAATTAGCTTTTTCTAATGTTTTCGAATATTATGTTAAATTCTCTGAAAGAATACATTTTATTTTTTCTTAAAGGAGATGAATTAAAAGATCATAATCAGGGTGAATCGGAATTGGTTATTGAATATACGTATACTAAGGTTTCTCTCTTAGAATGGACTAATAAATCGATTGGGCAATTTAATAAACTACTTAAGACTCAAACGATTGACTCTGATAAAAGTTATGGGGTTTATTTGATTTTTTCTAAACTTGTCTAAAAGAAATTCTCAATTTTGAAGAAGATTATTGCTAACGTTGACTATTTATTAAAAGTTGAATAAACTTGCTTTATTGTGTTTTGTGGAACCTAAATTGTTATTTTCCTTTTATAGAGGATTTTTGCTGTTTTGTTACTTTCCAATCGTTGCTACTTTAACTAATGGTTCATCCTTGGAAAGTCAATATGCACATTTAATATAAGTACAAAAAATATTGAAAGAAAAAGGGGCGGGCCTATAAAATCAAGGATACAATAAACTTTTCTTTTGAAAAGGCTAATAATAAACTTACATTATTATATGAACTTCATGAAAAATCATATTCAATAAATGAGCATTTGCTTGAGTCGTTGTTTAGTATAATTTTCTCCATTTTCAAGCGCTGTACTCTCCCCGTGATTTGGCCATCAACGGTATGGAATGTTATTCTTCTATATAAAAACTGCGTCGCACCATCTTTTTTTATGAATATTAACCTAGCTTAGGAAAATTAAATTGTAACAATCATTGGTGAAATATAACTTGCCATTAAATTTAAAATATTTTAAACCATCTGTATAAGCAATAGGTATCATTTCTCAATCCAAAGAAGAGAGAGTAATTGCTACTTCTTTTGAGTTATCCAATATTTCTCAATTTCAGTTATATCTGAACTTTGAACGGAAACGGGATATTTAAATCATTCTCAATTGTCATTTTTCTCCAGCTTTGGTATTCATCTCGTTCTAAGGCAGCAAGAAACTCTGTTGAAATAACATCTGCAGAAGTTTTATCAATTGAGTTATCCTTAGAATCAATATCATCATCACTACCAACTAATTTAGTTGTAAAATTTCTTATTGTTGGCCTACTCCCAAATAGCATGCAACAGGATCTGTTTGATATTGCTGATTGGGAAATTGAATTTCTTGTGTTAATGCGATGCATCTACCTTTAACTAGATTATAAAAAAGTAAATAAATTACACGATAGAGATGGCTCTTCCAAAGAGTGATAAGGTTTAATATTTAGTTAATAACAACAAAATTAACTGTTCGTCCTTCTGGACTACTTCATTGCCTGTTTGGCGCAACCAAACTATCACCGTATATTTCGACTCCACGGTAATTGGATATGCTATGCAGAGGCATCGGCAATTCATGAAGGCCATTACTTCCTATAAATATCGTAACCTGAAACGCTTCTTGAATTTAACTAGTTAAAGCATAAACTCAGAAACTGGATAGGCAAATTTGAGCCTACTTCAGTTGTTCGGTGAAAGTTAAGCTTCAATCAAATATCTATTTAGATACGTTTGATGTGTGACTTGCTTTGTAATAATATTAATAACTAAATATTTGGATAGTCGACAGTACCATATCGCTTGGTAAACAGGTTGAAAAGCCATTTATGTAGCACCGCCGTCCTTTACTTTGCAACGGGACAAATTACCCTAGCATATTGCAGCTATAACCATGTAACACCAATATAGATAATATTGTATAATCAAACCACTGAAGTTTCATTCAGAGAAAAAATCAAAGATTTTAAAACGGAATTTACCATAATATGACCATACAGTAAGCTTATTTCATCTTCGCCATCAAATAATTGGTTTTCAGCATAAAGCTATCGCTCTAGAATAATCAACGTCATTACGGAGGAATCCACATAGAAGTTTCTTTTACAAAACATTAACTGAAGCTGGGACAAAAGGTTAAGCTAGCCGTGGTCTCCAATAATTACTGGGACTCTGTGATTGACAAACTGAAAAAGACAGTGAATCAGGAATTGGTAGCTTTGAACGCCAGATGAAAGTAAAACTAAGCTTCTATTGATGGTTAATTCCATCAAATAAATTAATTCAACTACAATTGGAAAAAAATTTTTTTTTTTTGAAGTCACAGTTCATTCACAAATTAGTTTTAATTGCATTGATTAACTTTTTTTTTTTCTATATACTGTTCCATCCCAATGAATAGCCTTAAGTTGTTCTCCATCAAAGTAACGTCCATGCATTTTTCTAATGCAGGTATTGGCTGCTTCCTTAGAATCAAACTTAACTGAGACTATGCCTTCGGGCTCCAAATCATAAACTAAAACTTCTAAGACTTTACCTAACTCTTGACAGCCTTCCTTCATATCTTCTTCAATATCTTGAACTAGTTCAGGGTCATTCTCAATTTCCCCTAATTTGAAACAATTGTATAATATGACAACCGTATTATATTCTTCATTATCTGATTCTGAGTCAGACCAATTGTTTAGCTTTTTATTGATCTTTTTCAGTTGTTTTTGCTTCTGAATCTTGTCCTTAAAAGAAATCTTCTTAAAATCATTACCTTTCTTATCATCTTTTCCTGTATCCGCTTTAGTTTTATTAACTTTTGAGTTACCATCACTGGTGGATGTTTTACTAAACTTCGCTTTTGAAACTATCATCTTTTTATCATCCCAAGGATTGAATAACGAGTCATCCAACAAACTAATTGCAAGATCGCAGCTTTCTTCTCTTAAGTACTCAATTAAACAATCTCCTTTAAAATTGCCACTACTATCTTTATACATTTTGATTCTTTTTTCGCCAGTCTTCAAATCGATAGATATAATACCATATTTACTAAAACATCTATCAATATCCTCTAAAGTAGTATCCTGAGACAGATTGGAAATATAGATACATTTATTTGTCTGGTTCATTTTATCTTTTAGTTCCTGTTTTTGTTTCTTAATTTCAGCCAACTTTTGCTTCTTGAGCTTCTTGAAGACATCCTTTATGTCGTCTTTATCAGGGTCATCGATTTGACTTGTATTGATATTCAAATCATCATTTACTGCATCTCTATCTCTTTTGACGTTGCTCTGCCCCACTTTTTGTTGATCTGTCTCACATATTAAAGTAGATGTCTCTGGCTTTGACAACATCTTCAAAAGGTGAAGAGGGGTAGCATTTAACTTCACTCAGTTCCAGATGCTAGTCCTGAGTTGTTCACCCAGTTCGGTTGCCAGTCTAACGGTGAAGTGACAGGTGCACTGGTGTTCGCCGACTCGAAAAAATCGAAAAAATCAAATGGAAAATGGAGATTTACCCACCAAGTTCACCTCACATCTTTACTAATAGCTCATAACACACTAATGCCTCCAAAAAAACAAGTTCAAGAAAAGAAAATATTGCTTGGTAGACCTGGTAACAACTTGAAGTCTGGTATTGTTGGTTTGGCCAACGTTGGTAAGTCTACCTTCTTCCAAGCTATCACAAGATGTCCATTAGGTAATCCAGCTAACTACCCTTTTGCTACCATTGAACCAGAAGAAGCTAGAGTCCTTGTCCCATCTCCAAAGCTAGAAAAGTTATATGAGATGTACAAACCTCCTAAGAAGGTTCCAGCTTACATCACCATTTACGATATCGCTGGTTTAACCAAGGGTGCTGCTGCAGGTGAAGGTTTAGGTAATGCTTTCTTGTCAAATATTAGAGCTGTTGATGCAATTTATCAAGTTGTCAGATGTTTCGATGATGCTGATATTATCCACATTGAAGGTGATGTTGATCCAACCAGAGATTTAGATATTATCAGTAACGAATTGAGATTAAAAGATATCGAATTTGCTAAAAGTCACTTAGAAGGTGTCTTAAAAATTACCAAGAGAGGTGGACAATCTTTAGAGGTTAAGCAAAAGAAGGAAGAAGCCCTATTGGTTGAGCGAATTATTCAACTTTTGGAAGATGGTCAAAGAGTTGCCAATCAAACTTGGACTTCAAAAGAAGTTGAAGTTATCAACACCATGTACTTGTTAACCGCTAAACCAACTATATATTTAATTAACTTATCTGAAAGAGATTTTGTCAGAAAGAAAAATAAGAACTTATTAAAGATTAAGGAATGGGTTGACAAATACTCTCCAGGTGATGTTGTGATTCCTTTATCTGTTTCCTTTGAAGAAAGATTATCTCATTTGGAAACTGACGAAGAAAGGGAAGCAGAAGAAAAGAAGGTTGGTGCTCAATCTATTTTACCAAAGATTATTTTAACTATGAGAAAGAAGTTGAACTTAATTTCGTTCTTTACTGCTGGTGAAAAGGATGAAGTCAGAGAATGGACAATCAGAGAAGGAACCAAAGCTCCACAAGCTGCTGGTGTTATTCACACAGATTTGATGAACACTTTCATTTTGGCTAATGTTATGAAATATGATGACTTGATTGAATGTGGGGATGAAGCAAATGTGAAAGCTGCTGGTAAATTACTGCAAAAAGGTAAAGACTATGTTGTTGAAGATGGTGACGTTATCTACTTCAGAGCAGGTGCAGGTAAGAACTAAGCATTTTAAGAACTCATGTATTCGGCTCTTGATTATGTATACTGATGTGTAGTTATTGACTTAATTAGTTTAATGGCCTAGTACAGGTGTACAAAAAGTATATAAAATTGGAAATTATTTCAAGTTTCTCTTGATTGAATCCAAATCATGTTTTGAGACTATGTAGATTTGTCAATGCCTTTACTTAAAGAGAGTAACGATTGGGACATCTTTTTTTGTACCTATTCTGCTTGTTTCAATGGTGATGGACGCAAAGCTGAAGGCGGAACACATCTCCAAGAGTTAGTGATTTGTACGGTAAAAACTCAATATATGAATTGACCTGATACATTACAGTTATGGAAATAAACACTGAAACCTTAATTAGGATTCTAAACCTGTAAATGAGGTGAGATAGCATTATTTAAAAAAAGTTTAGGTTTATTGTTACACCTTGCACTACAAATAATTATAGCCTGCGTACTTTTTTGATATTCAACAAAGTGTTTATAGAATGTCGCAATTAAATACGTCTAAAACCACAAACTAGGGACCAAAGTCACTCAACATCAACTTATGAAATATAGAAGTTTACCGAACTTTCAAGCATAATTTTAGGTAAATCATTTTAACCTATAAACAACTGTTCCCAAATAGCATATAGCCGTCCTTTTCATCAATGATTTTAAATTGTATAGTTTGGCTTGTAGGAAAATAGCAATCAACATCTAAATAATGATACAATGTAGGGTCTACTTTTAAAACGTCATCTTGTTTACAAATGAGACAGCATTTTTCACCATCACTACTAAATGAAATTTTCCCTTTTGAAATGATATCCACCCGACTATATGGAGTCAGCAACTTCCCCATTTTATTTGACCAGATTTTGCTCTCTGTATTTAGATACACTGCATAAGCATTTGCATTATAAATGAAAAAATGTGTGGTGTTGGGATTGGAAAGTGTAATACCCCATAATCTCTTGAATTTATTTCTTGCCCTAGTTGAAAATCCTAATCCTATTTTTTCAACAGTTGGGGGTAAGGTATTCCACACCGGGGAATCCTCATGTATGCCTTTTAAACCCTGGAAAAACTTAAGCTCGTAAAGTTGGACGCAACGACTCATATCTAAATTTTCTACATATTTTCGTCCAATTTCCATAGAAGAAGCATATTTAGGGACAGTAAATGTACCTTCAATAGCTATTTTGATGTTATTACTGGTCTTTATTGAAATTTCCAAAACTCCCTCAGGTAACGTATTGAAACTACTTGCATCGATAAGATTTACACTAGCAAAATATCTCAAATTATGAAGCCCGCTGAAATCCCAGTTGTGGATATCACACTCTATAAACAAAAACCTCAAAAAAGAGCTCCTGAAGTTAAAATCAAATGTTTTTGCGATAACCTTTGGGGTGCTTATATACAGCTGTTGGGCACTACCTACATCCTCTAAGTATTTCAAAGATTCTATATTCGCATCCACCAATTCTATTGCTTTAAGTTTTTGGATATCTTTAAATTTCTTCATATGTGAAGTGAGTCGGGTCAATGGATCCATCATTATTAAGGTAAAGTTATTAAAATCTTCGTACAATTCATCAAAATCTTTGATATTATAAACAGAACAGTAGAATTCAGCTTCTTTCACTTCTGAACAGACAATTTTGTAGACATCCATTTTTGAAAATTCATCTACACATCTAAATGAAATCAATTCTAATCGGGGAAATTGATCCAGCATTTCAGTAAAATCAGGTGTACAATATTCATTGCTACGAATCTCAATTTTAGTAACCTTGTCTAAAAATCCGTAGTTTTGTGGTTGCCATGCATAATATACCAAACAAACTTCTAATGGAGTAAGCTTTAAAAACGCTTTAGCTGTTTCATCCAAGACATTCAGTTCCCATTCATTTTTAACTGACCAAACTATCATTTTTTTAAACGTCAAAGTTCTACATGCAGCCTTATGTTGTATCAGCACGTATGGTTCGATATCAAATTCCCAGTTCAAACACTTTAAGTTTGCTGAAATCTTTGATACACTCTCTATACAAATCGTATAACTTGAATAGGGACTTGCAAATTCAAGGAAGGGAAAATAGAAAGAGCCCTCGTCTGATAGTGGAATCCTTATCAATGGTATCGAGTAAGCCACCACGAGTTGTTGTAATTCGCAAAGTAAGCTTTTGACCAGTTGCACATATTTCTGCATGTTAAGGGAATGTTGTGATGGCAAAGAGTGGATGCAGTTGGGTAGTTGTGGCAGAGTGTAGCTACTGTTGCACTTGAATCCTACTTTGATAACTGGGTGCGATACGAGTGGAAAAGATTTGGGCTGAACTACCTACCCTAGCAAAGAGCACGTAATATGGATTTCTACTCAAACTTGGATTCCAGGAATCTAGACAGCTCTACACCTACTATATTTGAGGTGCTTTCTGCAAATGAGTTGGAAAACTTGCTTTCCCCCTCCATACGATTCATATTGGCCCACTATGCTGCTCGATATCCAAGAAACCTCATTCGAATTCTTAACAATTTTGATGAATTGAACTTGTTGATAAGGAGTCTAGTTGAGATGAGGTATCTAAATAACTGGAATGCCTCTTTCATTGAAAAATTTTATGGTTTGAAAAGATGCAAAGCAATAAGCGTCAATTCACCACAAATTATTAATGGCAATCCAAAGTTTGAAATATTGCAAAGATTGACAACTTTGCAGAAGGTTGTCTCGCTTTGTGATTTATTGCTTGTGCCATATGTCGATGAGAAATTAAATCACTTATATGACAAGATTGTTCCAAGTTATTTCTTAAATACTTTGAAGCCAAAACAAAACTGGAGAGATTATTTTAAACAACGATTTATTCAAATTTATCCAACTTTAAAGACAATAATTAAAGTACTTAACGTAATTCTCAAAGTATTCTATCTCTCTGGGAAAATTAAATCAACAAATATATTAAATTATATTTTTGGAATAAATTATTCAAGAATAACATCAAATGACCATCAATTAAATGATATGAAAGTTAGAAATTCAACAAAGAATTCATTTGAAGATATCAAAAGAGCGAGACCGATTTCATTGGATGAATCAATCCAAGAAATTTGGTATAAATTTGTTACCCCTTTGAAAAAAACTTCTCTTTTAATGACTGATTCAGTTTTACCATTATTCATTTTTCTTTTAAAGTTTCTTGAATGGTATAATACATCAAATTTTGGAAGCCTCCTCAAATTGAATAATTCAACTGAGATTGAAATTGATGGACAAAATTTGGCTTCTCCTAAAAGTTTACCAAACGCATTACTGAATAATAAAAAATTTATTAAATATTTAACAAACCAAGATGAAAATAATTCTAAATGCAGATTATGTCATGAAGAAATACATAATCCTGCTATTATAGAAACTGGTTATGTTTTTTGCTATACTTGCATTTTTAAATATTTAAGGGAAGGTGATGAATATGAAGGAGGTAGATGTCCTGTTACTGGAAAGAAGTTATTGGGTTGTAGCTATAGCAAAACTTTGAAGGAGTGGAAGGTTAATAACGTTCGAAAACTAATCCTTTAATATACATCTAAGGCTATATTTAAAGAAATTAAAAAATGAGATATCTTTATAAATGCATGTTTAAATGAAAAAAAGTAAAAAGTAATACATATGTATCATAGTAATATATAGATGGGTTGATGAATTATTCGCTCTCTTCGTTATCATCAAAATCTTCCCATTGTATATAATTAACATTCACAATTTTCTTTGACTTCTTTAATATCAAAGGATCAAATGGGAAATATGCACCTAAATCTAAAAATTCCTGTTTGCTTTCAAATTTCATAGCAGTATTTTCATTACTCTTGGTTAAAGTAGATTGAACGCCACTTAATCTTTCTCTTTTATTCTTTTCAATTATAGTAAAACAATAACATAAATCAACTTGTTGTGCCAATCTTGCAAATATTAAAACAACTGTTTCATTACAGAATTTTAACGGATTAAATTTAGACATGACTAAGGTGCTGAAAAATTTATCCAGTTTCAAAATCCACTCATCTTCAACTTTTAGTTCTTTATATCTAAAACAGAATACATATAATAAACCTTGGAAAACGGAATAGAGCATTTTAAATCTTTCCATACCACCAATTCCATTCGAAATTTCAATTTCTCTTTTATTTATAAATTCTATACACCATTGTGTTAAATACTTCAAAACTTCATATAATTGTTCATATGAAACTTGCTTTCCTCTTGCGACAAAAGAGGATAAATATTGAATTGCTTTGATTTTATTTGATTGTATTTCATTATTACTAAATGCAATTTCCATGAGTTTGTACATGAATGATTCAGCTAATTGTGGGTGCTGTTGAGAGATATTAAACAATAAATACTGAACCGAACGGGTATAATGGGTTGGTAATATGTGAGATTGGAATAAAGAAAGAAGTGTTGTGAAATTGGCAATACTTTCCTCTCCATTGTCTTCTGAAAATTTAGATGCTTCTAATAAGACTTTCATGATTGAATCTAATTTTTTAGAGAGATCAGATATACTTTCAATTTCAACTTTATATTCTTCATTTTCTTCGTCTTCTGAATCTGAATCTGGCGTATCTCCATTTTTTGGGTATGCATCATCCCCTTCTTCCTCTTCTTCTTCATCACCTTCTTCTTCCTCTGCACAAGAGTCATCAGAGTCATCAACAACATCTTCTAATTCATCATCATCAACATCGTCTAATTCATTTTGTAATTCAACATCCAATTTAATGACGTTTTCTATTATAATAGACCAAATTGAAGTCCTCAAAACACTACAGTATTTAATAACAAATAAAATATTTTTAATATAATTAACTAAAAATTTTTTGGGTGAGTTTTTGTTTGGATAATTTTGCCTTATGATTTTGAAAAGTGTATTTGTTGAAGTGGGGATAACATGTATAAGGTATTTTAAAGTATTATGATGAAGTTGCAATGCTGAACTAGATTTAAGAGAAAGATCACGTATAAGTTTATCAGAAACTTGAGGCCACCAAGACGGTAAACCAGAAATTAACACTCTTAAAAAAGTTGAGTAAGTTTCTGAAAATGATGTATTAGAAGGATCCTCACTCCAATTTATATTAAGAAGTGCTTGTATAAAAGGCTCACAAGCTTTATTATCTAATCTTGATATATTTTGAGCTAGCACAGACAAAACAATGCAGAGGTTTTTATTATTTATGTGATCTGGACTAGACGGAGAAGAAGTTATTTGAGAAGTCAACTTATCTAAAGCTTTAGGATCATTTTTATCTAGAGAGTCTAGTGCATTGATAGTCATTGCGGAATAAACTTTACCCAAGAATTCAGTCTCCATGATTGAATTGTCCATCATCTTATCATCAGAATCGTTGTCGCAATCGTCAGAATCTGAAACGGATGAGATGATAGTCTTGTGAGGAGGGGAAATTCTTGATTTCTTTCTTGAAAGGACCGGTTGTATGTCTGCCCTTCTCTTTCTAGTGTCCCTGGGCACATGGTCAATCGGCAGCTGGGTATTTTGGATAGACATCATCATTGCAAGCCTGTTTTGGGGGGCTGAGAGCAAGGACTTACTTGGCTTACTTGAGCAAGGTTCCTTAAACCATACATAACAACCAAATTGATCTATAAAAAATTTTCGTGAGAGCCGCAAAGGCATAGCGCCCCTGAGCCAACGCGCCGCCTACTGTGTTTTCCCGCCACATGCTTTGCCACAGGCTGTTTTTAATGTTCAACTCCACTTGTACAATCCGTAACCTAAAATTGTTGTCTACTTTTTATAATACTTTACGACTTCAATGGACTTTCAAATAGACCAGCCTCAGGATACACCTGTCGCTTCCCGTCACCACATGCATACTCATGACGGTCTTCTGCAGACTCTTTCCCCAGAACAGATTAGAAAAGACCAGCAGATTGCTTTAAAGGCAATCAGGCACTTCCTACAAACAAAGAACTCTTTTGACGTGCTTCCTGTTTCATATAGACTTATAGTCTTTGAAACTTCTTTATTGGTTAAGAGGGCTTTGAATATCTTGTTACAAAATAGTATTGTCTCAGCTCCACTTTGGAATTCGAAAACTTCAAGATTTGCAGGTTTATTAACTTCTGTCGACTTCATCAATGTCATCCAGTATTACTCTCAACATCCTGACCAATTCAATTTTGTTGATAATTTAACTTTAGATGGTCTAAAAGATGTCGAGAAAATTATTGGGGCAAAGCCTCTACCGACCGTTTCAATCCACCCTCTTAAAACTTTATATGAAGCTTGTGAAAAAATGATCGGAAGTTCTGCAAGAAGAATTCCATTAATTGACGAGGATGAAAATACTCATAGAGAAATTGTCGTTTCTGTTTTAACTCAATATAGAATTTTAAAATTTGTTAGTATGAATTGTAAAGAAACAAAAATTTTATTGCAACCGTTAAAGGAAATCAATATAGGAACAATGGGTGCTTTATCTGTTGCTAAATTAGAGACTCCTGTTATGGATGTTATTCACTTACTGATATCTAAAACTGTCTCGTCAGTTCCAATTGTTGATGATCAAGACAAATTAATAAACGTTTACGAAGCTGTTGATGTATTAACTTTAATTAAAGGCGGTATGTATGCAGATTTAAATTTAAGTGTTGGTGAAGCTTTAATGAAAAGATCCGATGACTTTGAAGGTGTTTATACGTGTACAATGGAGGATAATTTGTGTGTTATCCTAGAAACCATAAGGAAATCTAGATTGCACAGATTGCTTATTGTAAATGAAGTCGGCAAATTAATGGGTGTTATCACCTTGAGTGATATATTGAAGTATATCTTGTATGCCTAAATAATGAAATGTACGTATTTTATTCAGAGCTTCTGTGTCTGTGAGCGTAACTTGGAAATTTTTGCCTTGAACGGATGTAAGCGCCCTATCGAGTACACGGCTCCACTCTTTTATGAAGAAAACTGTTTCTATCAGTCACAGCAACAGTCTTTCCTTCTCATTTGTTTTTGGTCAAACTTCAATAGGTTCACATTGAGAGACTCCCTTGGATATATAAATATAACGTTTTTGTCCCTGTTATTGCAGGTTTTTCCTTCTGAACATCTTATCTGCAAGTTCAAATCACAAATATGAGTATTTCAACAACAGATCAAATAAATTGGACTGATAAAGCAAGCTTACCCCAAGTAACGCTACGAGCAACTTTGGCAGGTTTAGCAATCGGTTCTGTTGTTTTAATTTCAAACTTTCAGTTTGGACTACAATCGGGTTGGATATCCATGATGAGTTTGCCATCTGCGTTATTAGGTTTTTCAATTTTCAAATCGTTACAAGATAAACTACAATATAAATTTACAGATGTCGAAAATGTTTTTGTTCAATCAGTTTCTGTTGCAGTTGCTACTGGTCCATTAGCCTATGGCTTTGTTGGTATTATTCCTGCTATTGAAAAAATGATGACTAATGAAGAAAGTGGTTATTCGAAGGGTATAAATATAATCTCTCTATGGAAATTAATTTTATGGTCCTTAGGTTTAGCTTTTTTTGGTGTTTTTTTTGCTATTCCACTAAGGAAGCAATTTATTATTAAGGAAAAGTTACCTTTTCCAAGTGGTTCTGCTACCGCAACTTTAATCTCGGTGTTTTATGGAACCAATATCAAAGTCGAATATGTTCGTTCAGCAAATACAAAATCTAATGTGATACCTGAAAATAATGATGATAATGGTAATAATGATAATAATGATAACAATGATAATAATGATAATAATGTTAATAATGTTAATAATGTTAATAATGTTAATAATGTTAATAATGTTAATAATGATAATAATGTTAATAATGATAATAATGATAGTAATGGTGGTAGTAATGATAATAACGATACCGAATCGATTGATAGTTTTAACACTTATAATTCAAATAACTTAAGTATCATTAATTCTCAGAATTTACAGCAACTCTCTCAACAGGACTCCTATGAGAGAAATATCAAACTTTTAAAACTAACTGCATCTGCTTCTTCATTATATACTATAATTTCATATTTTATTCCTCAAATTAAAGCGCTCCCAATATTTGGATACTATTTATCAAAAAACTACCTATTGAATTTTCAGCCTTCACCAGCATATGTTGGACAAGGTCTAATCATGGGTTTTGTTACTACGTCATATATGTTTTTTGGAATGGTTTTGGGATGGTGTATCTTAGGCCCTTTATCTGAATATAAAGGTTGGGCTCCTGGTAACGTTGATGATTGGAAGAATGGTTCACAAGGATGGATCATGTGGATCAGTTTGGGTATTATGATAAGTGATTCTATTGTTTCATTTGCCATTACAAGCATCAAATCATTGGTAACCTTATTCAAATCATTCAAAAGTAAAAAATTTAATTATCATTTAGATTCATATAAGGATCAGCAAGAATTAAGTAGTTTAATAAATGGAGAAGATAGAGACATTCCTTCAGATGAAGATATTACAAGAAGTGTTTACCACGGTGAAGATGCAAACTTGACTTCTGGTTTAAGTCCTAAAAAAGATAATACCAGTGATGTGTATATTGAATATGAAATGGACAAATCACATCTTATTCCTGACTTAATAACTTATCCGGGACTAATTCTATCATGTATTCTTTGTGTCATAACTACGGAGGTTGTGTTTGGTCCGGTCGTCCCAGTTTACGCCACGACGATATCTATTATCTTGTCCTTATTCCTATCTGTACTTGGTGTTAAAGCTTTGGGTGAAACTGATTTAAATCCAGTTAGTGGTATAGGTAAATTATCTCAATTATTATTTGCCCTAATTATTCCAAGAAACCATCCAGGTTCAATTTTAATCAATTTAATTAGCGGTGCTATTTCTGAAGCTGCTACTCAGCAAGCTGGTGATTTGATGCAAGATTTGAAAACAGGTTATTTGTTAGGAGCTTCACCAAGAGCTCAATTTGTTGCACAGATATTTGGTTCAATCTATTCGATATTTTTAAGTGCTATAATGTACAAAGCTTACAATCTGTTATATGAAATTCCAGGTCCAAATTTTAAAGTTCCTACGGCCGTAATTTGGATTGATTGTGCTAGATTAGTCAGTGGGTCGGGCTTACCTGACAAAGTGTTTAACTTTGCTTTGGTGTTTGGTATTATCTTTGGTGTCATCTCGTTGTTAAAGAATACTATACATAAGGAAAATAAATTTCACAAATATTTGATATACCTACCGAGTGGCATTCCTGTTGGTATTGGTATTTACAATGTTCCTTCTTTTACTTTAGCTCGTTTCATTGGTGGGATAATTTCATATCTCTGGTTAAAAAGAGTGGCTACCCGCAATAGTTCAAATAGTAACGAAAAAGTCTTGATGATCATTTTTAGTAGTGGACTGATTTTAGGTGAAGGATTGTTCAGTGTAATTAATATGATATTCACTAGCTTGAAGATTCCACATTTATAGACGTTATTTATTTTTATTATGCCTTACTCCAACTAGAATATTTTTTTATTATCTGGGCATTTCTTTTTTTTTTTATATGTTGTACACCTTTTGAAAGTATATATTTATAATAAAATAATGACGATTTGATTTTTTTTTGACAATTTCTAAAATTCCATAATATTACTATTTCCTTTGGGGATATGTTCTTAGATTCCGAAAAGAAAACATGTAACAAATCAATGACAAAATACAAATATTAGATGCTAGGAGGATATCAAATTAACCTTCAGAAAATGAATGAAATTCTATCTATGGATCCCTCTTTTCAGTTTATAGAAAAAAGCAAGAGACTATGTAAAATGGAAACTTAAACGCATAGAAAAGAATAAAATAAGCATTAAACAATATAGAACCCGTTTCAACATTCTAAAGTTTGTTGAGGGGTATCTATCAAAATATGCAATTAAAAAATAATAAAAAGGGAGCCTAAAATAATGCAGGGATCGGCCATAAAAATACAAGAAGCATGCAAAGATTAAAACTAGACGAAAGGGATGATAATAAGCAACAAGAACAAAGAAATGCCAAAGAAAACT
Organism: Ambrosiozyma angophorae; assembly: GCA_030567475.1. Taxonomy (NCBI): domain Eukaryota; kingdom Fungi; phylum Ascomycota; class Pichiomycetes; order Pichiales; family Pichiaceae; genus Ambrosiozyma; species Ambrosiozyma angophorae. The sequence goes on along the minus strand of JAJLSH010000183.1, from coordinate 10,238 downwards.
GAAATAAAGCAAAGAAAGAAAGAGTGCGGTTCAACCACTAGACTATAACGTACTATGACTAAAGAGGTGAGATTAGAAAATCTTCAAGATGAACATGATATGTTAAAAAAATCAAGTTAAAATGTAAAGCAGATAAAAAAAACTAAAGGCAAAAAAACAGGAAAAGAAAAAATATTACAAAAATAAAGAAGGAGGTAGACGACAGAACGTAGAATCCTACAACAGCACTCACATTATCCTTAGATTTTTTTTCGTTTCAGTAATACTAATCAAGAGTCTCGATTATCCAATCATCAAATTGATGGAAGCTTATTTATCGGTAGGAGTATCCGGAAGAGATGACTTGCTGAACGATCCATGTTTTTCAGGTATTCCTCCATTTGGGTGATGCTGTTGGCCTTCTTCTCTTTGTTCTCTTTGCTGTCTTAATTTTTCATTTTCAATTTTATTATTAATTAGCACAATAGCATTTTGAATACCATACATATTACCCATTAAAGTAAGACTTCTTTCTGGTGCATCTGGAACTTCCGCATTAACTTTGACGTAACATCCGGTTTGAGTTCTGATATCCTTCAAGTTTTTACCTCCTCTTCCAATAACCAAACCAATATGTTTTTGTGGAACAAATAATTCTTGGTTAATTTTTCCATCAGGTCCAGTAATTGCATTTCCGGTTCTTGAATTAGTCGATGCAGACGCAGGATCAATATTGGGATTTGAAGAAATCGGTGGCATGTTCGAAAATTGGTTATATCCAAAAACATTCATTTGCATTTTTTGATTGTTTGGACTAGATTGTGGAATCATTGGTATCTGCCCAGGCATTTGTCCCATTTGTCCCATTTGTCCAGGTATTTGACCTGGAATTTGACCATACATAGCCATCATCTGAGGAGGCATCCCCATCATTGCAGCGGTACCAAAATTTTGAGGGGTTTGTGAAAACTGATTACCTGCTGATCCATGATTACTAGAATGCGGATTACCACCATTCATTCCCATTAGACCTTGGCTCTGTGGATTCTGTATTTGGGAATAATTGGCAGGATTGTAATAAACAGCTTTAGACATATGTTGCTTGTGTTCAATCACAGTCTGAGAAATATAATACGTAGCAATATGTATAGCATCTGCAACACCATTGACATTCAGAATTCTATCAGTTGAAGCAGGTAAAACCTGATCACTGGCCTTCAAAGAGGCGGCAGAACTTTCTTCAATTTCTCTAAATCTTGCACCCTTCTTACCAATAATATAGCCCATTATTGTGTGAGGGAATAGCAATCTCAAATTGAATTGTTTGGACTGTAGTGAAGAAGCGGTTCCAAGAGGTTCGTCTAATATAACCCTCGTTATTAACCCAAACGCTTTTGCAACATATTCAGAAGGGCCTCTAACGCTTATAACTCTTTCAGGAACACCTTTTAAGTTCTCGCTGACGTTAACTCTAGCATTTGACATCTCCTTGATCCTGGAAATAGTCTCACCACCTTTTCCAACAATGGTGGCAGTTTCGTTTATAGTGCAAAGCATTCTAAAGTGAACGTAAGTAGGGTCGTCGTTTTGGGTTACTTTGTGAGAACTTATTGGAGCAGCTGGTTTTCTCTCTGACTCAGTGATATCTTCGAACTTCTTTTCCTCAGGTAGGAAGGAGATTGAGGTCTTTTGCTTGTCGTCCTCGATATCCTTCTGTTCGACTGCCTCCGAATCCAAAGCGACTCTCTTAGCGGTGTTGATTTCAGTATCCTCGTTCTTTCTCTTGAGCATAGTGAACGTGTAGCAATGGTTGGAGGAAGGAAAGGGTAAAGGCTGGTGAAGAGGCAAGCTGTTATTTTCGTGGTGAGAACTGGAGGTTTATTTTAAGGCGGGACGATTTGATTTCCTCGTTCACTTCATCATTTTCTTAGCAGCATGTCATCCGCCAACGCCACCAAAAACAACACCATAAACGGCATAGACGACAAGGGCAACAAGGACGACAAATACAACGAGTCTGAAGATGACGACTACGATCCTTCGGCAAAGCCTATGGATGGACACGACGAAGACAGCGCTGATGACGGGGACGACGACGATGACTACCCGGATGTGGACGATAAGAAGTATGCCAGTATAGAGTCCCCCTTGGGAGGGTTTGTTAGAACTAGAAGGCAGAAAGAGGAGGACTTAAAGACCCAGAAAGACAATAAGTTCAATGTATCGATTGCTAAGAGCTCGTCACTCGACATTAATTCGTTGTGGGCTCAAATGAATGCTACAAATGATTCTGTTACAAATCATGATTTAGAGAAAGATATAAACGCAAACTCTGGCAATCTAGCCCACTCTTCGCCACTGGGAAATGTCGATGGCGAACAACAGAAAGTTAAAATTAAGAGAACTTATGAATTTGCAGGTGAAATGATTACTGAGGAAAAACTAGTCAATGAAGGTTCAGAAGAAGCTAAGGCACATTTCAATTCTACAACGATTAGCACCAAGCCATCCCATTACAATAACAATAATTCTGTCGAGCACCCTCCGTCCGCTCAACACAATACATCCTCTTCTATAGTTGGAAAGAAAAGGCGATTAAAGAGAAAGAGACCTAGTCTGCTGGAAGCTGTTATCAACAATACTTCGAAGACAAAACTTACAACTTTAGAAAAATCAAGATTGGATTGGGCTAGTTATGTTGACAAAAATAAAATCACTGATGAATTGAAATTCAAAAATAAAGGTGGTTATCTAGATCAGCAAGATTTCTTAAATAGGGTCGATGCCAGACAAGATGGTATTTATAAAGATTCTAAGTTAAAATCCAGGAAATACGATATTTGAGTAAAATTTGTATTTTTGAGTCTACTGAGTATTTACTTAGACTTATTCAAGATGTATATATTGTGTATTAATTTGGCTGTATAATATGAAATCCCTTTTATGTTTTGCGAAAATAAAGTTAAACTCGTAGCATTAATGTTACAGTGGTTTTTAAGCATTTGCACTATATTTATACCTATAGAATTAAAAAAAGTAAACAAATATATGTACATAATTGTATAAGATTAATTATTTTGTTCTCTTTGAGTTTAACCAGTTGATTAAATCGAAATAAAGGCCACTAACAATCTTATTCGATTTATCCTTGGTCCAACTTTTTATACTAGCAAAGTAAGCGTCTAAGATTGATTCCAAAATATCATCACCAAAACTTTTAACTGAGGATTTAACAATTAGCATTGCTATTTGGTTACAGGCTTGAGAATAAGCCATAAATTTGGCATTATTTGCGGCTCTTTCAAAAATTAAATCTAAGGAATTGATAACTTGTTGTTGGTCCAATGATTCAAATGATAAAGAACTTTTACAAATCTTTTTCAATAGTTTGTGCGCTTTCTCGCCCAATGATTTATCCTGAGTTAGATCCATTAAATCTAATAAACAAATCACTATTTCTAAGTTGAATTTGTCTGATTCTCTTTCTTTATTAAAAGCTTCCAATAAATCAATGACTCTAGTTTTAAAAAATACCATTAACTCTCTAGCATTTGCAACATCCAGCTTTCTTTGGTTTCCACTTTTAGGTTCTAATCCATCGATTGCATTTTTACGTTGGTTGAAAATCTGAGCTAAAGTAGAATCAATCGCCATCATTTGTTCATCTGACATGGACTCTTCATCAGATTCAAATTCTGAACTGTCTTCAGCATCACTATCTGTATTGCCTTCATTTTCTGAGGTATCCTCGACTTTATCTACAGAAACGCCTAGAGCTCTAGCTAATGCCAAACTGGTGCTTTTTTCAACTTCTTCTATCTTTTTTTTGTTGTCATCATCTACAACTTCGTCGCCGGTATTTCCCTCATCAGAACTGTCTTCGTCTATATCAGAATCACTTGTATAATATTCTGTTCCATTTAATCCTTCGGAATCACTTTCCTTTGTTTCAGAACCTTCTTCTACTTCGTTCTCGTCGGAATCTTTACTACCACTACCACTTACTTTGTTACTTTCACTGCTTCGATTACTTTCTTCATCAATAATATCACTTTCACCCCCACTGAATAATTTTTCTTGGCCTTCTTTATTTTCTTTAGTTAACAAAACCTCAAATAATCTATCTAGCTCTTTTTCTCCGACCTTGGGTATCAAGTTGTCCCATATAATAAGTGATAGCTTCTTCATTAGGCTTGACTTTTGTATAATATATGAAAGCATCAAATCTTCCAAGACTTGAATCAATTCTTTATTATCAGGTTTTGCATCTTCAGCAAAACTATGAGCAAAAGTTTGTTGTAAGTCACTTAAAATTGATGCAGAGTCCTCATCTCCAGAGTATAATTGTAGCAAAGCGATAGAAAATAAAACTTCAAAACAATTGATAATTTCAATACTTTGTTGTTTTGGTCTTTGCATCATTTGATCAATAGTATCTAATATAACTAAGGATGAATCTTTTAATTCCTTTAATTCATCTTCAAAGTGTATCCTTAATTCAAATAGCTCTGTTGAATTTTTTTTTAATTCGCTGTCATGTTCTTTAATCTTACATAAAGCATAGTAAGGCCATGAATGAATGCCATACTTTAAATTTGATGACATAATCTCTGATAAAACAGAATGCAATCTATCTTTAGAAAGTTTGGCCATTCTTTCGTTATATCTATCTTTATCAGACTTTTTGACCAAGAAGGCATGATTGATGAGATACGTTAACACTTTTCCAAAAATCAAAGAAGAAGTTATAATTGATTTTTTCGATCTTATTAAATGTAGTATATTATCAAGAATGAAAATTTGAAACTTAATTAAATCTGTGTCTTGATTATTTTCCAAGTTAATCAAGAAATCGATGGTATCATTAACAGAGTCGTTTGTTTCTGCTGATAACAGTATGTCGTGAACAGTCTTCGAGTTTGTCAGCTTATCAAAAGAAAGCGATGTATTAATCAAACTAGTTAGTACTTCTTTTCTTCTTTCAGGATGGTGTTTACAAGACAAAACTAAAGATTCTAATGTCTTTTTAGCTAATGTATTTAATAATCTATCTGACTTGGAACTTTGATTGACAAGTGATCTCATCAGGTTTGGAGACATAATAATTGAAATTTGAGATGTTAGAAATGAGGGAAATTGCATAATTCTATTGAATATCTCCAAACCCCAATACTTTCTTTCAGTAGAAGCAAAATTACTAAAAAATTGATCTTCAATACAACATTTCCAAAATTCGGCCAAACCAATTAATTCAAATTTTTCCTTGGTCAACTTTTGCTTTTTGGATTTTCTTTCAGGTGATAAATTCAAAGATTCAAGTTTGGAGTTCTCTAGCAATTCACTTAGTAGTGGAGCCCAAACAAAATGTATTTGAGGTGACCAACTACCCTTTTGCTTCTTGGAATTATTCTTTACCGAATTCTTGTCATCCGAAGGTGCTGTTATTACTGCTGATTCCTTTAATATCTTTACTAATAAATTTAAATTGCCTTTGGCAAGTGGATTATTGTATTTCCAGTGGATAATATTGGCATGTTCAATTATTGGGTACCTTTTGTTTGGTGGTATGGCCAAATATATAAGTAAACCTTCTGTAGTTAACGATAATTGATTTTCCTCGATCTTTTTCAATAAATTCACAACAACAGTCTCATTTTTTTCAATGATGTTGAAGTCCATTAATGATTTAAATATAGTTGCAAAACAAGTTTCTCTAATCCACGATTTTTTTAAGGACAAATCCACAAGTCTATCCAAAACCCTTGTATAATTTTCATATGAATCATTTTCAGTTTCACTCAATATGACACCAGAGTTCAAAAGAGACTGTATTCCAAACAATTCTCCAAATATAAATGATCTTTCACTTTTTCCATTATTCTTATTTGGTAACGCTTTCTGTAATTTTGAAGTTAAATCACTCAAATATTCGATAACCGAGTATCGTTTCTTTTGGCAAATTAGAATTGAGAGCACTTCGCCTAAACAAGTTGAAAATCCGATTCTAGCAGATGCCCTTGAGGACAATAAACCCTTAATCAATCTATCCAGAGCATAATTCCATTCTTTATCAACGTCAGCTTTTGAGAGTTCCCCTATCAACGAAGCCGCAGTAGCAATCCTTTCTGTCTCCAAGTCGGATGCAAGCTTGTAGTAGTGATCTTTAGATACTGACATTACGCCCTCCTCCTGTTCGTCCAGGTTACAATCCATCCACCACTTCTTGTGTCTGATGAACAAACAAAATTTTTGGGTGCCGTCATCAATTACGTCAGCGGTTTGCAGCCCGGGAGCACCGGTGTTCTCACTTCAACTTCAGTCGCTTCACCTGTGTCTGGTCCAACTGTGGCCTCTTTTACTCCACTCCATCCAAAGTTCCTACGTCTATTATAATGTCCTCTTGGCAAAAAGCTGGTTTTTCCATTAATAAATACTTCTCAATTGCAGCAAAGACTGTGCAAAAGTCTTTAAAGGATGAATTGAGAGTTGTCGCCGAAAAGAGAGCTCACACCGAAGCTAAGGTTCAAAAGATTGAAAAAGGTGAAATTGTCTCGACTTCTGAATTATCTTCTTAGATCGATGTATTCCGAGTTGATGATTTCATTATTATGATGATGAATAAAATATGAAAAACGTTTAGTATGCATTATTCTCTACAATATATATTCTTAAAGATGTGTTTCAAATATACAAAATCTTATTTTGTTACTATCGAAGTGTTCTCTGTGGCCTCAAGTGAATGTTTTTTGTATTAAAATTATTCTTTAAAATATACTGAAAGACATGAGAATCTGTAGACGGTTGTAGTAGTAGTCGCACTGGTGACCAATCAGCGTACGCCAAAGAAAGACGACCATCGACGCGTCGCCGCTAGAAAGCGATTTCCCATTGTTGGCAGCTCGCTTCAACTCATCTGGTTCAGAATGACTAGAGAATGGTTCATGTAGACTGAGAAATTTGATTCAAACGGTAACGTTCCTACTCACAAGAAGCTCTATTAATGGCAAATTCTGTTTTCATGTGCTACTACTTTTACAAACTATCTAAATTAATATAAGTTGTTATAGCTATATACTTATCTACCTATTTAGAACTATTGCATCTTATACTTCATCTTATTATAAAATACATAAGGCCTTCGTGTAATTCCACCATTATTTGTGAAGCACCTTTCATCAACCCAATCTCGTTTTTTTGTATCAATATGTTAACATCTTTTCTACTGCATCAACCCCTAAAACTGAAACCTAATTATTTAATATTCGGAATAAATCTCATAAGAAATTACTCCAGCTACCTCTCAATAAGGAGAAATTTGTTCAATCATGGTATTTGCCATAGTTATTCTGTTTCATATTTAATTTCTGCTTGTCCGGTTCAAAAAAGGAAACTCACGAATACTTCAGTTGCGTTTAATAAAGATGACTTTTCAAACACTAAGTCATCATTCAAAACGGTATCAATGCCCAAAAATCAGAGTTCCGCAAAAACAGAAAATGGCAAACAGAATCAAACGGGTTGGAAGGAAAAATGGCTTGGTATCCCAAAAGATTTACAAAATAACGCTGGCTTTGGTGAAGTCCTTAGATTATTAAAACTAGCGAGAAAAGATATGAAAATCTTTTTGTGTGCCATGGTTTTGTTATTAGTTAATGTCTCTGTCAGTATGTGTTATCCTAAAATTACAGGTGATTTTTTGGATGCCATAAGAGAATTTTCTTCTTTAGAAGCATTCAGAATATATGGTTTAACGTTAACAGAATTTTTTATTTGCATAGGAGCTCTGTTTTTTATATCTCCTTTGGCCGCTTTTGGGAGAGTCATGTTAATAAGAATTGTAGGTGAAAGGTTAGTTTCAAGATTAAGATCGTCAATTATGAGAAGCACATTGAGGCAGGACATGGAATTCTACGATACTAACAAAGTTGGTGATCTAATCTCAAGATTATCAACTGACGCTTATGTCGTCACAAGATCGGTTACTCAAAATCTTTCTGACGGTGTCAAACATGGTCTACTTGGTCTTGTTTCAACTGGCATGATGTTTTGGTTATCTCCAACAATTTCGTTTGTTTTATTAGGGCTTGCTCCTCCACTACTTGGTGCTTCCTATATTTACGGGTTAAAGGTTAGGTCAATATCGAGGGAATTACAACAAGCCACTGGCTCTCTTACAAAGATAGCTGAAGAGCAACTTAATTCTATAAAAACAATACAATCGTTTACTGCCGAGACAAAAGAAATTCATAGGTATGACGAACAAATTAGAAATGTTTTTAGAATTGGTGTTAAGGATTCAATGGTCGGTGCTACATTTTCTTCATTCACTTATGTTTTAAGTAATGCTACATTTCTAGTAACCCTGGGAATGGGTGCTTACTTGGTTATGGGAAAGCAAATGACTGTTGGTGATTTGATGGCTTATCTTATATATATTGAATATTGGGGCAGTTCAACCGTAGGTGTGGCTAACTTTTATTCAGATTTATTCAAAGGTGCTGGTGCAGCTTCTAGATTATTTGAGATTTTAGATCAAAAGCCAGCGATAAATCAAATTTTAGGATCAAAAATTAAGTCATCTAAAGGGCGTGTGCAGTTTCAAAACGTATCATTCCATTATCCAACTAGACCGAATATCAAAATATTTGATAATATTAATTTTGAAATTAAACCTGGTTCTAATGTGTGTGTGGTTGGCCCGTCTGGTAAAGGTAAGTCCACCATCGCTTCATTACTTTTGAGGTTTTATAATCCTACTTCAGGTAAGATTCTTATTGATGGAGTAGATATTTCTCAATATTCTATTCACTCATTAAGACAATTAGTTGGTTTTGTTCAGCAAGAGCCAGTGTTGATGCCTGGTACTATTGCTGAAAATATCAAATATGGTCTTCCTTCTGATGTTCATGTGACTTCAGACATGATTGAATGGGCGGCTGCTAAGGCGAATTGTGATTTCATTCAACTGTTCCCAGAAAAATTTGAAACTGATATTGGCCCGAGAGGTTCGTTACTTTCTGGTGGTCAAAAGCAGAAGGTTGCAATTGCTCGAAGTTTAATTAAGAATCCTCCTCTTTTAATATTGGATGAAGCTACCTCTGCATTAGATACTAAATCAGAGAATGCCATAAACAAAACATTAAGTAACCTTATGAGAGATCATTCGATAACTACAATTTCTATTGCGCATAGATTATCGACAATCGCAAAATGTGATGAGATTTTGGTTTTAGGACATGACGGAAAAATTGTAGAAAATGGAAAATTTGAGACTTTATTTTCTGATAGAAACTCTCAGTTATATAAGTTGTTGAATGAAGATAAACATTTAATAGAAGGAGAGAGTGAAGTTTATGAGTCTAGTTTGAAAGAGTTCCAACAAAAATATATTCCAAGTAAAAATGAGCTTCAAAACAAGAACATAGTAAAAAACGAAGCTATCAGTGAAGACATAAAAGAAGAAATTCAAACTTTAGAGGACACATTCATGAAAAACACACCCGCCCTTTCAGGTAAGTTGGAAAATAGGGATGGGTTATTTCCGGAAACAAACATTCCATGTAGTAAAACTGATCAAAAAGTAAGATAATCTGTTTAATTTATTACATAGTCTGTTTTAATATCCTATAATTACTAAAGGAATATACTTTTTTCTAAAGTGTGGTGTTGGTTGTGTCCTCTCTAACATTGATAAAAATATAGGAAAACCATCAAACAAAATACGACAACTGCAGGATTCGAACCTGCGCGGGCAAAGCCCAAAAGATTTCTAATCTTTCTCCTTAACCACTCGGACAAGTTGCCTATTATAGTCTTTCTAAGTATTCGGATATTTGACTATATGAAGTATTTGATAAAGAAAAGTTCCTCTTTAAAAAGTGTCCTCCGAATCCAAAGAAAGCTCAGGATCGAAGGAAATACACACAGCTATATATAATCTATATAATTAATTCTCGGAACAAAATAAAACAACTCAAAACAGTAATATCAAGATGCCAAAATGGAATACTTGATAAAAGATAAAGATAATCAAAAAACTCACGGCAATAAAATAAAGATCCTGACAAAATAATAAGAGATAATAAAAGACAGTAACAGATAATAAAAGATAATAAAAAGATAACAAAACTAAAGGGATAAAAAGCAACTTTCTACATTTGAGCAACCACTTTTCGGCAGAATTTCGCCGAGCTCGCTTCTGATTTCCTACACTACTCCACCTCTTCAAGAACTCGACCTCGAGTTTCTCCAACATTAGC
>JAJLSH010000181.1:9811-104074 GCA_030567475.1 Ambrosiozyma angophorae | reverse complement strand
AATTATATAGATTATATATAGTTGTGTGTATTTCCTTCGATCCTGAGCTTTCTTGGGATTGGGAGGATACTTTTAAAGAGGAACTTTTCTTTATCAAATACTTCATATAGTCAAATATCAGAATCCTTAAATTTCACGATCTTCCGAGATAGTTTAGTGGCTAGAATTCTCGCTTGTCACGCGGGAGACCCGGGTTCAATTCCCGGTCTCGGAGTTTTTTTTTGTTTCGACACTTGGTTCAATAACATTTAGTTAGTTTTGCTGTTAACGTTACTTAATCAAAGTATTTCCCAAAATCTCATATCAGTATTTTTTTGTTAAATTTATAACTTTCCAAGTACAAAGAGTCTCACATTTTAAGTTAGCTATCAATGATATTATTTTAAATCCTGGCTTGATATTTTGTAATCTTAGTGCGATTATAAAGAGTAAGATAATACATATAGTTTAATATTCAGATAAAGATGCTATCAGGAGCACTCGATTCAATATGTTCATCTAGATTCGATGGTTCGTTTCTAAGAGAAACTTCTTTGGAATTTTGATGTTTAGAGGAATGAACAATATCAACTGTTCTATTACTTAATTCTTCATCTATAGCATCAACTCTATTTTGCTGATTTTGGATAACTGTTTGATTTTCAATAACCGATTCTTTCAATAAATCCAGATCTACATCAGTTATATTTTCATACTCATCGTGAAGTTCTTCAGATATATTATTATTATTCTTCAAGAGATTATCCATCAAGTTATTGGACTCTTTCAGTTTCGTAATCGAATTCAATAATCTCTTTCTCACAACATCTAAATCTTGCTCAGACAACTCTCTTATAGCATATTTGAAATCTGGAAGTGTAATTGGTCCGTTGAAGTTAGTCATTAAATGTACTGTAATTGAGTCTGCAATAAACGACCGCTGTTTAAATCAACAAGTCAAAAATAAAACACTGCAAATAAAAAGGCTGCAAATAAAAATTTGTTTAGTGCACAACTTTAAATCCAGTTCGAAACTAACTGGAATCAATAATGCCGGTTTTCATTACTACTGGAAAGAAAATGTTAATGAACATTACTGAGTAGTTTACAGGACGGTAAAATTTTATTACCAGATTAAAATGCCATCGTAAGCCCCGCCGCTTCGAACTTTTTGGTTTTTTGATAAAATTTAATTTAAAAGACCAACTTAATCTCTCTTTGATAAAGTACTTATCTATTTAAGATTTAAGTCAAACATAACTGAAATGTATTATAACATATATTTATACAACAACAAGCAAACTAAACTTTTAAAATCTATACTTGAAAGAGCTCACTTCTTAGATAAATCACAGAAGATTTTTCGGAAAGATGATGGAGCAATTGTCTTACCTACCTTGATCAAAGATATAAAAACTTTTGGTAAAATAGGAATCTCTTCCGAGTATAATTGCACCTATGTTTTAGAGAATAAAGCAAAAGATAAGACATCACTAGAACTGATACTTTTAGATTTTATAAATTCTGAAAATTTAAATATACAACTTAGTGAAGTTAAAGATCTCACCAGTCACCTTCCTAAAAGATACTCAATCTATCCTCCTATGATTTTGCTTCCTCCAAACACCTTGGATTCAGAAATTTGGTTGAGTTTTCAAAGTAAACTATCCGATTTTCAAAAGCGTACCCTTTTCCAGACATTTATTGATAAATATTTTAAGACAAAATTTGGAGAATCAATTACACACATTTCGATTAACAAGCCCATCATCGAAGAAGGAAACGAAATTAGATACCCAACTAATATTATTCAACTGTATGGAAGTTTTGGTTCGAAGGAGAACCCATCCTTTGAGACTGAATTTTGGTGTCACACAGTTCAAAACTCCATATATCAAACATGGGCCCCCAGGTATACAATGTTCTCCAGGGGAAATATAAAAGAAAAGAAAAGGATACTTGATACTTTTGAAAATATTGCCGGTACATATGTAGTAGATTTGTACGCCGGCATTGGATATTTTACGTTTCCTTATTTGGCAAGAGGTGCTGAAAAAGTGATATGTTGGGAAATAAATGAATGGAGTTGTGAAGGAATGATCCGAGGTTACCTCAATAACAGATTTGGAAAACCTCATGGTTATTACTTAATTAAAAAAAACGAAGAGATAGATATACAAAAGTTTGAGAACTCACATCTAGTAATTTTTAATGAATCTAATGAAAATGCTATCAACAGATTGAAGAAGCTTAACGTCAAAATTCAGTTATCACATATTAATCTTGGACTTTTACCTTCATCGAGAAAGTCTTGGAATATTTCATTAGACCTTATCAGTTATTTCAGTACCACTGATTCGACATTCATTCACATTCATGAAAATGTAGGCAAATCTAATTTGGATACATTTTTGGAAGACGCATGTACTCAGCTGAGATCTCATGATTCAAACATGGATATTTTACCAATTCATCTTGAAAAAGTTAAAACATTTGCACCTGATGTTTTTCATGTTGTTGCTGATATTAATATTTTCAGATTGGTTGATTTTTCGTAATTAATCGTTCGGCATCGCAGTCATTCCCACCAGGAAGTTTTTTATTTTCAGTGTCTGTATCTATATTTGTATTATTAATTCTTTTGATGAGTTCAAGATAATTGTATGGGACAAATCCAGTTCTACCATCTCTAGACCTACATTTCCACCAATCCGAAGGATTACCAAACATATCTTTCTTGGATAAAATCGCAACAAGATCGCCTTTTTTCACGGCTAACTCTATTTTTTCGTTTTCTGGATTAAAGTTGTATAGACTTCTTGCAAATTCTAGCTTTTTTGGGTCAATGACATTTTTGTGATTGGATAATTGTGACTCGTTATGCACTTGTTGTTGTTGCTGTTGCTGGTGACGATGATGTTGTAGCTGCAAGTTTAACTGTTTTTGTTGTTGTTGCTTTGCAAGTGTGGAAACTAATTTTCTCATCAACAAAGGCAACCCAAATGCACAACATAAGAAAATAATTAATGGTTTGAGGGAAATTCTATTTTTCTTACTTTCCTTTTCTTTCTTTTGATTACTCTCTTCAAGATGAATGAATTCGTCAACATTCAACAAGTCCTTATTTCCAGATACATTGAGCTTTTTAACAGATTTTTTTAACAATTTTATAATAGAAAAAATTCCTAAAAATGAACCAAGACCTTCCTTTAACACTCTAAATTGTTCAGCCATGCTCATCATAGTAAAAAACGAATTATGGGTAGCATAATAAAAGCTTTCTAACATCTGTGAAAAACCAGCAAAGGTTCCTATTACATTTTCTATCAATTGAAAAGTAGCTTCCGTGGATTGAGTAAGCGATCCTACCATTGAATTTTGACCGAAAGACCCCAACGAACCATTTAAGCCACCAAACCCGAATCCCATTCCCGGTGAAGCATAACTTGATCCATACAACCCTGATGCAACTCTGGGCCCATATAAGCCACTGCCATAACCACCGTAAGAGCTATGCGAATTCAAACCTGATCCCATGGAATACGGGGTCGACATTCCATAGGGTGCTGAGTACATGTTAACGAGGGAATTCGAAACAGGTGTTACAGTAGAAGATGAGTCAGTATCTAGCAGAGAAGTGGGCTTTGGGGGAAGCTCCGGAATTGAAGAAGAGCTATTGTTGTTGTGAGGATTCGAAGAGAGAGAGTTGACATCAGCCTGACTAGACTCTGGAGCGGCCATAGAAGCAGCAGAAGTACCCGAAGAGACCTCCCAAGGCTTTGGTCTTTGATTTGACATATTCTGAGTGCTCCAGGATGGTGACACAGAAAATATGGAAGGCAACAATTATACAAAGCGGAAAAAGTTGATCGAAATCGAGGCATGTGACGGACTCAAAAAAAAAAAAAAAAGCTTATTTGGTGTGTCAACACCAAGAACACTATTTACAAGGTAAAGGATATATACAGAATATATAAGGAGTATAGTTTTATCCCCCACTTTTGATCAATTCCTGTGAACGATCATACCCTTCTTTTTGCTCAACTTCATCTATTATATCATCCAATTTGGTACCATTTAAGCATGAGTCTAGATCATTTAAGGTAAAATTACATCTATGATCGGTAACCCTGTGCTGTGAAAAGTTATAGGTTCTTATCTTATCACTTCTGTCTACAGATGAAACCTGACCAGTTCTTTTTTTTCGTTCTTCTTCAGCCTTTTCTTTCATTTCTTTCTTAGCCAGTCTAGCTCTTAGAATAGTAAACGCTTTAGCTTTGTTCTTATGTTGCGATCTTTCATCTTGATTACTGACAACAATACCCGTAGGTAGATGTGTTAATCGAACGGCAGATTCCGTAGTATTGACGTGCTGACCACCAGCTCCACTTGCCCTCATCACATCTATTCTAACTTCACCTGGTGCAAACTTTCTAGTTGAAGGATCATTTACATCTTCATCAACTTTTGGCAAAACAACAACACCAGCAGCAGAAGTGTGTACTCTACCTTTAGATTCCGTCAATGGAACTCTTTGAACACGATGAACTCCCGATTCATGACGTAATCTATCATATGAGCCCGGCTCATTGACTATTAACGTAGCTTCTATTAAACCCTTGCCAGTTGGATGGTCTGTTTTAGAATGTATTTCATAAGGCCATTGATGTACTTGACAGAATTTTATATACATTTCCAGTAAATCACCAGTGAAAATATTGGCTTCTTGGCCACCAGCCCCGGGTCTCAATTCAAGAATACATGGTTTATCAGCAAAAGGATCTGGAGGCAACAATTTGTATTTTAATTTCGAAGTTGCCTTTCTTAGCTCTGGTATAACTGATTGCAGCTCTTCTAATACTTCCTCTTTCAACGATTGATCTTCCTCTTGCATCATTTTTTTCAATTCTACATAATTGGTGAATATATCTAAAAAATTATTATAGTTACCTATAATATTTGTCAATTGAGTGTATCTTTTAGAAAGTTCCTGTTTAAATTCTTGACCCTGTGAGATCTGGTTTTCGATATCCTGATATTCATTTCGTAGTTCCTGAGCTCTTTTAACTAGTGATGGATGTAGAATCTCAATACCATCTTCATGAAAATCTTCGGCAAGTGAAGAGCTTGAACGATAGTGCAGGAAACTCAGGGCATACTTAGCAGCTACTCTGGGGCGAGCTACATCATGAATATTGAAAACAAACCTGCGGAGCATTTCTTGGGGTGGTGGGTCTTGGGTAGTCCATCTCATTCTAAGATGGAGCAGGAAACTTGTCAAATCTGCAATCGCCGACCGACGTCGACCGACGTCGACCGACGCTCTGCTGTAAACAAACAGTCAACTGGTCCTTTTCGACATCATGAAACCTTCCTCCCTCAAATACCTCCAAAGAAGGCCAACAACATTATTTTATTTTCTTGTGATATGTCAGAGTTTCATGCCAACGATACCTCTCAGTCTCTGAACAAAAAGGACAAAAGACGTCAGCAAATACAGACAAGACTCCTGAAGATGGAGCATCAGTTCCAAACCGATAAGGATTACTACTACAGAGACTCTCTAGTCCAGCTTCAGTATAAGCTCAGCTCTTTGCACTCTGGGGATAACCCAAACTATTTAATAAAGATCAGAGACTTTGAGGAACTGAGAGATATGGAACTTGTTAGGTTAAGGTTGGCTGAAGAGTATCAGGTGAATTTCATAAATAAGGAATTTATAAAGGATTATGAGGACGTCAAAGAGGAAAATGAAAAAGTGATAGAGTTAGTTAAGGATAAACTGCGTGATAAAATATCAAAGAAGATAAAACAGTTGAAGGAGGACAAAACCTTAATAGACATAGCTACATCATCTACATCATCAAACCATTCATCTTCAAGATATCACCTGAATCAAAGAGGTTTGAATAACGGAAGTTCTCTGACAGTGAACGGTCAAACAAATGATTCCAACACTGGCTATAATTCCGGTTTTGAATCTTCGTCTTCATTTTTTTTCCCTGGTGAAAGAAGATCCAGAAGATCTAATAACAAAAGATACGATACTTATGCCAAAGGTTCAAACCTAAGCAATGGCGAGGATAGCTATGATTCGGGCACAGGAACAAATGAAAGAGGCTATGGATCGGATAGAAAAAGATTAAAGACAAGCGACAAAAACCATACCTTTAATGGGAATGCAAGCGGTGACGATTATTCATCTGCCGGTGAAGATTCTTCAAGAGGTAGAATTTTGATAGATAATCCAAAGATCAATGAGTTTTTATACGGCTCTGAATACTTGAAGAGAAAGGAAAAGGGTAGCTCTAGATACTCCACAAGAGGTTATCATGGGGTTCCAGGGTTGAAAGTTGAAGAAGTTAACGAGGATCTTCTTCTTTTAAGAAGCTCTCTCAATGCCATCAAGAACCATAAGAAGAATATCACCAGGGAATAGTTATGAACTGACCTGTTTTTGTAGCCATAAAACTTATGATCGAATGTATATTTTAATGTTCCACTCCGACCGCGATTCTTCTCGAAGTTTGCCCAGCTTCTTTTATAAACCCTTACTGGGGTACGTTGGTGCTCTCCAGCTAATGATCCTTTGAACCATGTTTGGGTCAACTTTATCAGGGAGACCAGTGAAATTATCCACCCAGATTGGTAACTTAAAATATGTCATTGAATACGACAATATCCAATTGAGTAAACCAGTTCACTACTTATCTATTTTTTTATTACCAGATATCCCATTTGACCCTAATTATACTGCTTTGGTATATTACCAATTTAATGATGGAACTTTATCTAATTCTTCATCTGGGTTTAGGCTTCTTGGATATTTAGATTCAACTAAACAAAGTGGTATTTTCAAACTTAACTTGGGAACCTTTTTCAAACCTGATTCATCTAATTTAAAGGATGTTGACATGGATTCCGACGAAATCACTGGAGGATTTGGCCAAAATGTAACTTCCAATTTGACTTTAAGCATAGGAATTTCAATTGAGCCAAGTCCACAAGCTCAGGTTGTTTTAGATGCTAATGTCACCAAGCCAACCCTTACAATTACTAATACACAACAAGCAAAAGAATTGTCTCTGAACGGACAGGGTCTAATTAATATCTCTAACAAAATTATAGCAAATGCGTATAACTATTTGAGTTCGTTTGTTGATTCACAGAATAAAGTTCCAATACGAAAGTTTGATGACTGGTGGAATAAGTTCAAAGTCAAGATAGCGAATGATAAAGACTACCTTGATAGGTTATAATTTTATATACAGTTTATACAAGTATCTAATAGACCCTTCAAATTGTTAATTCTCTGATGCACTTTGTCTGATGTAAGTAAATCAATAACAAAGGGAAGTTTAATACCACTGGATGATCCAGTTACAGCGAACCTCAGAATTTGATAGACTGTTTTTTCTTTCACTCTGTGACTTTTGGATACCTGCTTAACAGCAGCATCGATGGAACCCAAATCTTTAATTTGCGAAACTTCATCTACTAGCTTCTTTAAAAGGTTCAAGTCATTAATTTTTGTAATTTCTTTGAGGTTTGAAATTTTGAGCGTTGGTTCTGTGAACAAATAATCATATGACCCATCTCCAAGTTCATTACTTGTATTCATCCCGTGCCCAACTACTCTTAAAACCTTTTCAACATAACCCTTCTGTAAGCCCTCAAATCTTTCACACAACTTTGCATAGTTACTTTCCAGACATTCTCTAAAAAAACCTTCATTCTCGGTTAGTTTTTTATGTAAATGATGCTTATTAAAATAGTCCAATTTTGAAAAATCAACTTTTGCATTTCCAATTGTTAATCCACTAAGATTAAATATTTTCTCTAATTCTTGTAAAGTATGAATTTCAGTAGATTTTTCATTCAACTTTCTTTTAGGGGACCATCCAAAGAGAACGCTGAAGTTGATTAATGCTTCAGGTAAATAACCATTAGCCTTTAGTGACATAATATCGATATCCCCTGAACGTTTGGATAATTTCTTATTTCCAATCGTCGTCAGAAGTGGAATATGAATGAAGTAAGGGTGTGGCCATTGAAATGCTTTATATAATGAAATGTGTTTAGGGGTTGAAGCTAACCATTCTTCACCCCTAATGACGTGGGTTATTTTCATCATGTGGTCGTCAACAACATTTGCAAAATGATAAGTTGGCATACCATCACTTTTCATTAAAACTGGATCTTCATATCTTCTATCACTATAATTTATTTGATTCTGATGATTAACTTTTCCATGCAATAAATCCATAAATTCAGGATAATGATCTGGCGATTTAAATCTCACTGTATATTCTTCTGTTTTACTCTTTGATAGGGACTGTTCTGGAGTGTATTGTGCTAAACAATGTCTATCGTAACTTCCAGTAGTAACAGGTTTCAATAGTCTTGCGGAGTCTTTCAGTTGAGTCAACCTTTCTTTAGAACAAAAGCAGCGATAGGCAGAACCATTATTGAGAAGAGTTTCAATGTGATTTTTGTATATACAAGTTCTATCACTTTGCCTATACGGTCCATATTTACCACCAGTTAGTGGACCTTCGTCAATCTCAATACCAAGCCACTTCAAAGTTTGATATAAGTTTTCTTCTGCATCCGGAACAAGTCTATTGCGATCTGTGTCCTCCAATCGTAGTATAAACGCACCTTTAGTTACTTTTGCTATAAGGTAATTGTATAATGCTGTACGTAATGATCCTAAATGGAGATATCCAGTCGGTGAAGGTGCAAATCTTGCACGTACAGGACTACTAGGATTGACTAAAGCTGGCATCTTTTCTTTTTGCCCAGTGGAGTTCTTTAAGCTAAATTTTGCCCCAGAGGACACATATCGCTTAAACATTTTGAACCTGCAATACAAAAGTTTGAAGAATAGGCTGCTTGATTGTTTTGTTTGTTCAGAGGTATGATTAACACTAACTTTCAGCATTCAAAATATTTGACGCGCGGCGCAGAGGCTACTTTTTGAAAAAATATTAAAAAAGATTTTAAATTCTAAATAATGAATGGTTTTTTCAAAAGCACGAACTAACATACCACAAGTTAGCTAAAATGGTGTTGAAATCAACAACAGCAAATAATGTATCGGTTTACCAGGTTGCTGGTACCAATGTATCCAGATCCCTACCAGATTGGATAGCCAAAAAGAGAAAGAGAGCATTAAAAAATGATTTAGATTATCAGAATAGAGTTGAATTAATCCAGGACTTTGAGTTCAGTGAATCTTCTAATAAGATTAGAGTTTCCAGAGATGGCCAATACGCTATGGCTACTGGAACATACAAACCTCAAATACATGTCTATGATTTTGCAAACTTATCATTAAAATTTGAAAGACACACAGAAACAGAGAATGTCGACTTCTTGTTGTTGAGTGACGACTGGACTAAATCTGTTCACCTTCAAAACGACAGATCTATAGAATTTCATTCGAAGGGTGGTATGCATTATAAGACTAGAATCCCAAAGTTTGGTAGATCTTTGGCCTACAATGAAATCAATTGTGATTTATACGTTGCTTCTTCAGGAAATGAAATATATAGATTAAATCTAGAACAAGGTAGATTCATGAAACCTTTTGAAGTGGAGTCAAGTTTAGGTGTTAATTCCATTGATATCAATACCATACATGGTCTAACTGCGGCAGGTTTAGAGGATGGAACCGTTGAATTCTGGGATCCACGAGCAAAAAAAAGAATTATCAAGATGACTGTCAACGATGGTTCGGAAGAAGAAACTACAGAAGTAACCTGTGTGAAATTTAGAAACGATGGCCTGAACTTTGCCTGTGGAACATCTAATGGAAAATCTTTACTTTATGACCTACGAGCTTCACAACCAGTTATTACAAAAGATCAAGGTTTTGGTTTTGGAATTAAAAAGATGACCTGGCTGGATGACACAGATTCCCAACAAAATTTAATAATGACATCAGACAAGAAAATTGCAAAAATATGGAATAGAAACACCGGAACCCCCTTTGCTTCAATGGAACCAAGTGTGGATATAAATGACGTTGAATATATTCCAGAATCGGGTATGTTTTTTATGGCTAATGAAGGCATTGCAATGCATACATATTACATTCCAGCATTAGGACCCGCCCCAAGATGGTGCTCATTCCTAGATAATATAACTGAAGAATTAGAAGAGAAACCATCAGATACAGTCTACTCTAACTACAGGTTTATAACGAAGCAAGATGTCGTAAAACTAAATATCAGCCATTTAGTTGGATCCAAGGTTTTAAGACCATATATGCATGGTTATTTCATAAATACAGATTTATATGATAAGGTAAATCTTATATCTAACCCTAACGCATTACAAGATGAGAGGGAGAGAGAAATCAGAAAGAGAATTGAAAAAGAAAGAGAATCCAGAATTAGAACTACCACTACAGGTAACAAAAATATTAGAGTTAATAAAGACTACGTTAATAGACTTGAAAGCAAACTTGGTAAGGGGGCTGCTGAAGGAATTGTTAACGATGACCGTTTCAAAGAATTCTTCCAGGAACAACAATTTCAAATCGATGAAGATGATCATGATTACAAGCAATTAAACCCTGTCAAATCCACTGAAGCGTCAGGGAATTTTAAACCTTTAACTGCCGCTGAAGAATCTGATGAGGAAAGATTAAATGGTTCTAATTCAAGTTCTGACGAAGATTCCGATAGTGAAAGTTCAACTGACGATGAAAGTGATAAGATAATACAAAGACAAAAGATCAACAAGGAACTTCTCAAAAAGAAACAAGAAAAGAAGAGAAAAGAACAAGAAGAGGAAAAACATTACTATGCAACTTTAAAACCAGTGGGACCAGTGGATGAATTAACCCCAAGCGGCTCTTCGAAAAACCTAACATTTGCTAAACAAGTTTCAATTCAAAATAAAAAGGAACACGAAGAAAAAGAAAAGAAAAGTGATGTTAGAATTCATAGAACAGCAAAGGGTGAATCTGAAATTAGTTTTATTCCGAAGGGTACTAAAAAGGCAATCTCTTTTGCTGAAGATGACTCTGAAAAAAGAGGAAAGAATAAACAGAACTACGAAGGAAGAAGAAGAGCAAGTAGAAATGTTTTTAGAGGTATGTAATTTATAAATATTTTTTGTTTTTGTAAATTATTAATTAGTAAATAATGGTTTTTTTTTTCCAGATTAAACTTCGTACCCTAGCTTTTTAGCATAAACTTCCCAATTTGCCGGTACCTTTGAAGACTTTATAATTTTTTCAAAAACTTCCAGTAGTTTGAGATTTTCGTGCTTGATTCTATCAGATTCAATTAGCTGACTGTGCAAATTTTTACTGACCAAAGGAGTAAATCTTTGAGGAATTTGAACAGGTATTCCATGGATAACTTTTACTTTATTATTAGGTATGCTTTTAACCGTTACATTTGAAATATGGCTGAATTTACATTTGTGAGCATTTTTACATGATCCATTATTCTGAAAAAACTTGCAAACTTTGCCGTTAGCAGAGCTACTTACCACTTTTTTTGTTTCTAACTTTTCTTTTATTCTTTTATCAGTGGGATAGTTTTTCTTTCTTTCTTTTATCCAATTTTCAATATCCTCAGGGGTATTTAGTACAATGTTTGTTCCTTGAATGGTTGCAGAGTTTTCAAGATGTTCTTCGTCATCAGAAGATAAATTGTCATAATTCACAGAATAACTTTCCCTTTTGTTAGTTATTTCTCCAGGAATACCACTTTTAAATGGAAGTTCTGTTGGCATCGGGTTGAAAGCATTTGAGTTCGGTAAATGATTGGGAAGTTGAACAGAGACTCCAGGAAATAACTCCAATAAATTAACATCATTCGAATTAACTGTATACGATTGATCCGACAAAGTAGAGCCAAGCTTTACTTTCTTATTGCTTTCTTTAGGTAAATTATTTTTCTGGGTTCTCTTTTTCATCCTAGCTATTTACTATTAAAACTCACCAACTAATAGATAAACATCACTACCTCAGACTCCTCCTTAAGTAAAAATAAATTTCGTGGCTGTGTAAACGAAGTCAGGCCAGAACGAGCGTAGTTCTTTCATTCGGAGTCATTTTATTTTTTTTGAATTTTTAATTGCCAGAACACTCTTTGAATACCATAGTTTATCTAGGGTGGTTAGTTAATTCTTAGATATTTGTTCAGAAATGTCAATTGCTTCTACAAATTTGGACGGCATTCTTCCTTTGATTGCTAAAGGCAAGGTTAGAGATATTTACCAAGTTGGAGAGGGCAGTTTACTATTCGTGGCAACAGATAGAATTTCAGCATACGATGTCATCATGGAAAATGGTATTAATGATAAAGGTAAGATTTTAACCCAACTATCAGTGTTTTGGTTTGAATTACTTAAAGATGATATTCTCAATCATTTGATTTCATTTACAGACGAGGACGTTTTCAGTAAATTACCAAAAGAATTATCAGAGCCAAAATATAAGAGGCAGTTAGCAGGTAGATCATTAATAGTCAGAAAACATAAATTAATTCCTTTGGAAGTTATCGTTAGAGGTTATATTACAGGTAGTGCTTGGAAGGAATACAAGAAGTTTGGCACTGTTCACGGATTGGAGGTTCCTAGTGGTTTGCAAGAGTCAGAACCATTTCCAACTCCTATCTTTACCCCTTCGACAAAGGCGGATCAAGGCGAACATGACGAAAACATTTCACCTGAAAAGGCAGCAGAAATCGTTGGTAAAGAACTATGTGATAAGATCGCTGTTAAAGCTGTTCAACTTTATACCAAAGCCAGAGATTATGCTTTAACCAGAGGCATTATTTTAGCGGATACAAAGTTTGAATTTGGTATCACTGACGATGGTGAACTTGTGTTGGTTGACGAAGTTTTAACTCCTGACTCTTCCAGATTCTGGAATGAGAAAACCTACAAGATTGGCCAATCACAAGAGTCCTACGATAAGCAGTTCCTCAGAGACTGGTTAACTTCCAATAATCTTGCAGGCAAGGACGGCGTGTTCATGCCAGCCGATGTGGTGGCCAGTACCTCACACAAGTACAGAGAGGCCTTTGAAGCTCTGACCGGCAATAAATGGGGCAACTAGTCTCATAAAGCGCTAAAGCACCAGCCTGACTGCGGCGCAGTTTCCTGATCAGGGCAAACGTAAATACACAGCCCTTAAATTGTACTCGTTCGATAAATAACTATGGTAAAAGCATTTCATTGTACTACCAGTAAGCTTCGGTTGGCGAATAAGGGCAACCTTTGTATATTCATATCGTTTAGCTGACTAATAACCACCCCTGCTTCTCTAATAGTTTCCAATATCATGTCTTCGGCTTTTGCAGAACAGTTTCAGGACCTAGGAGTGATAGGCAGAGGATCTTTTGGGTCAGTTAGAAAAGTGCTAAGAAAATCAGATAAGAAGGTCTATGTTAGAAAGGAGATATCATACATAGCTATGAATAATAAAGAAATAAGACAGTTAGCCAGTGAGTTCAAAATTTTAAGAGAACTGCATCATCCCAATATTGTTGAATATTTAGGTCATGAAGATTTGGAAAAAGATTCAATGCTACATATCTATATGGAATACTGTGATGGTGGAGATTTATCCAAGGTGGTCAAAACTTACAAAGAGAAGGATGAATTTTTACCAGAAAATCTTCTATGGCAAATTTTCACTCAAGTTTTATTGGCTTTATATAAATGTCATAATGGTGTTGACATAGAAAGAGTGAACAATGTTTTTCAATCGACCCCTGAAATTCACCCTTCAAAAATTAATAATTTACAAGTAGTGATTCACAGAGATATCAAACCAGATAATATATTTTTATTAAGCGATGGGTATTCAATTAAACTTGGTGATTTTGGTTTAGCTAAATGTTTGAGACATGAAAACGACTTTGCCAAAACTTATGTAGGAACCCCTTATTACATGCCACCGGAAGTTATAATGGATCAGCCATATGATCCAGTTTGTGATATTTGGTCCTTAGGTTGTGTAATGTATGAATTATGTTCTTTGAGACCTCCGTTTACGGCAAAAACTCATTTATCATTACAAGAAAAAATTAAAGCTGGCACCTTTGCAGAAATTCCTCCTCATTACTCTCATCGTCTTAAAATGTGTATTAATGCATGTTTAATTGTTGATCCATCTGAAAGAGCAACCGTAAACCAATTGTTACAAGATTCTTCTTTTAAATTCTTTAGAAAAGAATGGGAATTGAGACAAGATGAAGCTGCATTAAAGAAAAAAGAAAGTGATTTAAATTCATTTGAAAAAATGTTGGTTAAATATGAAAAAGATTTAGAAGAAACCTGTAAAACCATTAATTCAAAGAACGAAGAAATAAGAAATAGATACAGAAAAGAATTCAATTATGTATTAGATATGCACTTAAATAAAATTCTGAGTGACTTGCCTCCTAATATTAAAACTCAATTGATCCATAAAGCAAGTATGAAGGAAAATCAGAATCCTCTAATGCAACAACAACTTCAACCTCAAAATAAATTGAAAGGTCCAAGAGAGCTGAATGGTAATAGAATGCTCAGATCGCCAAGTCGAAGATGAATGTTACATATTATATACAATATTTTCACCTCTCCTAGTCATTTTTTAGCATTAATTTATATATTCAACACGATCCACTGCATGCAAAAAATATGTAAGCAAAAAAAGAGTAATATACTAAAGTTAATATGATAAATCGTTATAATTAAAAAAAAACGCACAAACTATAAGGGAAAAATTTAATTGCCCGGGTAAAATATACAAAACTAAAATATATCTCTGTAATTTTTTAGTTTACCTTCATCTCTTGTAATCCAATATTTGCCATCATATCTCCAGTATTCATCACCAGTTACTGGATGTGCCGATTTGGTAAAGAATTCAGGTTTATAAACTTCGTCCGCTTCCTCTCTTTTTCTTTTTGCATCTCTTTGCTTTTCTTCTAATCTATTCTTCTCTTCGGCAGCAAAATCGTAGTCGCCATTCTCCATAGCTCTTTGATCCGGTCTTAATCTTGTATCAGTACATGGTAAAACAGGTAATAAGTGAGGTTGTGGTGCATTTAAAGAAGCAGCAAAATTAGTTAAATGAAACATCATTTCAGTTCTTTTATTAGCTTCCCAAATCAGGAATCTTTCTTCTTTAGGATCATCTGGTTTTCTTGCATAAATCTTTGAATCCCAATGACCACCAACGATATATCTTAAAGTTCCATCCTTTGAAAATACTTCACCCTTGACTTCATAGGCCGATGATGCCCTCCAGCCTCTTTGTTTAAAATGAAAGTTCATATAATCCCCAGTCATGTGGTTTTTAATCTCCATCACACCATAATTATCTATCGTCGGATTACCCATAATAATACCAACAACAGAATTATTACACTTCTTCCATGTATATATTTCTTTGTTTGTTTTTTTGCCAAATTTATCAGTTACACCATTATCTGGGAAAATTTCACAAAACCAAGTACCCAGATGCTGAATATCAAACGATCTTCCTAGAAACTTTGTCTTCACGTGGGACGCACCATAATATGACCAACTTGGTGCTTCAGCAACTAAAGCAGAAATAGGTGGATGATGACTAACCTGTTCAACAACACATCTATATCCTTTATCAGGCCTAGCATATTCAAAGGTTTCACCAAGCAATGGATTGAACGGTTTAGCGATTCTTCCAACAGTAGAGACATATTCCGAAGCCGCAAATCCAGCAATATAAACCATTCTCAAGGTAGACTCATCTATTGTTGCAGCTTTATCTAACAAATCAGAATATTCAATTACTTCAGTATTTCTTTGCAATAATGAAGTAGGTTCGTTAAACGAAACAGGTAACGTCATTTTTGTCATATCTTTACCAACTAATGACTTTAACACACCCCATAGAGAAATCTTTGGACGATTATCTTCTTTATCTAGTGTAGTTCTGATAGGGTCTTCATACCCCTTAAATGTATGTTCATCTTCTATCATTTCAAATCTCTTAAGTTGAGTTTCACTCTTAAGCTTAAAACCATTTACCACGACATCCGTATCATCTGGTAAAGGAAACTTTGAGGGAATCTTTGCGGCAGGTGTAATTGGTTCAACTGTGGACTTCGCAGTAGGTTCGGCGGTCGGCGTATTCTGCGAAAATGGTTCGCCCCCAAGTTTAGGTGTTGATTCATCCGTGACTTCTTTTGATTCGGTAATTGTTTCGGGTATTTCTTCCGACACGCTAGCAAGTCCAGAAGAATGTGTTGAGATTGGCTTTGACTTTGATGCCAAGACAGTTCCTTCTCCACGTTCTTCAGCATCAAAAAATTCATCATCAGTTTCATCTTCTTCTTCCAAGATTTTCGAAACTTCTTTACCTTCAGGAAGCTCAGTCACCACTGTTTGGAGTGAAACAGGAGCTGGAGTACCAGTAGATTTAGAAGAGGAATCTATTTTTGAAAGAGGTTCACCAAGAGACATCCTTATAGTTTTCTTTAAAACTTTGACTTTATCTTCTAAAGCACATATCTTAACTTCACGATTTTGGATTTCTAATTCCAACTGCTTAATTGAGTTTTCCCAAATTGATGAAATTTCACGTTGTCTCTCAAAAACTTTTTCTATTTTATTCCTCTTCTTTTCTATTAAAACATTTTCTTTTCCTATTAAATTACTAATATTCTTTAGGGTTGTTAAAGAAACATTCACTAGTTCTTCCTTGGAAATGGAATGATCTGCATTCTCTAAAAATTCATTGAAAGAATTTAATTCCATATTTAATTGGTTTCTTATAACAATCAATTGGGAAACATTTGGTTTCTTTTTCTGAGAAACAAAATCCTCAACTTCTTTATCAATTTCAATTTCTTCATCATCGTCATCATCAACATCGTCGTAATCGTCATCATCTTCAATATCACCATCTGAATCATGATATAACTCCTCTTTATTAGTTGGGCTTGATGGATCATCCTTAAAACCAGGGGCTGAAATGGAAACAGGAGAACCTTCATACTTACGATCAGAAGCAAAATTAGTATACTTTAACCCAGGATTGCTTACTTTGTTTGAAATCCCTGGAGTATTATTAGCCCTTCTTGCTAATTTAGTCACTTTCTTAAATGGTTTCTTATAAAGGGATGTTTTAGTTCTTTCAGAAGATGGATAAGATTCAGTTGATGAGAGTGATATATTGGAGGCTAGGGATGGAGACCTTCCATGTAAACTATTGTTAGAATGAAGTTGCATCTCAGTCTCAGTCTGTCTACGTTGAATTTGCAGTTGTTGTTGAGAAGGAGTTTGACGCTTCTCTAGGTCCTTCTGGTATGTAATTGCATTCTGTAGAGCCCAAACCCACCTATTTGTTTCAGTTATATGATTTGCTTTTAAATGCCATTTAACGGGGGACCCGCCAACATGATTTTTAAGAATAATTTCAAATTTTGACTTTTCAGAAGAATCCATTCTTAATTCAGCATTTGATAAATGAATCATTCCACGACAAGTATTGTATATATCATTTGGAGATTTATAGTAAGACAACCTACCTTCAGAATCTAGAATAAACCATCTTAACTTATAACCATTTGCAAAATTAGTCCATTTCTTTAAGAATCCCTTAAATGTAGGAGGACCTTGAGCAGCTCCGCTTAAATTTGCAGCATCAATCATGGTTTGTTCATTACAAGATTCTTTGATAAATTTTCTCATCATTGGGGTTGTAGCAGAATCGATTGGTAACTTACCATTTAAATTTCTTTTGAATGGATCACCGCCATGTTTTAATATGAATTTAACCATTTCTAGATCGTTCTTTTTAATGAATTCTAATAATACAGTGTCCCCAGTTAGAGGATCTGTACCATTAATATCTAATAATTCTTTTGTTCTACTGTTTCCTAGAAGTTTTGATAAATTTTGAAAGTCTCTTAATTCAAAGCTCCTTCTTAATTCGTTTGCTTTGATTTCAACAAATTTTGTTCTCAAATCCGATAGTAATTGAACTATTTCCATGTTTGAAGTACTTTCAATGGCTTGGCGCCCTTCCTTATTAGCAATGCAATCATTTATTGAATCTTGTTGATTCATTAAAAAAGTGATTACATCAACTCTAGCAGAAATTGCAGCCAAATGCAGAGGGGTATTTCCATCTAAATCTTGAATATTAATTGAATCAACTAACTTATTATTGACGATATATTCAATAATAGATAAGGGTCCAACTTGAACAGCAAAATGCAGTAATTGATCTTTAATCTTCGATAATTGAGGAGAAGAAGAACAATCGCAAAGTTTTACCAGTTCATCTAATTTTTCTATATCTCCATTTCGAAGACAATCTAATAGTTTTAACTTAAGAAGACTTGGATTTGGGTTACTCGGATCACTGTTTACCAATGTTGGTTAATGATACTGGTTAGTAATTGAGGACTCGGAAGTTCCAGTAACTGATCACATAAAAAGAAACATACGTCGACGACATGCCTAAAGAGCCTGGATGGTGTTCAACAAAAGAATTGCCTGTGGAGTAAGCAGAGGACAGTTGTATAGTTGCCCGTTGAACCAACACTGCTTTCTTGCGTCGAACGACGCGCCTGTTGGAGTTAGCGAACCTGGGGGCTCAACACTTTGGCCCAACGCTGTCGCCTGTTTACTCTGCTCTGTGTCTGGTAGCCACCATCCATGTCTGACAAGGCCGTTATCTTGTCTAACTTTAATCTGTGCTACAAACACAATCTAGAAGATTTGTTGTACGTCCATGCAGATATCTCAGACTTGTCCAAACTAACTGACATAAAACTCAAGGACATCAATTTTCAGCATCTTACCGTCAGCTTCAAACATCAGGACTTAGAATTTGAAATTCTCAAGCCAATCCCTCTCCTACAAGGAGAGGTTGGTTCAGAAAATGACATATCCAACTGGGCCCAAGTGAAGGACGCGTTGAAACTGTTATGTAAAGATGCTGCTACTAAACGAGGGCTAAGTTACATAAAATTGGAAAAAGTCGAATATCCAAAGTCTGTTTTTGATATCTTGTTGATAGGTATCATCTTTTACAATCTTTTCAACTTGGTTATATTAAGGAATTTCGATTGGATCAATTTAGCTGTGGTGGGAATTTGGTTACCTATTCATCTTATTGAAATGGCTGTTTTCCTCCTTCCTAGAATCAAAACCTACCGTATTCCTGCTGATGCTCAGCTGGAATGGATTATACTGACATTCCTAGAAGGTTATCCTATCATACGAATCATCAACAGACTGGTGCAGCAGGAAAATTCCGGTGACAATGGCTACTTCAACCTCGACACGCTGGAAAAACGTACTGAATATTTATAACTTATTTCTGTGTAATGCGCATAACTTCACTTATATATAACACGTAACTACTTAGTTTTCAACTACTTTACTGTCTACACAACTCTTGTCCCAACAATGTCTACCTTTGGTGAATATATGGTATGTCTTCCGTACCTTTATACGGTACTTGTAGGCATATGCTAACTGTTGTACTAACGTTTTTTTATTTTATTTATACAGGAAACTTATAAATCTTCAAAAAGCTTTGAATCAATTTTACCAACAGATCTACATAAACCACTCACCATATTCACCTTAATAATATCAATTCTATCTTTATTGTACTGTTTAGTGTTACCAAGTCCTGTTGATGCAGAAGATTTTAAAGATAAAAATGGAAAAAATAATAATGTATTATTAACTGCTTTCGAATCTATTTGTTATACTATTTTGGCTTTAATTGCTTCTGTTTCAGTTGCTTTCTGTTCGTTGTTCTTAGCCTCAACTGTTGGTGTCTATACTTAAACTTATTTGGTTTTCTTTTGAGAATCCATCGAAGTCCTTTTCAATAATTTTTTGATCTTATTTCTGTAAACTAAATAGAATATAGGTAAATAAATAACTAACAATGCTTTGATGTAGGGATTGTCACTAACAGATAGGCTTAAAGCAAGTAAATACATTTCACAAACCACTTGTCCTGGTGCCAAAACCAATATACAAAATTCTTTTAAAAATTTCAATACTTTAGAAACCCTGTTGTATGTATAAATCTTCATGAAACAATATGTAAATCTAATAACTTCTAAAATAGATTCAAATAAAATCATTAAACCAAAAGCATCATTTTTGGCAACTTTAGGATTGGCCATTAAAACATAAGTGATTAAGCTTCTTTCAATAAATTGAATGGCACTAATGAATAAACTTGGTCTTGTTCTACTATTAAGAAAAACCACCAAATAGTCTGCAAAGTTCAAAGTAATTGAAAATATATTAACACTTAAATAAAAGTCGGCTATGCCCCCAGGTAAAAATCTTGATCCCGTAAGTGGATAAAGGACGGTTAATCTCAGGTTCACGCAGAACCACAATAACAATCTTGCTGAATTGCTTATTAGTAAAAATTTCTGTTTGATGCTGTACATTTGGATGACTGCTTTATGAAATTAATGTGATATCTTCGAAGTGAAATCACAAACAAAATGTTTAAACAAAAACGTATTTATATTTTTCCCCTCGACAGTTTTGCCGACAACGAAGACACGTTATACACTTTTTTTTTCACCATAAATAGGCACTAATCATTCTTGATGAAGTTATTTAGATTAGTATTCTTGGTCTTTGTTACTGTTGGTGCTTTAGCATGGTCAGCCCAAGATATTGAATTATTCAATTTACAGAAAGAAATTATCAGGATAACAAAAAAACCGGAAATGGATTTCTACAAATATATGAAATTGCCAGATGGTTTAAAGTCAAAATCAAAAGATATTGAAACAAACTTTAGAAAATTATCAAAGAAATGGCATCCTGATAAGAATCCGAAAAATGGAAAAAAATTTGAAAGTTTGACCTCAATTATGAATGTTATGAGAGATGCTCAACGTAAAGAAAGATATGATTATTATGTCAAAAAAGGTTTCCCAAATTTAGATACCTTAAAGTATGATAACAAGGGGAAACTTGGTTTCGGTACTTTACTTGTCATTATTGCTTTATTATTTTCAATTGTTAACTTCCTTTTATTAAAGGTTGATTTTAATCAAAATTTAAAAAGATTAGAAAGCTTGAAATCCGAGTTAACTACCAAATATTTGAAAACAACAATGAATGGAAATCCACAGTATATTCTTTTTCATTTAGATAAATTCTTTTTAGTTAAACCAAAAGATAAAAATTCCATTTGGTTAATTGACCAACCTTTTGAACTAGACGAAGATTATGAAGTTGATCAATATGGTAATTTAAAGTTAATTAATAATTTATTTGGAAAATTGGCTTTAAAATATGGGAGTGAGCCTTCAGACTTCAATCGTGAACAACGCAGAAAACAGTTAAAAGAGACTGGCGCACTTGATAAGTTGGACGACTCGATGTTAGTATTAATTGATCCTCAGAGATTGGAACCTGTGGGCATTAAAGATTTAGCTTTGATCAAATTAATTAAATTTTTATTTTCAAAATTACTTTTAAAAAAAAAGAAAGACTAGAAAGAATTGAAAGTATGCTATAATCCTCTGTAACTTTTATACTAAATTTACTAGCTTCTTTGTAAATCATTCTTGTACTCGTTGTCAAAAATACTCAATTAACAACGGAATATGTATACAGTCATAAAATAATAAATAATATTTACCAGAGAAAAATAAACAGTGGGGAATAAATAAAAACAAAAAAAAAAAATCTAGCAATCGTCATCACTTCATTCAAGAAATCATTAATTTTTTCCATCTTCTTCCTCTTCAATATGATGTTTCATTGGTCGAAGATCACCGCCACCTAAATATTCTTCATCAAGTGGTTCCTCATCTTCCACGGCTTCTTCGTCTTCTTCCTCTTCTTCCTCTTCAATAGCCTCCTCATTAATTGGCTTTCTAAATTCTTCATTATCACCATTATCTAGTATAATTGCATTTCTATTCATTGGACTTGATGCAATTACAGAAGCTAGGGTTTCTTCTTCAGCCTCTTCGTGTGGTATTTCACTTGGGTTTCCTAAGACTTTGTTGTACATTGAATTAACTTCCTTTAATTTTGTATTCACAAATATATTCCAGTTTTTGAATCTTTCGGTTTCAAATAATCTTGTATATAAATCATTAAAGATATAAAAGCTTGATTTAAGATAATAGCGTATATTAACTTCAGATTCTTCTTTCATTAAAGTCGATGTTTGTTCGTCTCTTGTGGTATTACCAAAATTTGCCACATCACTCTGAAATTTATGTGCTTCTTCTGCAATTAAAGTCAAATGACCCATATAACCCAACTTAAAATTGCTAGTCAATTCAACTTTCTCTGACTTTTCAAAACAATAAAGTATGAAATTTGGCAAGTTAAAAAACCCAGGGAAACTTTGATTCTCTTCAAGTGGAGAGTCATAATCATCAAAATCTCCAAATAATGACCAAATTAAGACTTTGTTTAAGCTTAAATTATCATCATATTTTGTCTCCTCTTGTTGTGAAGATTGATCTTCGTCCCAATTAGCTAATCTACCATTGAATATTTGTTGAACTAAATCAAAGACAACATTGTGCATGAAATTGTTCCAAGGAAATTTAACAAGTTTGAATATTATTAATGGAATGGCATTAGTTTGTAAAAGTTGTAGTTTAAAATAATTTCCAGTGGATATATCTAATGGTAGTTTAATAAAATCTAAATCATCATCGTTAGAACTATCGATCTTTAAGTTACCTGCTTGCCTTGTAACTTCACCAATTTCTTCATTAATTGCGTCATGAACCAAGGATTCGGTATTCTTTATATCTCTCCATTGATCTCTTTTATGAATTAAATAATCTAAAGTACATGACTTGTTCATCAAAATCATATTCGAACAATGCAATAATTCAGCAATTAATTCCATAACTTTAAACCTTTCATAACCCAAAGGTTCGATTGTATAACCAATTGAACTGTTTAATTGTGGCTTTGATTTAATATTATAGTAATCATCAGTTAAATAAGTTTTAACAATCGCATCTAAATGAATTGAAAAAGTCTTTAACATTGTTCCTAGAAAGATAGGATCTCTAACATTGGGCAAAATTTCAACACCTTTTTCAATATTTTCAACACTATTAATCCAATCAAAATCATCGTAGTCACTGTTATTTTTTCTAATAACTTCAATGATAACAGAAACAACTGTGACTAAACCATAATTACCATAGTTAAGTAGAATATTCAACATTTCGTTGACACATTTTTTTGAAACCAATTGTCTTGTCAAAGCATTGGGGCCAATATTAGGGTTATTATTTCTTGCTATATTAATTTGTTCTTGATCCAACGGCTCCCCAAATTCATTCAACTGTTGAGTAGAGGGATCATCCCAAAATCCCACATTCGAGCTTATCCCAACTATTCCATTTAATAGATTACACAAATTATCTTGTACTTGGTGATCTAAATGATATTCTTTGACTAACTTGAAAATTTCTAAAATCAAATTCTGGTCCATTAAAATCTCAATTAAACCATTCGAATTGTAAGGTTTATCTGTTGATATTAATCTAACTAACAAATCACAAATATTTTGTGACAGAGGAATAAATTTTAAAAATTGTTGAGTTATTGGCTGGTTTTTTTGTTCAAATCTAATGAAATTCATTAAACCATTCATATTAATCATTGACATGTTGTCAATTAGTTTTAAGAAATTATTTAATAAGTTCAAATCGTGATTTTCTTTGAATTTAACTTCATTTAATATGTTTGTATCAATATCATTTTCATTGACTACCTCTTTGAAGAATGTACTGGCATCTCTATCCAAAAATCCCCTCCATAGTTTAGTTAATAGATCTTGATGGGATAATAAGGTAGAAACAACTGAGTTATTTGGTAAAATTAAAATATCGCTTGAGATGGAGGCTCGTTGAAATGCTCTTTCAAGTTTATCAACATCAGCATTTGTATCGTCTTCAATATTATTAGCCCCTTCAAAGATATCTTCCTTCATTAAATGTTCCTTATCATCAACGGAATAGTCAAGAGGATTGATTGATAAAGAAAATAAAACATATTCTACTAATTTTTCAAGAACCTCGTATTGAGCTAAATAATTTATCAATTTTTGATTTTTTGTCAAATTTATTTCGTCAAGGAGATTTGGTTGATCAATCAATTTATTAAATAAAGTAGTATTCAATGTAGAAGGAGGAGAATCCGCTTGAGGGATAACTTTTGCAGGAATGTTAGCAGTATCAACTGATGTAGAGATATTATTAAGATTGGTGGATTGTTGAATAGGAGGATGTGATTGAGAAGTGGGAGCCGTAGATACCTGTTGCACCTGTTGCACCTGTTGCTGTTGTTGCTGTTGTTGCGATTGTTGTTGCTCGCCCTGTTTTTTATCATCTTTCTGGATTGAATGAAGCAATTGAGAAGCAGTGACATTTGATTGACCGGAGGGTGGAGAAAAGGAAACCATCAAATTTTCATGCTTTTGGTTTTGAGTATCATCAGTGACAGGAGAAACATTATTCACTTTGATTGAGGTAGATGTTGAAGTCGTTGATAAGCTGCTGGCACTTGTAGCAGACGAATTTACGCTTGGAGGAGAGTGAGATATCACGATGGTTGAAGCTGTAGTTATGGCTTGTGAAGGAGACGACGAAGAGGAAAGAGGGATTGCAGTGGTGGTGGAAGTTGACTGCTTCGCATGTTGTTGTTGATGCTGCTGTTGATCCAACTCTATTTCAGTCAATATCTTGTTGATGGAAGCATTGGAAAAAGAAGAGTTGAAAAAGGGCCATATACCAGACATGATGGGTCAAGAATTAATTGGCAGTGAACGTCAAAGGCAATGGGTCAACTATGGGAGGATACTTCGGGCCGCTTTGAGGTTGAACAAGGAATAGCGGAGGACTTCGAGAGTGCGGTAGCAGCAGGAAGAGATTATCAGCAGACTGTGATTGGCCCTGTTGGCTGCTGTGGTGGTGTTGAACCTGGGCCTCTGGTAAGTCGACGTCGACCGTCCGCTTTCTGGCTGCTGCGGCCGGTGTGGCGCGGACCGTGAGCTTCTTCTGTTTATCAGTACTCTACAAGCTCTTTCAACCTTGCCAAATGACCATGTCTCTCAAGCAATCTATCTTCAAGGGCCAGCTACTGTTGGAAGAACTGGAATCTGATATACAGGACTTTACAACTTTAGGTCTTTCGGTACTTGATTACTCTATTGTTACCCAAATCACAACCATAAAAACCCAGCTCATATACATAGAGGATTTACTAATCCACTCTATAGATAATTCAAAGGAGTTTAAATCTCACTATCATTCTTTTCAAGGTTTACTGGCTTCTTATAATGGAGTATTATCGAACTTGAAAGATGATCAACTTCCAAATAAGCAACTGAAAATATCTACTCTAAAATTTACTGATTCAAAATTGTCATGTAAGTTAGAACAGGCTCATGAGAAAGCAAAACTAAAAAAATCAAAATCTGTAAGATTTAAAGATAATTTGGTTGATTACTCTCCATCCACTACTGTTAACTCTACAAAACCTTATAAGGATGATCCAGATGATCATATATTAAAAGATTCATTATTCCAAACTTCATCGAATTATTCCGATCATGAACCTATAGAACAGTATACTCCTGTTTCGGATACATTATCAAACAAGCAAATATTTATATCCAATGAACAAGAAATTGTTAATCAGAATTCAATTATAAATAATTTAAGCAAATCCGTGAATTCACAAAGAGTAATGGCTTTAAATATAAATGACGAAGTTAATGATCAGATGGTCTTATTAGATGATTTAGAAAATGGAATTGTAAATTCAAATTCAAATATACTAAAATCCCATTCAAAATTAAACAAATTTAATGAAAATTTGAAAAAAAATAAAGATTGGGTTGTTATATTTATTTTGATTTGTATTTTATTATTGTTATTGGTTGTTTTAAAGTAGCTTTTTTTTTCCATATGTCTATTATGTTTGTTTTGGTATTTAATGATGAATATACGGATAAATAGAGATATCTTAAAAAGAACAAGTTTGACACGTTCGTAAATTGACTTGGAATATTCGAATTCCTTATTACTTCAACAATAACCTCTTTTGACAGAAATAGCCAGGAAACGGCGTTCTTTCGGACATCCCAACTTTCTTTCCCTGAAAGAATACCTTTATTGATTAATTAAATCAAAATTTGATCCTTCGTTTCCAAAGGACATATTTTAGTTTATCTATTTAGCTTCTATTTAAATAACTTAGGATAGAGAACTTTGAAAACAAATTTTGATTGCTTTTCTTGATCTATCCCAAGGACACACAAAAACAAAAGTCACTCTTATATAAGCAACAATTAAAGAAATAATAAACTTAGCAACAACAATTAGCAAATATCTCTCAACCTAGCGAAATACCAATGTAAAAATTAATTAGTTGTACAACCAAAGGGAACGCTAGAATACCTAGCCAAAAGTAATAGAAATCCTAGAAATTTCAGAAAATATCAATAGAAGATTGTCTGTGGAAACGTTTGGTCTGTGTGTTTTTATTCTGTAAAATTATTTAGATTCAAGTTTAGCTAGAATTCTACATAATATCCTGTACTATATAATTCTTAATTGACTTGCTTTATCATGATACTTGGGATTCCCAGAAGGTTCACTTCGACTGTCTAAGCAATTTAACGATTAACAATTCAATGGTGTCCAACAAAATAACAATAAACATTTTTGCAGCAAGGAGCCTCGTATGTCATATAAATATTCGGATATTTGACTGACTATGTGAAGTACTTGAAAAAGAGAAGTCCCTTCTTTAAAAGTGTCCTTCAAACCCAAGAAAATTTCAGGGACAAAGGAAATACATACAATTATTTATAATCCCATATAATTAAATCTAGAAACAAATAAAAACAACTCAAAGGTAATAAAATCAAGATTACAAATTCAAGTACTTGATAAAAGATAAAGGATACTAAAGGGATGAAGGGAAAAAGAATGACCTTAAGTAAACAACCCTGAATAGAGTTTGGCTGAAACTCTTTGTGATTACTTAATCATCATGTAGGGAATCAGAAGTGAATTTGTGGAAGTTCCTTCGAAAGATGGTTGCTTAAAGTCATCCTTTTGCTATTCACCCCTTTAGATTTCTTTATCTTTCATAATTTCCTTTTATTACTTTTATTATCTTTATCTATCGATCAAGTATTTTATTTTGTTATCTTGATTTTATTATCTTTGAGTTATTTTTATTTGTTCTTAGAATTAACTATATATATTGGTCTATGTTTTCTTTGACGCCGAGCTTCCCTTGGATACAAAGAACACTTTTGAAAGAGGAACTTTTCTTTGTGTAGTACTCCACATAATCAAATATCTGAACCACTAAATACTATAAATCTGGGCGTGTGGCGCAGTTGGTAGCGCGCTTGCTTAGCATGCAAGAGGTCTTGGGTTCAATTCCCAACTCGTCCATTTGTTTTTGTATTTCAACTCTTGACAAATGTATTAATCCCCAAAAGTTAAGTGTATTATTATTCGTTTTCACTCAAATTGACTACAAGTATTAGGTGGAAGCAAAAGTAGAAAACCCCTTCCAGCAATAAAGTTCGGAGATCAAACTTCCGTTTTGTTGATCGGGAACACACTTATCTGATAAACTGAATTTTTAAAAATTGGTTAATCTCAAGTTGACAGTTGGTTCTTTGTTAGTGTTTTCTAATACCTTCAAGTACTTGGAAATGATTTTCGATGTATAAGAAATATTGAAAATTTACTTTGCTTAAATTCTAGCTGTTCTAAACAAAACTTAATATTTCACCACTTTTGTTATTCTGTTGTGACTACGGGTCATTTTTATGTAATCGAACTTTATGTTTGTAAGAATATTTCCGGCACACGCTACCGAAAGTTGCAAATAAGTAGGGTACAAAAAACGAAAAAAAACAAATACATTTCAAACTGTAGGGCCCTTCACAGCTTCAGTTGTAAGGGTCCTGTAAATTGCTATAAGTTTTCTAAAACTGCATCAACACCAGAAACACTAACACCTTGACGAGTTTCAACACCAACGTACTTAACGACACCGTCGTCG
The DNA here is from genome assembly GCA_030567475.1 of Ambrosiozyma angophorae. Classification (NCBI taxonomy): domain Eukaryota; kingdom Fungi; phylum Ascomycota; class Pichiomycetes; order Pichiales; family Pichiaceae; genus Ambrosiozyma; species Ambrosiozyma angophorae. The sequence goes on along the minus strand of JAJLSH010000181.1, from coordinate 76,015 downwards.
ACAATTAATGCATATCTCTTGGTTCTAGCAGGAACGTATTTATCACCTGGATTAACTAAATCAATCTTTGCGCTGAATTCACCGGATGGATCAGAAGCAAATATGATTTCGCCTTTAGAACCTAAAGCTTTACCCCAAGCAGCAGAAACAAATGGATTATCGGTGGTAAGAACAATAACTTCATCAACACCTGCCTTCTTTAATTTTGTGTACTCTGCAACATATTGCGGAATGTGAACTTCGGTACAGGTTGGAGTAAAAGCACCTGGAGCAGCAGTAATGACAACTTTCTTGCCTGGTAATATAGTAGCTAAATCCAATTCTTGTGGAGAACCGATAGAGCAGACATTGGCATTGTCCGGAGAATAAGGAATGAAGCCTAGCTTAATATCCGTTGGTAAAGAGTCTAAAAATAAAAGAGAGTTAGTATGCTATAATGACAATAGCAGCTATAACAATAAATTACGTACCACCGACTTTGAGAAAACCCATTTTGAAAATTCAATTGATGAAAAGAGTACGAATGAACGTTAGGGAAGGAAAGTGGAAACTAGAGGAATTTTATAAGGATCGAAGCCAAAGCCAACGCCACAACACCCCACATCTCGCAATTTATCGCTCCTGCGTCGGCGACGGGTCGGCCAGACAATATTTCCGTAGACTCAACGACTTGAACATGGTTTACCTGGATATAAACTGCAGTTTATTCGTCAAGTACAAGATGTACACAAATGTTTTGACTTTGAAACATTGTTTAGGGAAACCAGTAGGTAATTATAACTTTATCAGAAGAAATCTTTTAACGACGCCCATTCAGTTAAATAAAACCTCCATTCCACAACCACCAACTTCATTAAAACAATTAGAACTACAAGAAAAGACGATAGATAATGCTGTTCCCGAAATAGAGAAGGCAGAGGAGTTTACCCTAGAACAACAGAAACAAATTTCACAAATAACTTCTAAATTTTATAAACCTCAAAACCCATTTGCTGTTACCTCAAAAGCTGCTTTAATTGAAGAAAAAATAAAATCAATAGAAGCAAAATTAGCAAAACAGAAGCAGAAAGCTGAGCTAGAATATCAAAGGGTGGTTGAGGAAACCACAAAGCCAGAACTTGCCGATTTTAAAAGACCTTTGACTACTTTACTTTTGATATCTATAACAGTCTACTTAACTTTACAATTCGCATGGTGGACGTTACATATTGATCAACATATGGAGACTATGGAAGAAAAGACAAGGGAATACGAAAAAGTTCTTCAAGATCTCTTGGATGAACAGAAATATATATACGAAGATCAACTAGTTAATGGCCAAAAGCAAAAGAAAAGATGGTGGTTTTGGTAGAATTTCAGGCTTTTGTACGTAAATAATTTTAAATTAGTATTCATGCATGCATAAAATAAAGTATACAATACTTTCACTGTAATTATATATCATGAAAGTATTATCATATTTAATGGTCTACATATATTTTTGTCCCTAAAAGTATGAAACAAATTACGTAATATCCTACATTCACATTTAGATACCAAAGAATTTCAATGAAGAAACCTTACCGGTAGAGCTCAACTCCTTTGCAACATCATCCAAGACAACCTTAGCAGCTGGAGCATTTGCACCGTTTAATTTTTCAGCCACTGTGGATAACTGAACATCATCAAAGGCTTCAATTAAAGCATCAATATCGGCATCGATTTGAGCAGCTTTATCTTCTGAACCAAAGTAACCATTGTCCTTGGCAGCACCTCTGATAGCTCTCTTATTTTTCTTTTTGGCGTTCTTAGCAGCTTCCTTAGCTTTCTTTGAAGACTGTTTGTTTAATTTTTCCTTTTCTTCAGCTTCCTTTTGAGCCTTTTCTTCAGCTTCCTTCTTTAATTTTTCGGCTTCGAGAGAAGCTTTATCAGAACCTGGTTTCTTTTGCTGTCTCTTTGCAGCCTTTTCAGCTTTTTCAGCGTCTTTGAATAATTTCATTCTTGGATCTTCAGAACTAGCTCTTATAACTAATTCATATAATCTCTTGTTATCTTCGGTTTTCTTCTTCTTTCTGGAGTTGTTGTTCTTCTTTTCAATATATCTCTTGTGATCTCTGTTGGAAGTATCATCTGGAACATCCTCATCTAAAAACTCAAAACTTCTCCAAGAGTCAAAGTTTTGCCAGAACTTGTAGAAGGCATCAACCTCTTTCTTAGTGGAGTTGGCATCCCCTAACTTTGGAACAGGCTGTTTCTTAGAAAATCTAGCTTCAGATTCAAAAACAGCACCCCAAGCTTCATAAAAGTCATAAGCTGGTGTATTAGCTTTCTTACTCTTTGTTGGTGGAGCAACGTCAGCATTGAAATCACAAGAATCATATTGTCTTCTCTTGATTGGATCCAACATTAATTCATAAGCTTTTTGAATAATTTTAAAGAAACCATCTTGGTTCAAGCCACCTTTAGCACTTAATTTATCAGGGTGATGGACTAAAACTTGCTTTCTATGAGCTCTAACAATTTGATCTTCAGTAGCTTTGTATCTGTACTTTTGTAAACCTAAAACAGCATATAAATCAGCAGTCTTCCAATCTCTTGGATCATGAGAAAGCAATTCATCACTTTGGTTGGTGTCAAATTCATCATCATCATCTTCAACATCTGCCTTCTTGACATTCTTTTCAGCTTCGATCTTTTCATATTCAGACCAAGTGTGGCCTCTTAAGGTTCTTGTGGCATGAGCTAAGAAGTATTTACCAACTGGTTCAACCGGTCTTTTGACTGGAGCAGAAAACTTGGAAGTGGCCTTAAAATCACCTGAAAAATTTGCTGGTAATGCTGGTAAAGACATTGTTTAGTGGTGTCTAGTTGATTAAAGTGTACTTTTGGTATACTGTAGTTGAAGTTGTCTCAAAAATTTTCAACACACACCGCTCGACGTTGATCGTCGCGTCGGCGTCTGAAATAAATATTTTCGTTCTGTTCTTCCCAAGCAAATAAATAGACCTGATAGATACACCACAATCATTTATAAAAAAAACAAATGAGTTCTACCTCAGATTTGCAACAGCAAGATTTAATAATATACAAGGATAACTCTATAATATCTCATAAGACTCTCACTCCTTTCTACAATTATCTTAATCTGATCCTACATACACAATCAAATATACCTACTTGGTTAAATACCGCATTAATAGAAGACTGTTTGCTTGATTCATGCTATATTAAAACAAATCCAACAAAAAGTTCATATGATCTAAAAAATCCCAAAAGTTTTGTTTTATTTGCCTCGTTTATAAATGATTCTAAAATTTATCTAAAGCCTTTTAAAAAAATATTAAATTTTGAAATTAATGATACTAATCCGTCTAACAATGACAATAGAGTTAATTGTTTTAAATTTATTAGTTTTTTAAATAATGATATTGAAAAATGGTTTGATATTCTTATGGATCAAATTACCAAAATGTCTAAATTATCAAATCTTGGTAATAATGGATTCAAGAAAATCAATTTGTTTTTAGAAAACCCCGAGTACATTCTTCATCTAACCTCAGAAAATGTTTTTATGCTACTTTCCAAACTACAGAAATTAAATTCAATGGCTAACCTGTTTGTGATAAGTTCAATGGATAAGCAATTGATAGACTATTCTGAGTTAAGTGATGATTTGGCTACAATTCACTCTAACTTTTTATTGCGTTTGATACATAAATCCAATTTAATAATTCGACTGAAACCTTTGAGCACTGGAAGAGCAGATGATATAACTGGGGAGCTAGCGATAACGAGAGGTTGTTTACAGTGTGATGGAAGCAAAGTTGATGTGCATGAAAAAGAGTATCTTTACTTGGTTAACAAGGAAGGTAATGTAAAATTATTTTATAGATGAGCATTTCGGTTCTTATTTTTTTCTTTAATCTCTCTTACTTATTCAACTCCTCTTTATAAAAAGAGTTACCGTTTAAAACTAGGTATGTTGCATTTTCTTGAATCTTCTGTAGCAGCTGCAACTAAAAAGAAATCAAGAGACCATTTAGTTCACCTGATTCGGTAAGTGCAACCGCTTGCACTACGCACTTGGACGACACCAAAATCCGATATTCGTGGAGGAAATCTGCGGCTGTGGGCAAATATCGGCCCGACTGACGGTCCGGTCGCCGCTCATGTTGCTGCATGAAGAAAGGACCGAAATATTTTACAAAGGGACAGTCCGGTGTTCCTGCTACAGCACTCAATTGCTTGTGATCAACCCAACTGCGAAGTCTCAACTGCATACATACGTATATGGCACATCACAGTACATATTAAATAAAGATACCCACTTTTAAAAGAAACTCAGAAATTATCGTAATCCCACAAGTCGGTTGGCCGGTCGCGGAGAGGACGACGTGGATAAAGTTCAGACCGAAGCTACCAAAGAAAAAAAATAACCTTTTCATCCTTCGAAAAATCACATTTGCAACAGTTAATATATACTTATCTTATCTGGCTATAGAAGAGCATTCCACACGAGTGGTTAATTGCGGTCATGTCCAGATGGGTTTATTAGAGTTTATTAGGAGTCCTACTATATTGATTCAACTAATAGGTAGTCTGTAGAAGCTCAAGACGCTCGGATATATCGTAAATCACGTGCTGCTTATCATGGTCCAATGAGCTGGCTGACAGCCTCTGGATAGAAACGGCGAAGAGAACCAGCATAGGAGAAGCCTCTGATGACGCGTGGCCGGGGATCTGATCTCTGAGGGCCAAGTCCGGCTCACTCAATGATTGGATGGAGATTAAAACTTTTCAAGGTGAACACAAAGTGGTCCTAAAGACTCTCGACGTTAACATTGACACGACATACTTAAGGAATAGGTCGTATAAATACTACCCTGAATCTCCTTCGCTTGATTTCAGTGTATTACATAAACTTTTCTTTTTTATTTATACTTTTTCAAGTTTTCTAACTGAATCTATCTACAATGGTCCAACCTTCCGAACCAGAATTCGAACAAGCTTACAATGAATTACTTTCCACTTTAAATGAATCTACTTTATTCCAAAAGTATCCAGAATATGAAAAAGTTATCCCAGTCGTTTCTGTCCCAGAAAGAATCATCCAATTTAGAGTTGCTTGGGAAACTGACAAGGGTGAATTAAGAATCAACAGAGGTTACAGAGTTCAATTTAATTCTGCTCTTGGCCCATACAAAGGTGGTTTAAGATTACACCCATCTGTTAACTTATCCATCCTAAAATTCTTAGGTTATGAACAAATTTTCAAGAACGCTTTGACTGGTTTATCCTTAGGTGGTGGTAAAGGTGGATCTGATTTCGATCCAAAGGGTAAGTCTGATGCTGAAATCAGAAGATTCTGTGTTGCTTTTATTAGAGAACTATCCAAGCACATTGGTCAATTCACTGATGTCCCAGCTGGTGATATTGGTACCGGTGGTAGAGAAATTGGTTTCATGTTTGGTGCTTACAAGGCCTTGAAAAACCAATGGGAAGGTGTTTTAACTGGTAAAGGTTTAACTTGGGGTGGTTCTTTAATCAGACCAGAAGCTACTGGTTACGGTTTAGTCTATTACGTTGAAAAGATGATTGAAAAGGCTACCAACGGTAAAGAATCATTTGCAGGTAAGAGAGTTGCCATTTCTGGTTCAGGTAACGTTGCTCAATATGCTGCTTTAAAATGTATTGAATTGGGTGCCACTGTTGTTTCTTTATCTGATTCAAAGGGTAGTATCATCTCTCAAGAAGGTATCACTAAGGAACATATTGCAGCCATTGCTGAAGCCAAGCCAAAGTTCAAATCATTAGAAGAAATCATTGGCGAATATTCTGCTTTCTCTACCGCCAAGGTTCAATACATTCCAGGTGCTAGACCTTGGGTTCACGTTGGTAAGATCGATATTGCTTTACCTGGTGCTACTCAAAACGAAGTTTCTGGTGAAGAAGCTAAGGCTTTAGTTGCTGCTGGTTGTAAATTCATTGCTGAAGGTTCTAATATGGGTTCAACTCAAGCTGCTATCGATGTTTTTGAAGCTGAAAGAAAGAGTGCCGCTTCCTTAGGTAGTGCTATATGGTATGCTCCAGGTAAGGCTGCTAACTGTGGTGGTGTTGCTGTCTCTGGTTTAGAAATGGCTCAAAATTCTCAAAGAGTTCAATGGACAACAGAAGAAGTTGATGCGAAATTAAAAGATATTATGGTTAACTGTTTCAACAACTGTTATGAAACTTCTGTTAAATTCAGTGCTGAAACTTCAAAATCTGCTTTACCATCCTTAGTTATGGGTGCTAATGTTGCTGGTTTTGTTAAAGTTGCTGATGCTATGAAAGACCAAGGTGACTGGTGGTAAATACGATAAACCATTAATATTTTTTTATCCTCATGAATAATGTTTGATACATTATGTTACGACTCTTTTCTTTATATTCTTGTTTATTGGATGCGTTAAAAAATTTTATTTTTTTTTGCTCAAAAAAAAAAAAAAGTAACAGTCATTAATCTGTAGTTAAATGCTTAAAGTATATATCATTATATTCAATGGGTAAACAAATGGAAATGGAAGTGAAAGCGATGGTTTTTGAAAATTATAAAAAGTTAAAACTAGTGATAGACAGGTGGCCTATTAGCCTTATTCCTTATTAGCCTGATTTCCATCCATTCAATACATTCTTTGACACCGTCACCGTTCATAGCACTTATTGGTAATACCCTTGAATCCCTTGCATTTAATGCTTCGGCAATAGGATTGAAAATCTCCTTAATATCTTGTAATTCTAGTTTATTTGCAACATTATCAACAATATCTTGTTTATTTGCTAACATTAAAATTGGTAAACCTTCAACAGCTTCATCATTAACAATTTTTGTCAGCACATTTTTACATTCAATTAATCTTTCTTTATCACAAGAATCAATAACAAAAATAATTCCATGAGCAGCAATATAATATTCAGACCAAAACTGTCGTAACTCATCTTGCCCACCAACATCCCAAAATTTTAGATTGACTTTACTATTAAAGGGTATCGTTCCAACATTCTGACCAACGGTTGGTAGAATTCTATTTGGAGGAAGTTTCTTATAATTTGATATGTATTCTGATTTCAATTGTTCTAGAAATGTTGTCTTCCCTGCGTTATCAAGTCCTAAGATTAATATTGAATATTCTAAAAGATCCAACAAACATGACAAATTTAAATGGTTTAATGAACATTACTGATCAAATAAATTGGATCATTAACCATTTAAACATCACAAAAAATTGGTTAGTATAAATTGAACTTAATAAAAGCCGTCTTTTAAAACATAAAAGAAGACAAATTGATGGTCGATCGATGTCAGCATCTAACATATAAACAAACATACCTTCTTTTCTATTCCATGATTCGTAAAGACTTTGTGCTAGATGAAACATCTTAAATGACTACGTAACACAGATTAACAGCAACCCTTATGGCAAAGCAAATTAACGTGCTGTCAATCCTTTAGATGGTTGAATTAAAACCCCAAGCCCATTGAATATTATCGTAAACCAAAAGACCGATTCCGGACAGAGTTTTTGCTCTGAAATCCGAAAACCGCGTCGAGTGAGGTCGTTCAGGTCGATTTCAGTTTTTTAAATTTCGATATTAACTTCACCATATCAACTATTAAGTACTTAAAGATTCAATTAAAGTAGTCATATATAATGAGAGCTGCTGTGGTACAACTTGCAAGAGCTTCATGGAAAGGTCCTTTCATTGTTCCTTTGCCTATTGCAGAAGCAAAGAAAACAGGTGCTCCAATTAGAACATTAGCAAGATCATGTACAATTTTACCACAATTTGTTGGATTAAAATTTCAAATTCATAATGGTAAAGATTTTGTTCAAATTGAAATCACTGAAAACATGGTTGGTTCAAAGTTAGGTGAATTTGCTCATACTAGAAAAAGGTTTAGCTACCGTCAAACAAAAAACAAGTGATTTAATCAACATTTTACTGCACATAGTCCCAGATTCTTTTTTAAATTTGTTATATATTTATTAAAAATTAATAAAACTGTTAAATACGATAATAATCAATAAACATAATATTTGTTTCGTTATTTTTTTTTAAAAAAGCGAATAATGATATTTTTAAAACAAAGTTTAGTCAAGTAAAATCCAAAAAACAAAAAGACAAAAAAAACAAAAAAAAACAAAAAAAAAACAATATAGTGAAATACTTTATAACGATAATGCATATAATTACAGTAATGAACACGACGACAATCGAAAAAAGCCACCACCCGTCATGAAATGTACAAACAAAAGAATAATATCATAACAAAAACACATTTAGTGTGAACTAACGAAAAAAAAAAAGAAATATATATAAATATATATAAATATATATATTTCTTAAAAGTAAATGGAATCATCTTCCCCTTCTGTTATTTCCAGACATTATCTTTTCTTCTCTTGATTTACCAGTTCTATCAATATTTGGCCAATGTCCCCAACCGTTTAATCTAATTACAGAACAAGTTGCATTATCATCACCTCCAATACATTCAACAAATTGTACAACTTCTTTGGCAGCTTCACCAGGAGTACCACGTAATATACCTTTATTATTTGTAGTTGACATAACTAAATCAACAACTTCTTGATCAGTTAAGTAATTTGTAACACCATCACTAACTAAAACTAAAAAGTTCTCATCACCACCAAAATCTTTAATATAATTTTGTTTTAAATAAGTTTTATTTTCTAATTTATAACTTTTTAATTTTTTTGAATCACCAATTAAATATTCAGAAAATTCAGGTTCAGCACTGATCCCAGCATATTTTCCATCAATATCACCAAAAGATCTTGTATTTGCATAATTTAAATATCTTTCCTCACCAAAAGAATCTTTTGAAACAAATTCCGAAGTTAAATTTTTTAATCTTTGAATTTCAGTTGGATTTGAAGGATGATGATCTTTTGTTAATGAATGAGCCAAACCATTTTTATCACATAATATTGCTCTTGTATCCCCTAATTGAGCAACTAGTAATCTTGATAAAACACCATCTTGATAAAAATAACCATTTGGATCATAAGGATTTTTATCTAAAGTATATAAAAACAAAGAAGTACAGGTTGAACCAGCATTAACTAAACTAGTTTTTGAATTTTTATTTAAATTTTTTTCATAATTTAAAAATTGATAATCTGTATATAAAAAACCTAGAAAAATTCTAAATTTAAGAAATTCATATCCACTAATTTCTTTAAATTCATAAATATTCCAAATATCAATATCTTTTAAGACATTTTTATCAATTTCATTTAATTTAACAATTCGATCAAGTTTTAAATCTTTAACAATAATTTGATTTTTTTTTTTAATATAGGTCTTCCAATAACCACCAATTTCATTTTCATAAAACTGTAACAATCTATTAATTGATTTATCATTAATATTAAATTTTTCAATATTTTCTAATAAATGTTTTGATAAATAATCACTACATTCATATCCACCATGACCATCAAAGATAGAAAAATTAAAAACCTTATCGAATTTACAATCTTGTTTATATAAGGGATCATCAATTTTATTCATTCTATCATTTAATAAATCATTGTTATGATTATTAAAGTTTTCTTCATAATCTTCTTCATAATCTTGACCTTGATCTTCATAATAATTATAGTCATCATCACCTCTTCTACCAATTTTATTTTGTTTCAAGTTAATATCTAAAATCCCAACTTGATATCTATCTTCATTATAAGGTCTATTGACTCTTGAAGAATAATAACCATAATTTGAAGGAACTTTATTCAGATCAATATTAAAAGCTAAAGGAATGCGCCGTTCCATGAAGTATTCATTATTGTTTACTATATTCCTAGTATTTGGAGAAGTTATTATCGTTTTAGTTTTCGAATTTAGAGAAGAAGTAGATGAAGTTGAATGTTTAAGTGGAGTAATTGGAGGAGAATGTATTTGAGGAGCAGCGATTATTTGAAGATTCTGGGAGAGATGCCTTGTTATGAGTAAAGTTGATACCAGTTTGCAAGATAGAGGGCGATAGCTAGCGGCGGGGAGCATTGGTTTCAAAACGAGAGACGGTGGGAGAAGCAGAGAAGTGGGGAAGGGGGTAAGTTGTTGTGTTGATGGTAAAGTGAACCAGCGGAGATAGAGCAGCCGAACTCTGGAGACGTTGAAGGTCTTTCTTCCCTCTTCTTATCCCGATCGCAACACGTATCGCGAGATATACGCTGTTTGGAAAGAGTTAACAGTTTCAAGGTTTGGAGTTGCAACTTTATTAAAGGAAATACCGCTGTTAATGATTTGGTTTATATCACCAAATCCTTAGGCCATATTTACCAAAAACAACCACTTATCGATTAATCTCTATCTATATGGGACAGGCAGCGAAAAGCCAGAATTTTTTTTTTTTTTTTTTTTTTTTGACTTGTCCCTGTTTTACCCGCCCACCATGAACAAAAGTTCAAAGCTAACTGAATTGATATCCAATTGAATGGGCGATTCATATATGAGTTTCAGATGTCATTTATTTTGCTTGTGTTTAGTGTATATCTTAAAAGTTGTTGCCTTTTTAGTAGTTTCAAGTAAATAAAACTAAAGCATTACTACTACGATTTGTTGGACATGCTACCATACTTCAAGTTCCAATTGGTTTTGACCACTTCAATTGTAAATGAGGACCCTTGCCAAAAGTTCTTCTTCTTTTACCGTTACTTATACAAGTAGTGATGAATCCTTATATTTTGCAAGTAAGAAGTCTGATAATAATAAATCTTCAACAAATTCAAATAAATCACTCTACAAACTCTATTTTTTGAGTAAAATTATATTAATTTCGTCTTAGAATGATCTCTTGTAATTCAACAAATACCTAAAATATATGAAGAAGTTAATTTATATTTGCAATTAGATAATAGATGATTGTATATATAACTAAATCAAGGAAATAATAATTAAAAAATATCAAATTATAAAAGAAGAATGGAATCCTACTTAATAAAGGTCATAACATCATCAAATTGTTATTGAATAACCAGATACAAATTTTGAAAGTGAACAAATTTACTTTTTTAATAATAATAATAGTACTTTTTTTTGCTAGCTCTTTTCTGATGATAAACTAGTGCCTACCTTACTTTCCTTTGACTATAATATAAGAGAGTCATCCTACTTGAAAGTTTTCATAGTTTTAAAACAAATACAAATCAATCTTTAATTTTTAATTTTAATCTTTATTTAGAAAAAACTTATTGTAAACAGACTATGTATAAGAGAAGTATAAATAATAATAATAATAATAATATATCAGAATAATAATTTATTTTAGCTTAATTTTCTTGTTTTTTTTTAAAAAATAATTAAATAAATAAATAAATAAATTACTAATCAATTTAATATTGTCTTGCAGCAGCTTGACAAGCTTTTAATTGTTGTAAATAGAAATCACAACCTTGATAGTTACCTTGAGTTTCCTCTATACATCTGGTGAAATTTCTAGCATCGACATCACAAGCACCAGCACCAGATTGTTGAGATAAATCAGTAGATTGTTGAAGAGGAGCAACAGCTTGTTGTTGAGCAGGCTCACTAGAAGAACCAGAGAATAAACTAGTTATACCAGCACCCATAGTGTGACCAACAGCAGAACCAACAGCAACACCAGCAGCAGTTGAAGCCATTTGAGCAAACATACCTGGTTGTTGTGGAGCAGAATGAGCTGGGGTAGAAATTGGAGCTGGAGGGGCAGAACGATGAACTGGAGCTGCCATGGAAGAAGCAGGTCTAGATTGAGATGAGGAAAAAAGACCACCTCTTGAGGAGGATGAAGAGGAAGCAGCAGGTCTTCTTGAAGATTGTCTAGGCATAATTGATATCTGAGTAGGGAAAGTAACTTATAAAATGAACAACCGTTAAGGAGGGCAAAAAAAAAAAAAAAACAAGGGAAAAAGAATCACTTTAATACTTTAATTTGGAACGTGGAAGAAGATTCGCGAAGTGATTTCTCAAAGCAGCAATGTCCGAGATCGGCTCGGGGTTAAGAAAGACTTGCGGTGTACGGGTGTACGGGTGTACGGAAACTGGACCGGAAAAAGACAGTAATTGCTGCGCCACATATATGGGAAATGGGAAATGAGAGTTGTGAGTTGTGGCTGATTAGCCGATTAGCGAAGAGAAAGAGAAAGAGAAAGAGAAAGAGAAAAGATAAATATACAAATTAAACTTTAAAACAATTGATGATTTTTTTTTAATATTTTATATTATATTAATTTTAGATAATAAAAACAAACAAACAAATAAATAAATAAATTAATTAATTAATTAATTATGGTATGTGTTTTATATATCCATTTACTTATTATTTTCAATTTATCAATGACTAACTAACTTTTTTCCAATTATTTTAGTGGGCTCCTTTAATAATATTCCTAGTATGCAGTTTATTATTTTCCGCTTATTCAATTAATAGATATATTAAATTAAGAAATCAACCTGTTTATCTCTCCATTATACTGATAATATCTTTATTTTTGCCTTTATCAATTACATTTATTTTACCAATAGATATAATATCATCCATTGAAAAAAATTCAAATTCAAGTATATTCCAATTAAATAATTCAATTACTTTACTAATATGGAGAATTAATTATTGGTCAACATTTTTATTAACTTGGTTAATTTTACCATTTTTACAATATTGGTTTGATTCAGGTTATTTTAATAGTAGATTAAGATTATTAGATTCTATTTTTAAAATTCTTAAATTACAATTATTAATGATTTTATGTGGTATAGTAGGTTTGATTTATTTAGCAATTAATCATAAAGAATACTTAAATTTTATTCATTTAAAAAGTTTATTAATTACAATTAGTCATATATATTCTTTAACTTTAGCCTTATTTTTATTATCTCATGGTTTAACTTATATTCCAAGATTAATTTGGGATAATTCTTCAAATTATGAAATTTTATTAAATAAAACTTATTTAAATTTACCATTCTTTGATGAAGAATTACATGATACGAAATTTGATTTAAAAGAATGTTGTTCAAAAATAAAATCAATTGAAAATTTAAATGAAATGATTCCATTAGAGTTTAGAGATCAAGTAATTTCTTTATCAAATCAAATTCCTGAAGAAATTTTATCACAATATTTATTGACTGAAATTGTTTCTGTTAATGAAATTACCACTAAAAATTTGACAGATTTAAATAAAAAATTAAATAGATTAAAATGGAAATATAATCATTCACAAATTAATATGCAATCAAATATTGATAAAGCAATTAAATTAGAAGATTTAGTTAATTCAAAATTATTAGGTGAATTAAATTTTAGATTATCAACAGATTCAAATTGGTTTTTAAAAAATCCAAAAATTAATTATATTTTTTATCAATATATTAAACCAATTTTTAATAAAATATTTTCAATTTTATTAATTTTATTATCTTTTTTAATTATTGAAAGTGAAGTTTTACATGGTTCAAAATTTTCAATTTTAAGATATTTATCAACAAAATATATTAATTTAAATTATATTATATTATTTACTTCAATTATTTTATTGATTTATATTTGTTTATCTTCATTGTTTTCTTTATCACAAATTAAAATTTTTAATATTTATCATATAGAATCAAATCAATCTTCTGATCCTGTTTCTTCAATTTTTTTTATTAGTTATGGGGCAAGATTAACAATTCCTTTATGTTATAATTATTTAATGATGTTAGATACATCTTTAACAGAAAATACTTCTTTTCAAAATTTCTTAGGTAATTCGATTAAATTAATTCCATTAGGGGATTTTTTAAATAATTTATTACCAAGATTAATTATAATTCCAATTATATTAACCTTTTTAAAAGTTGGTGAAAGATTAAAAAAATGGTTTCAAGGTAATTTCTTAGTTGATTATTTATTTGATGAATTTGATTTTGAAGAAAATAATTTATTAACAAATGATCAAAAACAACAACAACAACAACAACAACAAGATTTTGAAAATAATAGAGAATTATTTTTAATTCAAGAAGCAAAAAAAATAATTGAAAAAAATTTAAAACATAATGTTAATTTATCAAATAATGCATCAAATTCTTTTAGAGGTTTTAATATTTCAAGAACTCATTTACCAAATTTAAATAATTCTTCATCAAATATTTCAAAAGGTTTAAATAGATTATTTTCAATATTTAAGAATAATAATGATAGTTATGAAAATTTAAGATCTTATAATTATGATAATAATATTAATACTACTGAAAGAAGGGAAAGTTTGGATTCTGGTATTTCATTAAGTACTAGAACAAATTCATTTGAATCTGATAACCATTTACTCCGAGATGAAGAAGTTATGTTGATTGATGATAATGAAAATAATAATGATGAAAGAATAATCCTTTAATTTAATTAATTTTTGTTTTTTGTTTTTTCTTTTTACTTTCTAATATATATATATATATATATATAGGATTGAAATAAGTTAATTCTATCTGCTCTTAATTGGGATCATTATTAATTTTATTTTAAATAATAAATATTAAGAAAGAAAAGTATGATGGTTGAGTTAAGAAATTAAAATTACTAAATATTAGTTTGGATTGTTTACTTGATCCATCGTTTTTTTTTTTTTTTTGTTTTTAAACCTAAAAATCTACATATAAATTATTTTTTATATACACACACATCAATATATATATATATATAAATAAAAACAACTTAATTCCTTTATATAGTTACATTTAAAATTTCCAATTTTCATCAGCTGATTCAATTGCCCATGCAAATTTTTCTCTTAAAGTTTTTGTAAATAATTTTTCAATTGGTACATCAAATTTTTTTGAAAACATTACAGTTAATCTTGGATCAATATAATTCATTTTTGAAGTACCTAAAGCAACTGAAGAATTATCTTCTTTATCTTTTAATTGTAAATTTGTATTTTTAATTCTAAGTTCTAATTTTTCAATCTGTTTATAAATTTTTTCGATTGTTAAATTTGAATATGATGGTAAATTTAAATCAAATTTTGAAGTTTTTAATTCTAATTCATATTGTTTTTTTAATTCTTCATGTTTTATTTTTTTTAATTTATATAATTCTTCAATTTCATTTAATTTTTTTTGATAATTATTTTCAATTTCTTCCTTTGATTCAAATTTTAATTCACCATCATTTTTATTATCTTTTAAAATTTCAAAATTTTCTAAATTTTCAATTTTTTCAAAATTTAATTTTTCTTTATCCTTTTCAAATTTTTTTTCAAATTTTTCTTTTTCTTTTAAAATAATTCTTTCAATTATTAATTTTTCATCATCTTTATTTAAATCATTAATTTCATTAAAAAAAAATTTATTTTTTTCAAATTCTTCATTATTTAATTGTAATAAAATTTTTTTTAATTTAATTTTTTGAAATTTCATTTCATCAATTTTTTCATTTATTTTTAAAACACCAGATTCATGATTTTTTGAAATTGTACGTTGATGATTACATAAAATTGCAACAGCTCTATTTGCTGCATTAAATTTAACAACTTTTTCATTAACTGTACCAATATTTTCAATTAAATCTAATTGATCTTGCATTGTTTTTGAAGCATTATAAGTTCTAAAAACTTTTGCAGTTAAACCATTTAAATAACTTTGAAAATATTTATTTAAAATTGATGGATCTAATCTATCAAATAAATCATCACCAGGTTTTTTTGGAGATTTTTTAAAAATTCTTAAATTTTTAAAAACTTGTTTATCAACTTTAACTTCTTGATAATATCTAATTGAATCTTTACCTAAAAAATCAAATATAACAATATTTGGAGGTTTTAAAAAGACATGTTCAAATCTTAATGAACAACAACCAACAGTATCAGCTTCATCATCTGATTTTTCACCACCAGCTCTTAAAGCAAATATATCAATTAAATAAGTTGCAACAGCAATTTGCCTATCAATCATTAAATCTGATTTTAATTTTTTTTTATAATCTTTTCTAATTATATTAATATAATTTTTTAATTCTCTTGCCTTTTCAAATTTTTTAAAATCTGATATACCTTTTAATGAAGAATTTTGAGCAAATCTAACATATTTAACAGAATTTGAAATATTTTCTCTCCACATTGCTAACCAAGCAACACAATTATCATGTTTAATTTCACCCCATTGATGACCTGGAGGTGGTTGTGGAATTGGAACATCTTTACCAATATTTAAAGTAACATTTTCAGGTAAAACTCTTCTTTTTAATTTTCCAGTTTTTGGATGTAAACCACGACCTCTAAATAAACCTGGAGGTTCAATTCTAAAATTACCAACTTGTTCTTTTCGACCATTTAAATAACAATATTTAAATTTTTCTTCAAATTTATCTTTTTCTAATTTAATTTTTTTTTTTTCTTTAATTGATAAATTTTTTTTTTCAATTTTTAAAATTTCAAAATGATTAAAAATTTCAGTAAAATCACATTTATTAAAATCATTAATTAAATTATATAATTCAATTGAATTTGATTCTTTTAAAATTTGTCTAAAATCATTAAAAAAGTTTTTTTGAAAAATTGGATTTTTTGCATGATCAGATTCAAGTAAAGCACCAAAAAATCCAGCAACTTCTTCAGCTTCAATTGGTAAATCAATTCTTTTATTATCATAAATAAATTTAACATTTTTTGGTAATGGTTCATAATCTGGAGGGAAAACAACACCATTATGTTCTAAAGTTTCCCATTTAATTTCTCCATCTAAATCTTGTTGTTCCCACCATTTATAAATGTTATTATTTTCTTCATCTTCATTACTTGAAGATGATTTTTTGATTTGTGAAGATAATGGAATATCAGAATCATTATCTTCATCTTGTTCTTCAACTTCCTTTTTAATTACTTTTCTTTTTTTCTTTAATTGAGATGATGATTTTTTATTAACTTTATTTTCATTTTCATTTTCATTTTTAGATAATTTTCTCTTTATAGGCTTTGATTTTGAATTTGTATTTGTATTTGCTTTTGCTTTTGCTTTTGAATTAGCACTACGTTGGCTTAAAGCTATATCATCATCATCATCATCATC
Organism: Ambrosiozyma angophorae; assembly: GCA_030567475.1. Classification (NCBI taxonomy): domain Eukaryota; kingdom Fungi; phylum Ascomycota; class Pichiomycetes; order Pichiales; family Pichiaceae; genus Ambrosiozyma; species Ambrosiozyma angophorae. Next base: position 58,942 of record JAJLSH010000181.1, on the reverse strand, counting down.
ATCATCATCATCATCATCTTGCTCTAATTCATCAACTTCATCTTCATTTCCCTTTTCATTTTCAGAAGAATGTTGTTGAGGTGGAGATGGGAGCGAAGTTGAATTATTAGTAGAGGGACTATTCTTAAGACGTACCAAAGGAAGGTTATCTTGTGGGTAATCTGAATCTGAGGTTGTCATCAGTAGATTATGGGGGAGTGGTTGTGGTGGTGGTGGGGACAGTTGAAACTAACAATACTACAGAGAGTGTGTAAAATAATGGAACAAAACATTTATACTTGACATTAAAACTGTTTTTACGCGGACTTTCTATTCAACTTGTTCAACTTAAAAAAAAGAGAAAAGAAAAGAGAAAAATACAATACAAATTAACTTATTTATTTTATATATTTTAAACCATTGAAATATATATATATTATTCCTATTGATTCCTATACATTTTATATATATATATATCCCTATTAAATTGCCCTTCTCTCCCACTCCCCTTTTTTTAACATTTTTATTTTATTTCCCTCTCTCCTTATGTTCCGGGTTGGCTGTAGCAGAAGTTCCGTTCCGGTTGTTCCTTAAATTTAATACTTTTTTTTTTTTTTTTTTGTTGGCCTTGTATATAAACTGTTCGGACTGTCTTTCATTTCTCTTTTACTTTTTTTTCTTTTCCCCTTTGTATTGGGCTTGTCTATTATTCCTTTTTAATTCTTCTACTTTTTTTACTCTATTCTTTATAATGACTTCGGCTTCAGCTCCGGCAGAAAAATCCCAATCCCAATTCAATGATGATGGTGATGGTGATGAGGATTCATCTTCTTATACTTTAAAGGTATTAAATGATGATAAGAATATAGAATTAGAATTAGAACAATTATTAATGACATTTAAAAAACAATTTAAATTAACTGATGATGATTTTGAAATAATTAGAACAGGTGATAATAATAATAATAATAGTTCAACAAATTCAATTGATGGTGATTTAAATAATAATAATGATAATACTAATTATATATTTATAAGATTTTTTAAAAATAAAAAATTATTAGATAATTTAATTGAATTTATTGATGATGATAAGAATAATCATAATAATAATAATAAATTTAATTATAGTATTATTTTAAATGATTATGATTTAAATTTACAATTACCTGGGAATTTATATATTAGAGGATTATTACCAACTACATCAATTGAAGATTTATATAATATATTTAAACAATTTGGAGAAATTCAAAGTTGTAAAATTATTTATGATGATTTCGGAGTTTCAAAAGGATTTGGTTTTATTAATTATTTAAATAGAAAACAAGCCAATGAATCAATTGAACATTTAAATGGTTGTAATATTAATGGAAATCAATTATTTATTAATCATCATATATCAAAAAGAGAAAGATTAAAGGATTTACAATTTAAAAAATTAAATTATTCAAATTTATATATTAAAAATATTCCAATTGATTTTCAAAATGATGAATTATTAAGATTATTTGAAAAATTCGGTGAAATTGAAAATGTGTTTATTCCATTTGATAATAACAACAATAATAATAATACCAACACCAATAAAGGATATGGATTTATTAACTTTAAATATCATGAAGATGCAACATTAGCTCAAAAAGAAATGGATGGTTATCAAATATGTGATGGTCATATAATACAAATCGGACGTGCTGAACGTAAGAAAGAACGTTATCAATTTCAAGCTCTGAATTCTCATTTTAAAACAGCAACAGCAACAACATCAACATCAACAACAACAACTTGTTCTTCTTCTTCAATTCCATCAACTGTTGTAGACTGTCCGCGGGATTACATTAATGGCGCGTTCTCCAATATAACGACAACATCAACAGGTCGTAATACTACTCCATTCTACAATGTTTCAACTTCTACAGCTACTGGTACTGGTGTAGTAACCACCACTCATACTCCCATTTCATCATCTTCCACTGTTCCTCGTTCGGTGCCGTTACAACCATTTCCTCCTCCTCCTCTTCTTCAACCTTCACAATCTTTCCAACCTGCACCTTTTGTTTTCTCTAGTGATTCAAACTTCATTTCAACTGCTTCTGGTTTACCTATTGCTGGTCCTCAATATCAAGATTCTAATTTATATATCACCCATATCCCAAAGTATTTCTTAGATGATGATTTAAATAATTTATTTGTATCATTTGGCCCAATAATCTCTGCAAAGATTATGACTTATCAACCTGAAGAAATTGATCATTTTCAACGTGAAAAGGAAAGGGAAAGGGAAGAAGAGCAGGAAAAGGAAAAGGAAAAGGAAGATGAAGAAGAAGATTCTACTACTACTTTGGTAAATGGTGATGAAGATCAAGATGAAGATGAAGATGATGATGATGATGATGATGATGATGATGATATCAAAGAAGGTCAATCAAAAGGTTTTGGTTTTGTTTGCTTTAATAAACCTTTAGATGCTTCAAAAGCTTTAGTTTCAATGAACGGTTATAAAATTGATGATCATATTTTAAATGTATCATTTGCTCAAAGAAAAGAAAATAAATTCGAAAAGGGAAAATTTCATCATTATAATCAAAATAATTTACAACCTTTTTATCAATTAATGGATGGTTATTATCAAAGAAGAAATCAACCTTTACAAAGTCAAGATTCAATAAATTTAAATAATAATCAATCTTCACAACAACAGGTACCACAACCAATACCTGTTCCAATGTATACTTTCCAACCTCCTCTTCCTCCTTCCACTTCTTCTCCTTCTTCTTCTACTACTACTACTACTTCTTCAAATAAACAAAATTCAGAATTAAATGTTCAACCAATGATTCCTTCAATTAATAATAATCAACCTATTCCAACTCCACAATTTTATTCACCTTATAATCCTTATATGTATTATCAATTTATTCCACAACAACAAAGAGGACAGACAAATGGAAATAATAATAATAATAATAATAATGATAATAGTATTCAACAACAATCACAACAAATCTCAGTTGGTAATATGTATACAGGTATTCCAAATGGAAAAATTTATAATAATAATTCAAATACATCTTTACGTCATCATTCTTATCATCATCAAGGTAGAAATTTTAGTAATAATGGTAATGGTAAAAAACAACAGCATTAAATAGATTAAGAATATATATATATATATATATATATATATATTATTTTATTTCTTTTCTTTTCTTTTCTTTTGTGGTTATTAAAAATGAGTTTTATTTTATTATTTGAATTTAAATTTTAAATTTGTCATTTAAAGATTACTTAATGTTATTTATTATATTAACCGTTATGTCTATTAGTAATTTAAATTAATTTAATAAGAGTAAGAAATAATAATAATCTTCATAAGGAAAAAAAAAAGGAAGAATAAAACATGAAACCAAAAGAAAAACCAAAAAAAAAAAATGAAGCAAAATATAATATATATGATGATCATCATCAATAGAAAATTTAAAATAAGTAATTATAATTTTATTTCTGTTTCACTATCAAATTTTTCTTTATTAAATCTCCAATGTTTTGATTCAACATTATCATCAATATCTTTTGAATCACCAACTTTTATACCTGATGGAACATTTTTAATTGATAAATTAGCAAGTTTTGATAATGATAAGAAAATATCTTTTTCTTCATCAATTTCATCACTATTATTATAATTAACTTCATTAAACCATCTTGTTTCCCATTTAATACCTTTTTCCTTTTCAAGTTTTCTTAATTCACGTTGAGAATTTTCAATTTTTGTTTTCTCTTGATGAATTAAATTCATATCACCTAATTTAATTGCTTCTGCAACTTTTTCCCATGCTTTTCTACTTTCTAAATCATGTTGTTCTTCAATTGGTTTAACTATAAGTGTTTCTGGTTTAATTTCTGGAACTTTAATAAATGATTTTTCAACTCCATCTGATGATTTAATCTTTGAATTACCTGACCATTGACCTGATATAGTATATAATTCAGAACCATCTTTTACTTTATCATCTCCATCATTCTTATAAATTTTTGCTTTAAATGAATTTTTTTTACCTGAAAAATATCCTCGACCACTAAATTCAAAAATTACTAAATAACCAGTTGATGATTGAATATAACTTTTTTGTTCTAATTCAATAAAAGGATAACCTGTTAATAAACTTTCTAAATGTAATGAAGGTAATGTAATTAAATAACTCTCATTTAAATTTCTATATTCAACAATTGTATGACCAAATTGTTTAACGTTTAAATAACCAGTTGGGGTCATTGATGCTCTAACTCTATTATAACCTTCAATAATTGTATTATTCTTTTCATTTTCAATAGCATATGCTGTAGTTGGAGGATGATGACTAACTTGTTCAATTGCTAAATTAGTTTCTCCGAATTTACCATCTTTTGTTGAATCATTCCATTTTCCAATGAATAATTCACCAAGAAATGGATTTAATGGTTTCTTTTCTGATCCAAATGAATCCTTTCTTGATGTATATTGTGAACTTAATGTTGCAATATACCATTTAATAACTAAAAGAACTCTTTGTAATTCAATTGGATCTGCATCTTCTTTGGAATCAGAGGATTCTTTAACAAAATTTGGTGAAAGGAAAAGATCAGTGTATTGAGCCCAATATTGAGAGTATTCAACTAAAGAAATTGGTGCAAGGATAAAAGGAGGTGCAGTCAAAGATGATAGATCTCCATTATAAGAAGCTAAAGATTTAAGAAAAGTAGTCCAAGTAGCAGCTTGAGAAGACATTATGATCAATAAAATGAAATGTAAATATGATATAAAAGCAACTTAGAACTGGTTTACGATTAAAACTATCTGTAATTCCCAGTTTTTGAGGTACGAGCAACCTGAAACGTCGACGCGCGTCGATCGACCCTAAAGATAATTTAGTTATTTAAAATATATATTCAAAATATAATGAATATAAATGAATAAATTTATTTGATTTATTCATTTCTTTTTTTAAAAAAAATATACTATTAAATAATAATGTTTAAGCTATCTCTAAGAGTCATATCTCCATCTATTCCATCTTTAACATCTAGATCATTTCTTCGTTCGCTTTTCATTCAAACACAGACAACTCCAAATGAACATGCTCTTAAATTCCTACCGTCGGATATTCCCATATTGCCTTCCGTCAAGAGTTCAACAATTGAAATAAATGATATTAAAGATGCTATAACAAAGTCAGAATTAGCTTTTAAGATATTTAGTATAGATGATAAAATGATATCTTCAATATTATTTGGTTATAATTTTATAACAGTTATTAAACATTCAAATGTTAATACAAGTTGGAATTCTTTAAAACCTGAAATATTTTCAGTTTTAACTGAACATATAAGTACTGGACAATCTATTTTAAATTCTGAATACTTAAGACAGATAGAAGAAGTGGAACAAATAAATGATGAATTGGCTGATGATGAAGATGATGTTGATCAATCTTATGAAGAAGAAGTTATTGAATTGATTGAAGAATTATTAACAACTAGAATCCAACCTGCAATTCAAGAAGATGGAGGTGATTTGAAATTCGAAAAATTTAATTTTGATACTGGAACTGTTTATTTGAAATTGATTGGTGCTTGTAAATCATGCTCATCAAGTGAAGTTACTTTAAAAAATGGTATAGAAGAAATGTTAAAATATTATATTGATGAAGTTAAACATGTTAAACAATTAAATTCAGAACCGGACGGTTCACAGGAACAAAATACAAATGGAGATATTGAAATTAATGATCAAAAGGATGATGATGAACTAAAGTTAAATCAAGAAGAACAGAAATTACAATCTGTTAATACATTTTCTTCAAACAAACTAGATAACAAAGAATCTTTTGCTCGTTTATAAAATAAAATAAAATATATGTATATATATTAAACCTTTTGGACTAATTTGCATTTTTGTATAATTAATTTCATTAAATAACATTGAATAGCTATTAGTCCTATTCCAAAAAATAGACACTCCCAATTTGTTTAAGTTTCAAATGGACATTAATTTAGGCTAAAATAAGAAATTAGTAACATCTACATTGAATACAAACTCACTGATTTTTTAGTTGTCTCCTACTTCATATGCCCAATAATTTGAAAGTTTATCTAATTTTAAATTAATTTCCTTTCTGTTTTTTTTTCTTTTTTTTTGTACACAAAGTTCTTTACAAATTTACATGAATTTCATACTTTTCTTCTTATAAATTTTTTGGTTTGAATGGTTTATATATTTATACCTTTTTATCTGCATTTTAGTTTAAGGTTTTCTTTTTTCTTGGGCTTATCTAAAAAAAAAAAAAAAAAAAAAACAAATAGTTTATACCTGTTATATAACGATCTAAAAAAAAATACTACTATATTTGAGAAGCGTCTTATAAATAATCAAAACAGAATAACTATATAGAAAAGAAAACAAAATGAAAAGTAATGAAAAGTAATAAAATATAAAAAAATCTTGCAAAAAGGACAAAAAAAAAAAAGAAAAGTTATTCAACCCATTCATTGGCATTCCAAATCCAAGGGAGTTGAACCTTTTCATTGCAATCTCTTTTCAGAGTAAGCTCAGCAAGACAACTTCTAATAACTGTGTTTAATGTATGTGAAGTATATTCATCTTCAGTATTTTCAAAAGCATCATCGTCCTGATCTTCAACTACTTCTTCGTTGTCTTCAAGATTCTCATCACCACCATTATTTTTAATTCTTGGACATCTAGAGGTTACATCGATCATCCCTTTTACAAGATTGTCCAACTCTTTTACCATTGACTCAACTTTTTCATTGTAAATAAATGATCTTTGTAGTGGAGTTAGTGTTATAGGTTTTAATCTCCTTAATTTCAATGACTCTGTCTTTGAATCCTTATCTTTTTCTTCAAATTCTGATAGTTCCTTCAGAATTGCAGCCATATCCAGATGAGGTAATGACCCAGACAAAAAAGTTGGCTGGGAATTTGGGCAAACCTTAAACACTAATGGTGGAACTGAGGTTTGCTCAGAAGTACAGTTCAAAAGTGCACCATTCGAATTATGGTTAGCAAGTTCAACAGAGGGAGCAATAGAAAGAGGTGATGAAAGACAAGACAATATCAATTTCAATTCTGGCTCCTCAGTCATTTCCATTGGCGACTCTTTAATAGGTAATAATATGGAAGATTTATTTGTAACGGGACCTTCACCATATAACTTTTTTGATGATGTTAGTGGTGGTAAAGTAGAACCTACTCTCGCTCTTCTAACTGCTAATGGTTCCTGATATGCATTTCTTGGTATTGAGAGGGGGCTGGTAATTCCATTAGAATTATTAATAACTGGAACTGGTGTGTGAACTGGGGTTTCAATGATTTTTTCTTGGGAAATTATAATTTCATTTGTCTTTTTAGTTGATACGGACTTTTTTGTAGAAATGATACTATTTGTTGATGTTGAGCTAGTATCAGAATTAGAAGCGGAACCATTTCGTTTTCTTAAGCTAAAGTATGAACTAATTGTAGAACTTTTGGATTTAGCAGAATTTTGACGGAAGTCATTAATGGAGGGTTCAGGTTGAGGGTATTGTAAATAAATGGCAACAGCGTAAGTTTCAGCATGAAAATTAACAAAGGAAGTATTCATATAAACAGCCAGAACATTTTGCCAGTAATTTTCATAATTATATATAACTTCAGTTTCTGGGAACACTTTAAGATAAGTGGAAACATGATCACCCATTGGAAGGATTGATCTGTAACATTTTAATTCACGTCTGCATGCAGACAATATCACCAGTCTTTGGTCTTGGGTAAATGTATGATCTTTTAAAGACTTAGTAGGATTTAATTTGGTCTTAAGCCATAACCGCTTTGAGTTCATGGCTTTTCTTTGGTAATGTAATCTTCTCATCTCTTGTGAGAGCCATACTGGGCTTCTAATTTGTTGAGCACCTGTGATTAAGATCTTGTTAGTTGGAGTTAAAGACATAAAAAAAAGACTCAGTCGGGTATCGGAAAAAGGGCTCTAAAGAATGGACTAAAATTTGAATGACAACACAGCAAAAAGAAGAAGGAAAGTATTAAGATGGTAGCACAAAAGGTATCTTGTGCACCCATTTAACAAGACCGATTGAGAGGACAGCGAAGTCCCGGACAAAGAAAACCAGTTTAACAGGACTCATAGGACGTCTCCACTTGAATCATTACTTCCTCTCCTTTGATTCTCTAATCATTTACATAAAGTAACATCAACAAATCCCACTAGTCCCAGCTTGAAAAGGGAAAGACCATCCGCAAGTTCAATATGTTTCTATGATTAGCAAACAGCGTTATCTATGATGAATGAAGATTATAGTTTCGATGGTTTGAGGTTCTTATACGTCATGTACGGGTTACTCGTTGTAGTGGTAAAAGGCTCTTGAAAGAATACTCGTAGTTAAGCTATTAATAATGTGTGATTCAAATTTTGATAACTTACTCAAAATCTTTTTCCATTGACTCAACGTTTTTGTTGTAAACTAAAGACCTTTGAAGTGGGAGTTAGTGTTATAAGTTTGAATCTTCTAAATTTCAACGACAAAGTAATGTAACTTCCAACTCGTTGCTGAATTCTGATGGTACCTTGATTGCAATGAGTTGATAAAAGGGAAGGATAGATGGAGAGGTGACAATAGAAAGAGATAAAGAAAAAATGAAAACACTTCTTTGAAAATGAAAGATATTCATTGATCTTCAAAACTTTAATATACTAAATATTATAGCTTAGAGTCTTGTTTCATTGCTAGGGATGTATTCAGCCATCTACTATTATCATCAACTCCGACTGCCTTAATTGAGAGATACTTTACTCCAGTTTATCTAACCTAAAAGTCTATCGCTGGTATATGTAAAAGATATGAGCGCGTCATTTTTTTTTTTTAATGTTTGAAAAGAATTATAAACTAAGGAAGCCTACCGAACGCTAATTATTATTACATTATAAATACTGGATTTCACTACATAAAGAATAAATACCTGAACCATGTCTGCTGCTTATGAGCAAAGAAAATTACTTGAGAAATTGATGGGAAGAGATTCGTTAAATCATCTACCTAGAAACTATGACCCCCTCAATAAAACAACGATACAGTCTACCATATCAGATGCCTCTATATTAGATTCACCTTCCATATGCAAATCATTTTTATGTGGTAAATGCCCATATGACATGTTTCAGAATACAAAAGAAGATTTTGGAAAATGCCCTAAAACACACTCTGAAAATTACAAAATTCTTTATGAAACTTTAAAGAAAAAGAAAATAAAAATGCCACATCAAAACTTTGAGCTTGATTATTTACATGATTTAGAATCATTTGTTAATGATTGTGATAGAAAAATCAAAATATCATATAAAAGGTTGGAATATACTTCTGATGAACAAAATGAACTTTCAGATATATCAAGAAAGCTGGATGAAGTAGAAACAAAGATTGGTTTAACACTACAAGAGATTAATCTACTTGTAGACAAGGGAGAAGTTGAAGCTTCATTGATGGCTGGTAGAAACATGGAACAATTAGTGGAATTGAGAGATGAGATTAATGAATCTTATAGAAGGGCATTGGAAGGTATTAATCAAAGTGTGAAACAGAAGATGCAAGTTTGTAGTGTTTGTGGGGCCTACATGTCAAAGTTAGATAACGATAGAAGATTGGCTGACCATTTTGCTGGAAAACTGCACATGATATATGTTGAATTAAGGTCCACTGTTGCAGAACTAAAAGAAAAGACAGTTACTCCATCCGTGGCGGCTTATCCAATTATATCAACTTCAAAAGAAACCAAAATAAAGATATAATTTGTACTTTTATTAGGAAATATATGTATAATTTAATATACTTTCAAAAATAGAAGAAACATTAAGCAAGATGAATACGAAGCAAAGAAATAATATAAATTAAGGATCTCTAGACCTTAGCTGTTTCAACCGAACCGCTATTTGTTTGAGAGGTCTCAGAGGGTTTTGAAGAAGATGCAGTTTGCTTTGTCTCTTTAATTCCAACAGATGGTGGAACCATATCTGCCAAATAAGACAAACTTGATCTAAATGGAACAACTAGAGGCACCGTTCTTAGCATATAACCTGCAATAAAATAAGCACTCAATACAGCTAATGTCGTGAATATGATAACTGACAAAGTAATGATAAATAATGGAAAGAAACCAATGCCTGAGATAGTAATAGGATCAGTTAGTAATCACGCAAAGTAAGAAAAAAGGAAACAAAAATAACTTACTAGCTAACACAGCAACAATGGTAAAACCTAGACTAAAAAGTACAGCAACCATCGTAGCATACACCGATAAACACAACAAAACAAGTAATACAAAAGGTAAGAAGCAGAGTGTCCAGAGAGTGAAGAAAACCTAGTGCAAAAAGAGAGAATGTTAGTAAACCCATCAAGTGCGAATCCAAAAGTGAGCTTGAAGGAAAAGGGTTAAAGGTGGTAAAAGGCGCAAAGAGTACTTACATTGAATATGAATTTATGTTTGGAGTAGAAGTCCAGTGCATTTTGAATTAATCTCTTGGAGAAGTCTGCTGACTGAATTAAGTTAAACAAAGCTAAGTTCCGATACTTGCTTTCACTAGGAACTATCAAATCAATCATAAACGTTAAAAACATCATGGTCTCCGTGAAGAAGTATATGATTGTCATTTCCAGGTTAGAGGAATACTTTTCTTCGTTAACCTCTTGGGTAGTTGAAAGGGTATCGTATTTAGTTTGGTGTACATTGTTGAAAATGCTGTATGATTCACACACGTTTTCATCGTCGGAACTTTCAATTTCGTTAGAAAAATCATCAGTTTCTTCTACTTTCAGTGCAGATGTATCAAATAAACTTTTCTCTTTTGTGTACTTGGAAATTTTACTGAATATAGCTTGTTTCTGGTGTTTGTAAAAAGCAGAAGAAGACATCTTGGGAGAATGAGTTGGAGATGTCAGAGGTGTTTGATTATCATCCAATTCTGAAATGGCTGCAGTAAAAATAGAATCGACTTCTGATTTGGACATGAGTCTTGTTATATATCTGGTCTCTCTATCCAACCACCGTAACCTGAGAAGGAATCGTGATTGAGTTAGAAAAAGCTACTTCCAACTCTTACCTTATTAAATAGGGTGCGCCCGTGCACCTCAAACTCTACTATCAGTACAAACTTATCAGGACATGATTAGATACATAGTAAAACGTTTACAAAACTCACAACCTGTCAACATCAATGGTTATTTCAAATTGCTCGCCGGAATCATCTAAATAATCAAATGGTGAATCAAAGTTTAATATATCAATTAGAGATTTTCTATCGGCGTCAGAACTTTCAGAACCTTGTATATTTGGATTGTTTATTTCTCCATTAATGGCCTTAAACATCATGTTTCTGATAATCTTGGAGGCGTAAAATCTCAGCTTAGATTCATCATCATCTGAAGCACCAACCATCTGCATTTTCAAAATTATTATAAAAATTTTATGATTCACTTTGGTTATCAAAAGATCTTGAATTTTATAAGATGATTTGAAGACATCCAAATTTGAGATATTTTTAATTATCTGGCCTTCCAAGCTTTTAAATGGTTTCCCTAATAACAAAATGTTTGATAATTTCTTAATTAACTTTGAGGCTATATATAAGACAAAAGCGGCAATCAAAAATGTGGATATTTGATTTACAAGTTCAACATAGTCAGTTCCATGAAATAAAGGGTATATCATAGAATAGATTGAATACATCAACGTTAATATGCTGGTTGACGTACTCAATATATTATAGTTCTTAATATCTCCCAGTATAGCTGTTGATGTAGATGTCTTCTTCGGTTCTTGCAACGTTAACGAGCTTAATCTTCTTGCAATAGGCTTTCTTGGTTTAGCAGGGATATCAGTCTCAATTGATTTCGAAATCTTTGTTCCGCCTAATAACACTTTTGAAGAGGCTAGTGTGATGAATATGATTAGGGCCAAAAATGTTTCATACAACACAGGATTCATTGGATTTCCAGTATTTTCATGGACATGATGTGAGTGGACTTCCTCTGAGGTGTTGCCTTCACCAAGTATCAACTCAACAACACTTTCTTCCAACAAATGTGACAGCAACTCTATGCCAACAAATAGTAATGAAACCGATAACCCAAATCCAACCAAAACTTCAATTCTACCCAAGCCAAATGGATATTTCAGAGAAGAACTTTTCCATACTTCAAAATTAGACATCACTTGGACCAAAACAATTAAAAGGTTCCCAATTGAATCATATAGTATAAGGTGGGATAGAGTTGATAGACAGACATTTCCATAATGAAAACCAAACAAAAAGGTCATCACACTCAATGAAAAATGAAAGGCACACCAAAGTAATTTTTTCTTCTGAGATTCATTAGTAGACTGAATAATCTCTTCTGATGAAGGAACTGTGTATATTTTGGGTAAATTTTTAGGTATGAGTTTCACAGGCTCTTGAAACATATTCATTGAAACAGAAGAATGCTTATATCTGTGACCTCTTCTATATGATGGTTTTTGAACAGTGCTGCTTGAGCTAAAGGTATTATTGGAAGGAAGCGATAGGTTATCAGTTGAATTGTTCATCGTAATGGAACCAAATTTAAACGGTTGATACTTTGAAGGGGAACCTGTTCTAATAGGAGATGTGCCTCTGCTGAGAGCCCCCCTTGTAGGTGACTTTGGTCTTATAGGGGATCGACCTCTAGGTAAAAGTGAAGGGCCTGGTACAAATTGGGAGCCAGAGCTGTTAGTTCTAGAATGTTTGTTCGATCTTGAAGCTTGTTGAATTGAAGAGTTTGAAGTATTTTGTAGATTGTATAAGGAATAACGATTATACTTTTGCTTTCCTTGCTTTGCTGGAGAAGAATCTGACGATTTGAACGGGCTCATAGCTAAATCGTCATCCACAAAAGGTAATACTGGTTTAGAAAAAGAGAGGTCATCTATAAGATTATCGTCGTCTGAAATATAAACTTCTGGCTCTTCTATAAATGAATCAGGCCTAAGATATGGAACTCTTCTGTTTCTTCGTTGGCTATTTCTTTGGTTGTTTGCTGTTGTTTGCTGTGTGTTGTCTTCCTTTTCAAAGTCGTCGTTAATTCGTATAGTGGGAGACGACAAGCCAGAAATGGGCTGTTTGTTAGGGCTTGCCATTGGATTTATGCTAACGAAAGGAAAAGTATTCTATCAAGTTGTTTTGTGTTAGAAGTGTTGACTAAGGAAATTAGAGGAAGAGTACACGAAACATCAACAGCGAATGAGCTGAGGAAATTTCATCAATCGAAAATTTACTACAATGATGGTCACCAACCTCCACTTTAATTTCTTACTTGCCTCAACAACTTCTGGAAATGCTAGAAGTGACTTGTAATGACAGACTTGGGAAGAAAATCAGAGTTAAATGTTTGCCCACAGACACTGTTGGTGACTTCAAAAAAGTTCTGGGCCTTCAGATAGGTACTGGCTATGAGAAGCTAATCTTGAAGAAGGGCTATATGATATTCAAGGACCATATAACACTAGACGATTACGAGATACATGATGGATCTAACTTGGAGCTGTACTATTCATGATTCTTTTATATGATTCTTTTTATATAATTAATAATTATTACAATTCATTTACGCATAAAACAAAGAATTATCTGACTCACTTCCAACCCAGAAGAAATCAAAACACATCATAATTATAGAAAAGAGGTATTAATTTTGTTTACATAAAATATTCCACATAAGGGGCCTTTTTTATCAATCTGCTTTCACGTCCATCCGGGAAACCTAGCCATCTTGAACTTCCCATATTGTCGCCTTGTTCATCAAATGCATCCGATTCAGATGACAATCCATTTTCAAGATTTAAAAGTTCTTTTTCACTATCTGGCGAAGCATCAAAAACATTGAATCTGTCACTATCAGGACTTTTTAAATCATCAAAAATTTCCAATATGGAAGCTTTATTTCCACATCTATAGCAATAATTTGGGGCTGACCAAACAGTATTGACTTTTCCCTTCCAAAATACCTGATAGCCTTCATTGCATAACTGATGTGCCCTATATATTTTTTCGAATTTATTTAGTCGTAAAAACTTATTAACGACATTAATTCCAAACTGATACCCAGCTCCTCTGGAAGATATTCTAAAATTCAACAACTCTAAATCTGGATCACTCCAGACTAAATCTGCCATTGGTCCATCATGTGGGATCTCTTTAAATCTATCGATAACAAGGATTGAATCTATAGTTTGAACATTTGGTGAAAGTCCACCATGAACACAAAATAGACTATTATCTATAATTGCAGCAAGCACTAAATAATCAAATAAATCCGTAAATAAAGACCAGATGTTTGAACCAGCCCCATACTTAGTCAAACACTCAGTATAAAATCCATAATTTGTCGTAATCTGCCTGGATTCGTGATTTCCTCTAATCAAATTAATTCGCTGTGGATACCTGAGTTTTAGTGCTATCAACAATGATATAGTTTCAATGGAATGATATCCCCTATCCACATAATCACCTAGAAACAAATAATTCGTATCAGGGGGGTACCCACCAATTCGAAAAATCTCTAACAAATCATAGAATTGACCGTGAATATCCCCAACTAGTGTAACTGGCGACTGTAAATGGACAATATTAGATTCTCCTATCAATTGTTCTTTCAATTTGAAACACAGCTGTTCAATAACTGGTTCGGACAACAACTGGCCTCTGTATAACTTCTCCAAGCACTCATCAAGATCAAGTATATCTACAACAAAATCGGTTAGTATGTCCGTTACTTTTCTTATTGAAGTCCTGATATATACATACAGCTAGAGTCGGGTTCCTTTACTGTCATATGGTGAAGCGGGCAGTGGTCTGGTTAAGACACGTTCGTGTACCTTCAGCTCTTCTTCTTGGTCTTCTCAGCTCGAATTTAAAATAACGAAGATTTTGACGATTCCTTTTTGCCCTCTACTATCTCCCTACCTACACTACTGCCGCAGCTCTTCATTTCAGTTACTGATTCTCTTGTAGCTAAAGCACAGGCATATTTTATTGATTGGATTTTTTTTCTGCTCTACACATATCTAGTTTCCTCCACACCATGTCAGACCGTAGCCACCGGGATCATCTCCCTCCAATGACCAACGAACATGCAAATTCAGCAACAACAACAAACTCAGCAACCCTAACGGATTTAGGCACCTCAAATGGATTACATAAAGAAGGTTCCATGTCATCTCTGAAGTTAAATGTTAAGACTTCCTCAGCTCCAGTTCTGATTTCACCTAAAGGTACTCCAATCTCAAGTCCTTGTGTGACGGGTGAGTTCGACTTTTCACCACATACAACTTCAAAGCTGACTAATCCTACATCCAGTCAAAAGCTTGTTTTTAATGAAGATAATCCGAGTCCAACGGAACAGTACAATAAGAAAAATATCCCCACGTCACCAGAATACCAAACGTCTTATTTTCCTACATTTTCTCCTAAATCGACTAAAAAAGAAAGTCGACCAGTTTTATCGGTTTCTTCATCAAATACAATAACGCCAGATGGTACCTCCAGAAAGCCAAGTTTCTCACTAGCATCTTCAGCTGCTGGTCAGCGCATAAATTCTTCATCAAATAATCTTCAGAGAATAAAGACGTCCGGTTCAAATCAAAATTCAATATATCCTTCTGTAACTTTAACTCCAACAAATTCAACTAGATCCATAAGAACTTTAAATAGCTTTCAAAAAATGAGAGATGGAGGTACTCAACATGTTCCTCAAATAATACATAACACCGAAGCTGTCAGACCTCATAGTACGATCATTAGAGACAATTTAAAAGTTAAGTTTTCAGAACAGTACAAACAACAAGAAAGATTATACTTAAATGGAATCAGTAGAATTAAAAGTAGATATCCCAATAAAGACTACTTTAGTAAAACTGTTTTGGTCGATGATGCTGAAGATGATCAAGATGATGCTGAAGATGATCAAGATGGTGATGCTAAGGATGATGACATCTCGACTGACGGATCCAGATACGTTAGAGGAAATCGAGTGGATTCTACCACCAACCTCAAAAATAATTTATTTTCTCATGACGAATATGATGATATGATTCCATTAGAATCTGATAGAAATAAAGAACTTGAAGCGTTGAAGGCATTACGCCAACAAATAAATATCAATGATAATTATTGGGATAAATCCTCAGATTATGTTCTGGATTCCGGTATGCTTTTGGATCTCTTAAACAAAAATGATGATATTCAATTCAAGAATAAAGAAGATAACGCAAATATTATTGAAAGATTAGAGTGGCAATCCTTATTGCAAACTGTGTTAACTGGTGATGTGGTTACCGGGGAAAAGACAAAACTAATTAAACCAAGTCACGATGTTGGTCGTGAAGGTTACTTGGGAACTGCATATAAAGAAGAATTGTGGTTAGGCATAAGAGCAAAATTATTTGGACGTACCGAAGATGACCAAAGAAGATTAGTTTTATATCACCGAGGCTTGGTGGATCAAGTTTTGGAGGAGATACTAAAATTTAAGTTGGTTTTACCGGAAGAACAAAAAGATTTGTCATATAGTGAACAAGTTAAGTTTGCATCCAAACAAGTCAATGCTTTATTAGATAAATTTACAAGGTGTCAGGAATTATGGGGCACTTACAAAGAAATGGAAAATGATAAGCCTCTAATAACTACACCCGAATTTACCATGAAGCTAGATGCTCTCGTTGCCTGGACTTCTATCGCTGGTGCAATTGAAAGAGAATCCAATATTTTAAAGATTTGGGTTGGTAACGATGACTTGGATATACTACGAGCAGGTTCTCCTACTATTACACGGACAAATTCTCTGACAACTCATTCTGATTCGGAACAAGCACGCGATGAAAGCAATAACGAGGAAGAGTTAAGTAGGAAAATTTCTCCTAAGGGGCCTATTTTAAAAGATACTCGCTCATTCATTGATAGAATAATACAACAAAAAGATATTCATGATTTGTTTGAAAGACGACTTTTCACCAGCTTTTCTCATTGGACTTTCAAAGCTAAAACCTCATATTTGGAGTATCAGCAAACATTCACTGAACTGGGTTTGCCATCGTATATTGATAATTTATTTGTTTTAGCTAAGTTCCCCTCAAAACTAATGAAGGAATTAATGAACGCAAGATTAAGCTATTCTTTGAACAAAAAAAATTTAACTATGATGATGATTGATCAAATATTGGATGATTTCAAGTTATATATAACCTTGGCATTAGAAATTGGAACTTCTTTTTTAGAATATTGTGCTCCGCAAGAGGGATGGGTCTCGTTGCCTGATTATCAAGATACTGACTTTGATAACGCAATTTTGGATTGTGTTCATCACTACTTGTTACTACTAAATAAAAAGTTACTAGATTCTCCAAATTCGTCCAAATCATTTCGAACATTTAAAGAACCTGAAGAATTGGAAAAAGAGTGGTCATTTTTACAGAACTTAGGCTTCTATATTGATGGTGGTGCCGTTGAGATTGCCACCCAGTTTTCTACCTTAACATCAAAATTAACTCTGAAATTAAGTCATTATGTGAGTAACCAACTACAAGGTCCACCATATGATGACTCGGGCTTGGACAAGAATAAAATGATTAGATGGTACACTTCAACTATGGAGAATTTTGGTCAATTAAGAAGAAAGATATACAGATTCAGTGCCCTACTAAATCAGTATTTTAGAAACTCTTTACATTATAATTTGAATGCTTCCAAAATGAAGAAGTTCTTAGAAGCTTTAAGGGAAACTAATCATGTGTTGTATCATAGTGAAAAATTAGCTGAAGATGGTATGTATATATTTGCCTCCGAATCACTTGCAGGTAAACCATTTGAAGTGACAAGAATTTTGAAAGCTACGCACCTTGGTGTTGATTTCAGTAAAATTCCTGAGAGGCATTTAATTGCTGTGAATAATTACAATTATTTTGTTAGTGCATTTGATAATTCCAATGACTATGATTATAACTCAGTGGAGTCTTCTCATGAAAATTCAGGAAGTGATTATATTTTGGTTGTGTATCCTTCAAAAGCGATGATGTGGGATGGGCCAGTCATTCCATTAGAAATAGACTCGTTGCCGATTGGTGAAGTTCAAAAAGGTAAAGTAGTTTTAATCAATAAAGGAGGACCAGAATCTAATTTAGATGGATGTGCACACTGGTTTAAAGAGTGTGTCGGAGATACTATTGGATCGTTAGCTAGTGGAGGTTGTTCATTACCGAAAGTTGAACGAGAGCTTCAAATGATATCCAAAACATTTTTTAAAATAACTTGTTATGCTCTTGATGGGGTTCCAAGTATTAGAAATCAATGCAGAGGCATTAAAGATTGTCAGGAACTAGTCAACAATACTTTTATGTATGTTCGAGATGTCGGTAGAGATTCATCTAGAAATTTCGATAAAATACGGAGATCTGTTATAATCTTAAAGTTATTGCAGCTTGCAATCGAATGGTTAAGTTTTGTTGTTGATGATTGTATTCCAACTGATCAGAAAACCTTCAGATGGTGTGTCACTGCTCTTGAATTTGCCATGGATATTTCAGGGGGTTTTAATATTTTAACTTTGGACGCTGAACATTTTTACAGATTGAGAGATAAAGTTGCTGGATGTATGTCCTTGTTAATATCACACTTTGATATAATGGGAGCTAGAACTAAAGAATTACAGAAGAAGAGAATGATGAACTACAATGATAAATCGGACAAGGATCTGTTTACTCTTGATGACGAAAGTATTAGTTCTCTCAGAGACCATATAATGGGTCAAGTGAAGAAATTGGAAAACGACAGAGTTCAGATGCAAGTGGAGCAACAATCTATTGGTAGGGTGCTGGACAATGATCCCGAAAACAAGTTACTCAGTCTTCTTGCTTCATCATTGTCATCTGTTTCGATCAGGTGGCAAAAGGGTAAGTTTATAGGTGGTGGGACTTATGGCTCTGTTTTTTGCTCTCTTAATTTAGACACTGGTGGGGTGATGGCTGTTAAGGAAATTAGATTCAAAGATAGACAATCTATTGAAACTGTTGTTCCGACTATTGAAAGTGAGATGACTGTTTTAAGTATGTTGTCACATCCTAATATTGTTAAATTTTTTGGTGTTGAAGTTCACAGAGATAGGGTATACATATTTCTGGAATACTGTAGTGGTGGTTCATTGGCAGGCTTGATAGCCTATGGTAGAATTGAAGATGAGGCTGTTATTCAGTTGTATACCTTGCAAATGTTAGAGGGCTTAGGTTTTTTACATCATTATGGTATTGTTCATCGGGATATTAAACCAGAAAACATTTTATTGGATCATTTAGGTGTTATTAAATTTGTGGATTTTGGTACTGCTAAAGTTATTCCTATTGGGGGAGAAAGTTCCCCAAAGGTTGCTTCATCTGTTAACTCAACGAGCACTAGTATAAAGTCAATTACAAATGTCAACTCTACAAGTCAGTCTCACCGTGAATCCCAAAGTCTAACGGGAACGCCAATGTATATGTCACCTGAAACAGTCAAAAGTGAAAACGTTGGAAGGTTTGGTGCAGCTGATATTTGGTCACTTGGATGTTGTGTTTTGGAAATGGCTACTGGCAGAAGACCTTGGGCAGACTTAGATAATGAATACGCTGTGATGTATAATATTGCAGCTGGTAATGTCCCTGAATTCCCAACTACAGAACAGCTAAGTGAACAAGGAAGAACATTCTTATCACATTGTTTAGTTTCGGATCCTGCCAAACGTTACACTGCAGTTGAATTACTTCAAGATCCGTGGATTCAAGCTATTAGAAATGAAGCTTTTAGTGAATCGTATTTTAGCTCTTCAGATTATCTCACTGATTGATGGATTTTTGTTTCTACATCTACTCTTCATCGTTGTATTACTGTATAACTTTCTATATTTCTTGTATATCTTTTTAAAACATTCTGCATAGTTGATTTTCGTTTACTTTATTGAACTAAAGTCATTAGTGGAATTTCAAGCGTAGTTGAAATCTACGTTATTTCTGACCGACGCGTCGAAAGGTCAACTTTTCATTTAGGACTACGTGCCTGAAAAATCCATAGTTGAGAAAGACAATAAGGACACCTGCACGTGGAACAATTAGCGATTCTGACTAAAACTGGAGGTAAAACCGGGAGCAAAGGGAAAATTTCAATATTTTTGGGAGTTTGGGAGATGTTGCTGCTATATATTTAACCGACATCATCACACCATGGCCAATTAATTCTAATTTGCAATATATTATTGGCCCTGTAAGAAAATTATAAAAATGTACATGAACTGTAAAGTATATAAATTGTTTAAAAAAAAGTTGAATAAAAATGATAAATAGTAAATACGGACATTACATTAAATGTTGATAATCAAAATGTATAATCTGTTACCAAAAATCAAATTAAGCTTTCTTTTCGTCACCTTCCTTAGATTTTTCTCTTTTAACTTTATCTTCGTCGTGCTTAGCTTCAGCATCGTCTAAACTTAACTTATCCTTCACAATAACAACATGATCTTCTTCTTGAACAGACTCTTTCTTAATTAATTGTTCTTGTTCTTTAACAACGTTAATACGTTGTTTGAAAGTTGCATTTTCAGAGTCAACATGCAATTCTTGTTCGTGATAGAATTCTTCTGGTAAAGAGCTTAACACAGCTCTTAAAGCAGCATATCTAGTTGGATAAATTTGAGCATCACCATAAGTAAAAGCATTCACTAAAATTGAAAGAGTGGATGGAATACGTTCTCTTAGTCTCATGTCTAACCAACTTTTCAACCACTGTCTTAATTCTGCTGAGGTTGCAGAATAAGAAGTGATACCTCTCGAAGCACATGCAGCTTGTAACTCTGCATCAGATAAGGTATCAACACCTTCATAATCAATAGAAATGTCATCTTCTTTAATTCTAAGCATTTTATTTCTAATTCTATATCTTAAAATTTGATCGGTACCATATGGTCTCATACCCATATATTTACATAAAGCAATTAAAATATCTCTTGAAACGTTATCTAAAATCAAGTCATCTTTAAATACTTTTGCAACTCTTAAAGTTTGTTCTCTTGAAATTTCATCGGAATTTGATCTTAATTTAGAGTAGAAATCTTTAAAGTCCGCTTTTTGTTCTTCTGTAATATTACTTGGAAGTTTAATTTTTTGTCTTGTTTGTCTTAAAGCATTTGAAACCTTTGTTCTGGTATTTCTTAGAATTGCATTCTTCTTGTCTTTGTCAAGTTTAGATTCGTAAGTTGAAGGCAATAAGGAAGGGAATAATTTAAGAGCTACAGGCAATAATAATTCAGCGAACGGAATAATAACAAACATTGCAAAAGGAAATAACCTTAAGACATCGCCTGTAGTTCTCTGTAATTGCCTAAATTCTCTTCTTGATAATTCATAACCTGTAGCCATCTTATAGAGCAATTTCATAGAAATCTTAATTTCCAGACCCAAAAGTTTGGTACCATCTTTATAATGATTCGCTTCACGTTTAATTTTCTCCCATAAAGTTAATTTTTTCTCCGGGAGAGCAGGAGTACGCGTAGAACCAGTCGTTGAAGTTAAGGCTTTCCCTGGAGTTGGAGACTTAGGTGGTGATGTAGATGATGATGGTTTTGTGCCGGGCGTCTGCTGTTGGTGGTCTGAAGAATTTAAACGAACGGAATAGTTAAACGGGCTGTAGGTTGCCGTGACTCTAGAACAACGAATTGCTGAAGATAGCAGAGAACGGTTGATGCCCAAAAGGGCCCTTTGTGAGGATAGCATGTTTTAATATGGGGAAATGACACAGAAATTCCTGGGGAAAGAAAAGGAGTAGGAGAAGTGTTGGGTGAATCAGGTAACGGAGTGAATAAAAATGGCAGACAGCAAATGGTCGCAGAGATTCGGGATTTGGGCGCATTTGCGGCGCAGTAAAATATTGTCACGCGAATTTAATCACGTGTTATTGTGGCACCCTCGCACCCGTAGACGCGTCGATAGACTTATTTTTCGTAGACTTTTTTTAAAAAAACTAAGACTGCAGAAGGGCAACATAGTAAAGCTCTCCAGTTTCTAATTCAGTGGTAAACTATGGTCAAAAGAGTTGTGGATGAGAGTATCTCAGGTTCAGATTCTGCTGTCCAGGAACATCCGCACTCTGAGACGCCTTTGAAGCGTCAGAAGACAGCAAAAATATCTTCACAAGATATACAAATTGCTCGTGAAACTGCTGAACTCTTCAAATCAAATATATTCAAACTTCAAATTGATGAGTTGATCAAAGAATTAAAGCTGAAGGATTCTCACAGTAAATTAATTGAAAGTTGTCTACATAGATTACATGATATAATTCAAAAGGTTCCTGAATCAAAAGAATATTCATTACCAGAAGCAGAATTTTTGTTTCATAAAGATCCCTCTGGAATTTCCATCCCCTTTCCAGATCCAAAACCTTCATCTTCCTTCAAAGGAAAATTCAAGTATGAATCTCCTGATTATATTGCTTTGGTTGGTTCTTTTGGTTTAAAGACTGCAATTCAACAGCCAAATGGTATGTCCATTGATATATCTTTAACAATGCCAAAGAAATTTTTTCAACCAAAAGATTATTTGAATTACAGAGCAATTTATAAAAGAGCTTTTTACATTGCTTATTTAGTAAAATATTTGATTCCGTTGTGTGAAGAAAATCATTTCCCAATTAAAATTTCGTATGAGTACGTTAACGGAGATATTTTATGTCCAGCTATACGAATTGATAGTATCACCCCAAATGCTCATTCTTCACATAAAGATGATTTAATTTTTGAAAAAACAAAAATGTCAATAAGGCTTCTAGTTGGATTCGAAAATGGGTTATTTGATAACAAAAAATTACTTCCTGATAGAAACTGTATTAGGGTTGTTCAGGATGATGCTGATAATGCAAGCACAACTCCAACTCCTTTATACAATGCATCTTTGTTATCGTCTTGTTCGTATGCCTATTATTTAGAACATTTACTCATAGCTCGAAAATCAGCTGATGGCTTCCGTGATGCTGCTATGCTGGGTAAGCTTTGGTTGAAAAAAAATGGATTTTCATCTCACTTCAATGAAGGTGGCTTTGGTCACTTTGAATTTACTATATTAATGGCTTCTTTATTACAAGGTGGTGGTGAAAATGGAAATAAGATATTGCTACATGGTTTTTCAAGTTATCAGTTATTTAAAGCAACTATTAAGTATTTAGCTACTCAAGATATATGCAATGATGGTTATTTATCTTTTAATTTCTCTGCTGGTTCCGGCAGTAGTCTCTCTGTTTATAAAGAAAATGGTTTTAATGTTCCAACTATATATGACAAATTCAATAAAAATAATATTTTGTGGAAGATGACCGTTTCTTCATACAAATTATTGAAAAAGATTGCTCTCAGAACCTTAAATTCTTTAAATGATGTTGTCCAAGATAGATTTAGATCAATTTTCATGATGGATTCAAATAATGTCTTACTAAAATATGATTTATTAATCCAAATTCCATTAGTTCCATTAATCAATGATCCTGAAAACGGCTTCGGTACGTTAGAAAAAATTTCCTTTTTGACTCCTCAAAACTATTTAATCAACAAGATATACAAAATACTGGTTAAAGCATTGGGTGAAAGAGCAACTGAGATTCATATGGACACTTCTAGTAAACAAAATATAGACATTTGGTCGATTACCAAGAGAAAACCAACTTCACCAACTCCAATGTATATTAATATCGGTCTATTCCTCGATCCATTGTTATGTGAGAAAAAGATTACTAAGGGACCTTTACATCTAGAGAAAGAAGAGGGTGAAAAGTTCGCTTCATTCTGGGGAAGCAAGGCCCAAGTGAGAAAGTATAAAGATGGAAGTATTCAGTATAGTTGTTTATGGCAATCTTCAACAATGGAATCAACCGTGATCACAATAGTTAAGTATATTTTAGATTTGCACTTACAAAAGGGTGCGTCAGAATTATTAATAATAAATTCAAACAATTTAGTTGGGTATTTACCAAAACCATTGATTTCTTCGTCAATTAACTCATCCATAAGTAATGGAGTTACTCATACACAGCCAATAATATTGCCCCCACATTTCCAGGAAATAAAGAATTCATTTAACGAACTATGTAAATTACTACTAAACTCTTCAAATTTGCCATTGAATATTAGAATGATTTCTCCGATTTCTCCAACTTTGAGAAGTACATCAATCTTATTACCTGTCCCATTTGCTACTGCAAGTGAAAACTTCTTTAATGAATCAATAATTCAATTTGAAACTTCAACAAAATGGCCAGAAGAATTAATTGCATTAGAGCAAACCAAAACTGCATTTCTATTGAAAATTAACGAAATGTTAAATAATCAATCTACATACCAGTCATTTATTGTTAAAGACAAAACAATGTTACCGTATAATGATCAGATGACTGTTTTAAAGGTTCTTACCCCCGAAGGGTATGGATTTAGTTTTAAGATCTTGACAGAACTGGACGAAATGTTATACTTGAGATCAATTGAAAATGGTAGTGAAAAACAAAAGAAATTACTAATAGATATATATTTAAAATTCAATCAAAGTTACATGGGGAGTATAAAACATCACAGAAGTATTAGTTCTCTTGTTTCGAGGTATCCATTTTATTCTCCTGTTGTCAGACTATTTAAAAGATGGTTAGATTCTCAATTGTTATATTGTCACTTTTCTGATGAATTGGTTGAGTTAATTGTATTAAAGGTTTTTATTGATTATGAGCCATACTGCAGTAGTCCATCCAGTGTATCTGCTGGATTTTTAAGAATATTGGATTTTTTAAGTACTTGGAATTGGAAGCAAGATCCATTAATTTTAGATTTAACAAAAGATTCACATGATACCAATGATACTATTAAATATACAATTGCAAATAATATTGAAGAAAAGTTAACTGTTCAGTCATACCAAGTCATGTATAATAATTTCACTAAATTAAGAAAGGATGATCCGAATGCTATTAAAGTTCAATTTTTTGTAGCCACCAAAGATGACCCATCAGGTAAATTATGGATTTATAATAATAATATCACATTACCTATTGCATCAAGATTAACTGCATTGGCTAAAGCCTCTGTTTCTCTGTTATCAAGAAATATTGAACAGCAGAAACAAGGAGAAGGTAAGCAACAAGTAAAGCTACTAAAACTTATATTCACCCCAGCTTTAAAAGATTATGATTTTTCAATAAAATTGAAACTCTCGAAAGATATTTCAAGTGCAAGTGGTATTTTACAAGAAAATAAATTCAAGAACTTAGTTCAGCCGTTAACTTCATTTTCAAACATTGATGATGAAGCATCTTATGATCTCACTCAGTTATACTTTCAAGAGTTACAGAATAAGTTTAGTAACGTAATGATTTTGTCTACACACAAATTCACAGGATTAAGTGATGACGGTAAAAGCAATGTGATTACTGGGTTATTCAATCCTAGTATAATTAACTCTAAAAAGAAATTCAAGGCTAACTTGGGTTATAACTTTAAACCTGTTATCAAGCCAGAAGAAGAAAACGGTAATGATGTTGAGGTGGTTTTTAATAAAGAAGCTGTATTGGCTGAAATTATTGAATTGGGTGATGATTTAATTACGTCAGTTGAAGCTAAATAATTGAACGTTTTTTGTACATTTTTAGATTTTTCCTAATAATATTATATAGAATGTATTTATATGTACTGTCATTTCAAGTAATTAAGAATGCTTATATAATAGTCTTTGCTTTCCTATTGTCCTTCCTATATATCTTGTCAGCTCTTTAATACTCTGGCAGGTTGTTGACGTGCGTGCGCAACTGAAGTAGGATAACTGGCCAGGCGGTGTACCAAAAATCGAAGTTGTATTTGAGACTCCTATTGAATATTCAATAAGGTGTTTTACACGGTCCAACCACGACAATACCTTAGTGATTTGTTAGCTTTTAAAGCATTCTTTCATCTAAAAGTACTATGCCTGAGTTGCAAAGTTATCAAAGCACAAGATTACTAAACATGAAATTCAAGTCCAATCCAAATTTGCAAAGAGAGCTAGAAGTGAATAATAACCAACTTGTAAAACAGAGAAAAACAAATTTGACAACTGATTTTCTTTCAAACCTACAGTCCACAGCTTATCTTATATTAATCCTTTTGTTTTTTGCTGATGATTCACTTGTCTTACTTCTTGTTAGATCATTTCATTTATTCACACTTGCACACCCACCAGTGGCAATACCTGGAATCGCTTCAGATTCCTCTAAACGAATATTAGCGGTGAAGATGTTAGAACTTACTTGTGGTGTCAGCTGTGTGGGTGCTGTTTTGCATACAATATGGTTGAATAGATATGGAATTATGCCTCCGTTTTCCTCATTAGAGGAATTCTTATTCAATAAAACCCTCTTCACTAGAGGTTATTTTGTTATCAACTTTATTGGGGAAGGCTTGTATCAAAGTCGGTTTCATAAATGGCTTTATTTAATTTCAGTTGACTGTATTTTATTCATAATTGAAATTTTCATTTATTATTCAAATTATTTGATCAAAACTAAATTGGTGAAACCATATCCTCAGCAAAATATTCAAATTAGCCCCATTAATCCAGTTAGCGTCGAATCTAATACAAACAATTTTGAAAATGAAAATCTGCTGGTAAAGGAATATGACGGATACCAGGGAAGTATTTTGTTACTAGATATAAATCCTGTGGAAATGTTTAAGATGGTTTTCAGTTATGATAAGAATCTAACCCCTGAAGAACAAGAAATTGCAAATCAATCAAGCAATGAAACTACAGCATCTAATTTTCCTATACCAGGGACATATATACGAAGATTTGCAGATATTAACAATATGGTCTAAAGGAGACTTCAGCTTCACTTTGGTTTGAATATTTGCTAAGCTATCCCTTTGAAAAGCTATTTCTTTTTAATATTTATCTATTTTGTCTTTTGTTGATGCCATTTAGATTAGATTTAAATGTATATAATAAAATTACATATTTATAGAAGGGGTTATTAAGACGAAAAAAAAGAATCGGACAGTTTTATAAGAAAAGTAAAGGTCTTAATATTAGTTTATATTTCCAATAGGGCAATTTCTTAAATACTCGGCTTTGTTTCTCAAAACTCTAACTGACTTAAAGAAGATTTCTTCAGGGGACATTGCGCCTGTACTTTCTACATTGAAGATGAAGTGATCTCTCTTTCTACCCAATTTAACCTTACCATCAAACTTCTCGTGTCTTAAAACTTCTCTTGAAACAGTATCTTTTCTTGCATCTTTAACATATGCTTCACCTTTTTCATTTATGTCTATAACACCAGATGGGAAACATTTTTGAAATTCCAGAGCCTCTTCACCTGTTATAGGACTTTTGATATCAATTACAGGTAATAATCTATAAGAAGCTGTAGCAACTGGCGAAAACTTTGCGTGGTCAGCTCCAATTCCTAAAATACAATGAACTCTTAGTGAAATTTCTTGACCTGGTCTCAATTTTGCCAATAGGATATTTGGGTCGCATGGAACAACTGGTATTTTTTCAAAAGTTTCAACTTGTCTGCCTTGAGGTTCAAACTTCAAATCCTTTGCGTAAACATTTGAATTTCTATATAGATTCTCTGGGCGGTTGTCACCTTTAACAGCATTTGGGTTTCTTGTGCACATGACATCCAATGAAAGCACAATCGTGTTATCATCTGTGAATTTATCTTTTTCTTCTGCGGTTGGATCAATCCAGGTCAAAGCGTCTGGATCAACTTTTAGAGGCACCAACCCAATTCTATGAGATAAAACTTCATCTTGGATAACAGAAGTATTGTTAAACATATAGATATATTCGGCAGCAACAGAAGGGACTTCTGAAATCATGATTCTTCTAAAAGCATTCGCAATAGAAGTATCTATACCCACCAAATCAAAGTTTGCAGTTCTCTCTGTGATATAGGAAATATTTATTTGAAATGTTTTTTTAAACTCTTCTAAATCCCAGGCATTATCTCCATTGGCAGAGTAACCTGGGAAATCTGTTGAGACAGTATTTGTGACTCTATCGTGCTCTATTCCTACAATGTTAGACATGGCCTAGAGGAAGTAAAATTATGGTTTCAGTGCTAGCTCAAAAAAATATTCAGTATAATCCTTAAGTTAAAATATTTTTGAGGTGAAATTCAGTGCGGCGCGGCAGTCAGGGTAAGTTGATGTGCTTCAACAATAGCAAATGCGGATGCTACTACCGTCCTAGTGAACAGACCTCAAGTACTCTCCGTCTCTGCGACCATGAAGGATGATTTTAAAGATCCTGAGGTATTAGAGTATCCTCCTGTTACTTCTATCCATTCTCCTCCCCATGTTCCTCCAAGATCCCTCACTACAATTATCCCTTCAAACGTTGATGATAGGCCACTTCCTAAGTTGCCTCCAGTTCAAGATGAATTGAAGCCTCCCGTTCCGAAAAGAGATGTCAATAGACGACCTCTGCCGAAAACTCCAACTAATAAAGGAAAGACATCCACATTTGGACTTGAAAGATTTGAAGGAGACGATTTCGAGGCCCATTCACCTGCCGAATCCGAAGTAAAACCATTGGATTTAATGAAGGAAGAACCGGTTCCTAGTTTCCATGAAGTTTTGTTACGTTACTTGATAGACATTCGAGAAGCACAAGTTGTTCATGCTATCAATGATGGAATTTCGTCACAATATCTATTATCTACGGATGATTATTTAGCGATAATTAATTCCAAAGATGTTTACACCGATATATTAGGGGACGTCAATAATGGAATATATGAGGCAACAGATATATTAAGTTTATATCAACTTTTACTGAACGCATTTAGTATTGTTGAAGAAATCAATGTTGATTTGGGAGATGTCAAATTTGATTTTAATGCTTATAACAATATAATTAAAAGTCTTTCTATAACTCAAGATATGACTTCTGATTTGCGATTGATTACTTTTCTAACCAAAATTGAGATACCGAATCCACTCGTAGTGTATGTACATAACACCTTTGGTTCTATTAGATTGACAATAGTTCTGGCCCTTTTATTTGATAGATTTGTGATACATAATGACCATTTCTTATTTTTACTTGCCCGAAAATTAGAAAGTCAGGATCCTTCTAGATTATTGAAACTTTATACTAAAACGAAAGGAGACATACTAGGATATTTCAAAAGTGTTTTTGACTCAACTGAATTCTGGGTTAGTCTATTACTTAATCTAGAATCTAAAGGATTACTGGATAAATTCATTAATCAAATAATAGTTTATGGTGTTGAATCAATGATTGATACACTTGTTACTCATCAATTTTTCCCCAATGAATTGGATTCCATTTCAATAAGATCAAATTTAATTGAATTTGATAAGGCATACGCATTGATATCCTCCAACGGTGGTGATAATCCTTCTATAGATGATGAATACAATAAGGAGAAGCATAAATTAATAAATTTAGAGAAAGATTTGAAAGCAAAAAAAGGTAAGTATAATGATTTACTTAACAATTATAAACAACTGAATGAAGAAAAGTTCAATGATGAGATCCTTATAAAACAAATAAGTATCACCAATGAGGAGTTGGAAACGGAACGTGAGAACTTTCAAGATAAATTAGATAAATTACTTACGAATTTTGAAGTCATCAAAATTAATAATGATAAAAATATTGAAATTAGTAATATTAATGATGATTTGAGAGAAGAAATAGAAAAATTAACTAAAGAGGTGAAAGTTATGAAAAAAAAATTGAAGAAAAAATAGTTTGTGACTTGTAGCTTACACTTAGGTATTCCATTCATTGCTTGCTTGTTTGTTTATTTATTTATTCATTTTTTTTTTTTATTTGATTAAGTAGGTAATTCTAACTTAATACCATAATTTTAATAAATCTATGCCTTATTATATCTTGATAATTAATTCAAATAAAATGGTAAACTTTTTGCGGCGCGATGGCTTTTTTAATTGAACCTCCGCTCCTGGCTTCAAAACTAACATATATATATCTACAATTTACAAAAAAAAAAAACGATAATAATCAATAAAAAAAACTAAATTAATTCATTATCATTCAACAAAAATAAAATAAAAGTGAGGGATTGAAAGCAGACATGTTCATAAAACATTAAAAAATAGAGGAGAGAAAGAATATACAGTCATACACAGATTTATTCTATATGTTCGGCAGCCTCCTTATATTCCCAGTTGTTGTTTCTTAAAGCAGCTTTATGGGTGATATGTAATGGAGGAAGTTTTGGAATATTCTTTCTTAAGACAATTCTTTCGAATCCATTAATCAATGTCTTTGTTTGATAAATTGCATGTTTAGGCATTGGGACATCGAAAACTTCATCTAATTCTTCTAAAGTTAAACCTTTAGTTTCTGGTAAGAACCATAAAACCAAGAAAAATCCAATGACTGACCAAGCAGCATAAAATGAAAATGCACCTTGTGAACCCATTCTTTCTAACATTGCTGGCCAAGTTAAAGATAAAATAAAGTTGAAGAACCAACATGTAGCAGTAGCAAAAGACATAGTAACATCTCTAACATATAGTGAAGCACATTCAGATGCATATGTAAATGGAACAGGACCTTCTGATGTAGAATAAACAATTGTGAATAAGTAAATACCCAAACAAATAACACCAACTCTTGAATTCATGTTACTTTCTGGAATCCAAAAAGCATAACCAGCCATGAATAAAAATCCAGCCATTAATGGGAAGGAGAATAAAAGTAAAGTACGTCTACCAAATCTATCAATCATGAAGAAAGCTGGAACTGCAAAAACCCAATTAATCATACCAAAACCCCATGAAGCAATCAATGCATCTCTTTCTGAGAAACCTGAGTCAGTAAAGATTGAAGAACTGTAATAAGCAATCACATTAATACCACAGAATTGTTGCATAAACATGACAATCCAGGCACCAATAGCACCATTTCTATTTCTACGAACTGAAACCATTTCATAAACTTTCTTGAAAAATGGAATTTTAGTACTGGCATTTTCTTCTTCAAGTAGGATATTCATATAGAAACAATCTCTTGCAGCTTGTAATTCTGAATTTCTTAAGTGTATTAATGATTTGAAAGCATCTTGGTGTCTACCTTTACCCATTAACCATCTTGGTGATTCAGGAGAAAAAGGTAATAAGAACATCATTAGAATACTTGGAAGACAGGCTGAACCAACCATTAAACGCCATCCAAGACCCTCACCAATGCCTCTTGCAGGGACAGAATAGAAAGCTAATGAAAAACAATAGCCCAACATTATACCAAAAGCAGTCCAAACTTGCCAATTCATAACCAAAGAACCTCTAATCTTTGCTGGAGAAGATTCTGAAGAATAAACAGGAACAGTTGTTGAATTAGGACCAATAGCAAAACCTAAAAAGAATCTTGCAATGAACAAATGCCACCAAGTATTGGTTAGTGCAGACCAAATACAACATATGGCACCCCATATACAACAAATATAGATGGTACCCTTTCTTGAAAAACGCGAATTCATAAAGTCCGTCATCCAACATGAAATACAACCACAACATAGATAAGGAGCACAATTAACTAAACCAACTAACCACTTATCTCTTTCTGAACTAGAACCAATATTCATAGCATCTGGGTAATATAAGTTAGCACCATTGATAACAGTTTCATCCATACCTTGCACACAGGCAGCCATAGAAGCAGTTAAAACTAACCAATATAATTTTTTAGGTAATCTCCAAGGATGTTCAACTTCTTCATGTAAAACAGCCTTCTCTTCATCGTTTAATATTGACATTGAATTATATCCGAGAGGGGATCTAGCAATTGCAGCAGCTTTACCAAATAATTCTTCATCAAAACCATTTTTTTTAGCATATGCTCTACCCATATTCATGACAGTTTCTTCAGAATAGTTTGAAAGAATATTATCTTCTTCTTGATGAGTAAATTCTTCAGTGGATAGCTTTTCTTCATCCACACTTGAAGCATTTGATCCTTGTTCAAATAGACCACCAGCAGGCGTTTCGGATTTAGTATCAGACATCTTAAAATCTTAAATCTTCCAATTTAATTGAAGCAATAACGAAAAGAAATATAAAAGTGATGAAAGATAAATTTAACGGGGGGGAAGGCTGAGTATTTATATCCTGGAGTGGTGTGGAGTTTGTTGAAGAAAACGAGATCGGAGAGTTTAACTTCAGGGAATCCCATGATCAACTATCTTTGTTGGAATTGTCCGGAGCTGACTTCATTATTCTGGTGGCAATCATAAAAAAGGTACGGAAAACAAAGTATTTCAAATTAAATTTGGTGCACCGGATAGAAAATATAGCCACGCGTTGGGGGATATATGGTTATCCACGTGGCACTTACAGGCCTTTTGATCACGTTTCTATAATGGTAGCGTCAATATTTGCGGATCTGAAGCCGCCATCCTGAATTCCATGGTTTTTTCCAGAAAGCAGGCTGGAACCCGATAAGACAGCCACACGAGCTTATACGTCACCTTTGAAGATTCCGGCAGAAGACGGGTCTTAAAAGCGAATGACTATATTTGCGTGTTCATGTTATATATATTTATATATTTATATATATATATGAAAGTAGTTGAAAGTTAAGTTAGATAGTAGATTTTCCGCTACCAGGTATTTCAAGATTGTAGACTCTGCAGATGCCCTTGGCGACTGTTGAAGTATAACTTCTTCCGTATCAAACACGGATAAATTTTTTCCTGAGCGTCCGGTTAACGTCATAGGACATGAGTCTGGTCCGTTACCCCTATAAAAAGATATCGCGGGGATTCTGGGGAAGTCAGTGGGGCCATGGCGGGGTGCACCTTTAAGAACCGGCACGGAACCCCGAACTCTATTTTTAAGATCCAAGTTCAACTGATGTCACTTTGGGAAGGCATGGTCCAGCACTGGGCTCTCTTAACGAGAGCAAGCCATGACCATTTTTTTCTGAGGAGTCACCGTTAATTTCTCCAAGTTTTCCCCCTCTCTTGATATCTCTTTCAATTGCCTTTTTCATTCAAGTTATTCTGATATTATTTAGCTGCTCTTTTGTTTCTTTTTTTCTTTTGTCGGTTTATTTATTTGTATCCCTTTTCCACCTTGATATCTTATGCATAAGTCCTAGCTGGGATCATTTTGTCTAAATAAAGAGGGTAGATATAGTTTATCAACGATAATATTTTGACAGCTATACTACGACTTTTGATTATTCAACCTAAACTTTGTAGTAATAGTAAAGATGTAAGTGTGTATGAACTTGGTTTTGATAATTCAAATTTCTTCTAGAGCTATTATATTTCCAAGATTTTCCATTACCAGTGTTAACCTCTTCTTATAAATGAAAAAAAGCTCCAGGCTACAGAGAATAATTTTTTCCAAATATATATTTTTTTTTTAGTAAAATATCTTTATACCAAATTCTCTTTTGTATAAAATCTGCCTAGAGTTGGTTCTAAATAAATTTACAAAAGAAGAGTAAATTATTAAATGAAAGGATAACATATAGTTTTTAGATAAGCAAAAGTTACTTTACAAAAGTGATTCGTAAACTTAGGATCGTAAAAAATTTACATAACAATATATACTTCAAAATTAGTTGTTTTACTAAAACAAACAACAAAAGTTTAGAAAAAGGTAACTAAAGGTAGATAAATAAAAGACTGATAAACATTGAAAATCATAAAAATAAAAAAAAATAATTAGTTAGGGAAAAAAATACTTCACTTTTAATTTGTAAGAAGTAACTCTAAGATATTTATTAAAACAGAATCGCCCGCGTAGCGTAATGGTTAACGCGTTTGACTTCTAATCAAAAGATTCTGGGTTCGACTCCCAGCGTGGGTGCAGGCGAATTCTACAATTTTTTTTTCTCACACACACTCTCTCCCTCCCTGTCTGAAATTGAGAGGCAGAGATGTAGCACCAGAAATCTCACTGAAAATTACACGTACATAGCTTGTATAGTTGTGTTCTGTAAAACATCTTTTTGGCGAATTACTTACACATATAGAAAATCCTTCCAGAATGAAAATCACAAACTTAAAACTAATAGCCGCAACATCCATTTTATCAATTGTTTCCTTTGTAAATGGACTGCAAGTTTCTAAAGAGTCAATATTGTTAGATGGTTCCTTAACTACTGATCTTGATAATATACATTCTGAAGCCAGCGTTTCCTTCAAATTGCTTCAAGATGATTCTTCTAAACTTACTTCACAACCAAAACAAGTGTCTATTGTTTTATCTTCCGAAAACTCTGACTTAAACTCATACTTCTATCCAGTTTATAACTTAGAAGCAGACCAATACAAATTAAACCTACCTGTTTCTAAGATATCCAACCATTTATTAAAAGTTGATTCCATTAAGGTTTCTGTTTTGACCGGTGATGAAGATTCAAATTTGAATTTTGTTAAGATAATTGGTCAATTTAATCCAACCGACAAATTAAAAGATTCGATAAGTTTCAAGAAACCAATCGTTAGATTTGGACCTAAACCTCAAATCTTTCATGAATTTAAAGCAAGCCAAAAGTATATTAACCCTATCATTTCATTATTTTTTTCCATTAATGCAATTGGCTTATTTTTAGGATTGTTTTTATTCTGGTTTAAAAATGACACTTTAAATTTAAACAATTTAATAAGATTACCAATTGGATATACTATTTTATTCTTAACTGGTATAATCTTTTTCGAAATTACTTTTGTTGATTATTATTTGGGTGCTTCAATATTTACTACTATTTACAGATCATTCATTCTTTGCTTGGGTACGATTTTCTTAGGTTCAAAAACTTTACGAGGTTTATATTTTTTAAGAAAAGCTGGCTTACGTTAATGTAGTAAATCATTATAGATATTATTGTATAAAATATAAGTGAAGTATAGTGAAAAAATTATATAAAGCTTCACCTAAAAAGTTAATTCTAAATCATTATTATCTAGTTTTCTAAAGTAGTGCTTATTCCAGTTGAAGTAATTCAATCCTTTAGGTATAAACCATGCATATATTATTTTTCCGCAAACCAGTCCTAATGGCATAACGGAATAACTTCGAGAATCAATCGAATCCTTTAAATTATCACCTGTGACCCAACAATGACCCTCTGGTACTATAATATATTGATTGAAATTATCTTTTAAATTCACCATTCGGAGTTGCTCATGTTGTGGATCAACATTTTTCAGTGTGTTATTACTTGGATTAATTAGTATAATATCTCCCGGCATCCCTGTAATTCTTTTACAAACCCAACGATCTGGATCATTTGGCTTGATTGCCATTACCACATCTCCTACTTTGATTCCTCTACCATATTTGCAAGTTCTATCCACTATACATGAATCTTGGCTAATTTGTAGCGTTGGTAACATTGATTCACCCAATGTTGCGTTGAATTGATAACAGTTCACCGATACAACATGGGCAAAAGCAACAATTCTAATTGAATAAGACAGTATCTGGAATGCTCCCTTTCCATATGATTTAATATACGTCATGATTTAGCGTACTCAATTAAATGTGACAGTCCGTTATCACAGTTTGAAAGTTAAAGATTCAAACACAAAGGACATGCCAAAAAAAAAAAAAAAGCACTTTCGCTTCCGCTAATGAACTCCACTCCATTCAAAAACTATATAAAAAACAAGGGTAACAAAAGTGGACTTTACAGAATGAAAATTATTAAAATATAATGTGAAGTGATGTTCACTGACCATCGGATGATGTTACACTTTGTGGGTAAAAACCCTAAGGAGTAAAACCCAACTAGAACATAGTTTTTTGTTATAATTATTTTTTACAACCGAAAAACAAGAATATGTGATTCACATAGGCTTCATGTCATTATAAATCATATATTTAAATATGCATTCCTATATACAAATAAAATATACACTAGTATATTTACGCAAGGTTCTCTTTTGGTTGATGATCAAATTCTTAAGTAAATATTCTTGAGCCACCTCTAACAAATTCCAAAATTTTCCATCCTTCAGTTTCAGGATTATCAACTTCATCAGGTATTCTTGTGATAACCATAGCATAACTTGATAATCTAATATCATCTTCAGTACCCGCAGCAATTTCACCAGTTTTGGATTTTCTATATAGGTTGATTTCTTGAACCCTAGCACCCACAACAAACACTGGGATTCTATTTGGTTCTAAAATTTTTGAAGAAACAATATCGACCCCTCTGACATCTAAAATTTTACCATCTGAAAATATTTTTTGTTCTCTTAATTGCTTTTGCTGAGCTGCAATAATATTAAATGGGGCTTCAGATAACCATAGTTTTAAAACTTTTTCATCACCTTTGATGTAAGCATCTAAAACTTCTGGGACAATAAATCCTCTTAAAGTTTTAGTAAAAGATTCTGTATTGAAGTTTGGATCCATTTCCTTAAATTGTTTTATAACCTGAGCACCTTCAGTTTCAGCAAAAAAACCTCCAATTTTGCCCATAATTGTTCTAATCAAAACAAGAAGAGGATTTTCAGCTTCTTCCCACTTTTCACGTAATGTCAACATAAGTCTACCTAAGGCGGAATTTGGTGCAACCTTTAATTTATCTTTCAGTGAGGATTCAACCTTCTTATCTGTTGAAATCAAAGCAGTACCAGCATCTTCGTTAACTTTAATGGCTCTAGGTTTCTCTTTTAATTCCTTTTCTCTTCTTTCTCTTCTTTCTTCTTTTGTTTCATGTAAACCATATCTGCTTGATCCGTCATCAAAGACTTCTGTGACGTCTTTATAAACCTTTGTCTGTCTGATCGGTTCAGCAGCTTTATCTATGGTTTCAGCAGTGACATGAACGGTGGTTCTAACACCCTTACCAACAGGAGAATCCCAAGCCTTTTGAGCAACATCACCAACAGCTTCTGCAGTCTTATGAACACCTTTTGAAATGGCACCTGAAGACTTTTGGGCTGCATCAAATGCTTCTTTAGCTTTTTTAAAAGCTTCTGACTCACCCATTTCGTCAGTTGCTGACTTTAGTTGTTTTATTTGATCAGTTAATTCTGCTGATTTTTTCCATTCGTTCTTAAATGTATCAACGAAAACTTGATATGGAAACTTTTGAGCTAAAGTATATCCAGTTGTTTGAAATAATCTTGCAGCCACAACTGCGGAAATAGGCAGAGGGTATTTAGAAGCAACTCTTGAGGACGCTATAAGATTTTGCCTTAGCATGACGTTGAAACGTTATAGTTTAGTGTAGGAGAGGTTGGGGATATTTGGAATTGTTAAGGTGTAAAAAGTTGTGAGCGGACGTCGAGGTGCGGCGCCACCGACGCGTCGATAGGCGCAAGTTCAGCTCATTTTGCATCTTCAACAGAGAAGGGCACCTTAGAAAGTAAAGGGCAACCGTATAGCAATCTGAGTACCATGGAGCCTCGCAGGAAGGAGTTTTCTGGGAAGGAATTTAGGTCTCTCATTAAGTCTAAGCGGCCGGTTCATTCTGGAGGGTATACCCCCCTTAATACAATATCATCAAAGTCAAGATTAATGGACTCACCCTTTGATTCTAACGTTAACCATCGTTTACGTGATCTTGATATTCTTAAGAGACATACAGAAAGTATACACGGAAATATTTTGGATATAGACATATCTAAAAATAACAAAAGCAAAATCAACACCACTGGTACCCAAGAAGTAATAGGCAGCGATGGGTACGGTTCAGATGATAGAAATGCTAACCACCCTACTAAAATTCTGGCATATGAAATTCAAAAGATAATATTCAATCCAAAGGATGAAGATGAAAAGAAAGTATATGGCATTGGAGGGTATAATGTTACCTTTGGTGACTCCGAAATAAAAATCTTATCACAACTTTACACTCAGCCGAACACTTTAGCTTCCTTTAGAATAAAGAATCTTGACTTTATAGAACATTCAAAAGATAATGAAGGAAAATTATGCATATTATGTGGACTCAAATCTGCACAATCAATAAGTCTTAAGAAATCTAATATCATTGTTCACAAAGTGTGGCTATCTTTAAGCTTTTATAGAGCAGATTCAATTAAAAAGCTAATCAACTGGATAAATCTATTGCCCAATAAAAGAACGAATGTATCAGTGGAAAGTTTAAAATATGAAAATATGCAACGAAAGTATTTGAAGTCATCAATCACCCCAATTTCAGATTCAAATTTTTATGGAAACTCTTTATCTAAAGACACTGAAAGCAGATTAAATTCTTTACATAGTACCCTTGATTCTAAAAGATCAAGTCCAATCGGAGTTAGAAAGCGACCCCTCCGAGGTGTTCAAATTGATTACAAAGGATTAGAGGATGCTCTAATACCGGAGGAACTGGATCCATTAGACCCTCCGAGGACCGCGGAGACACTATATGAATTAGTTCCATATTCAGATCAAATAGTATTTGAACCATCTCTTCAATATAAGTTTGATGAAAAAACTAAGATTACTATATCCAACAAAGATTTCCAATGCTTATATAATGGCAATTGGGTTAATGATTCAATAGTTGATTTTTTCATACGATATAATTTAAAGATTGCAAAGGAAACACAGTTAATAAACAATCAGAAGTTTGAAGTTATGAGTTCATTTTTTTATACTAAATTATCTTCGGAAATATCTGATGAAAACTATTATCAGAATGTTAAATCCTGGTTCAAATCTAATAATAACCTTTTTGACAATGACTTTCTTATAATACCCATTAATGTTCAACTTCACTGGTTTTTTGTTGTTATCACCAATTTACCTAAGTTAAAGAGAGCTCACCTGCAAAAGAAGAAAGAAACGAAAGTACAGGATACTTCTAAAGAATACCGTACAACTGGAAATGTTGGAAATGCCGATTCAGAAATCGTTTCTGAAAATACTGCAAGCAATGAAACCAGGAAATATGCAAGAATATTCATTCTAGACTCATTGAAAAAATTTCATCATGATATAGTTGCACCCTTAAAGAACTTTTTGGTTGGTTATGCAAAGGATAAATATAATTTTGATATGAAAACTTCTGAGATAATGAAGTATACATGTTCAATTCCTCAACAGGATAATTTCAATGACTGCGGTTTACACGTAATCTATAATATAAACCAATTATGCTCCGACCCTTATGAATTCAACAAGAAGATCTTAGTTGATAAAAAAAGGAAGAGAAATGAAGTTATTCAAGCCAACAAAATGTTCAAAGATGAAGAGAAGAAGAAATTAAGACAAAACTTACGTAGTACACTAATTAAGCTATTGAAACAGCAGATTGAAAGTAAAGGTGAAGATTCGTCTAAAATTGGTAAAGTTAAGAATAGGGATTTAGGTTATAAGCTAATGAACGACAAAGAAAACATAGTGTATGAAGAATCAGACGATGATGAGATTGTTTTTATTGATGAAAAAATAAGCACACCATCCGTTCCATTAGACGATAGCGAGAATAAGATCCCTAACAGGGATCTTCTTAATACAAGGCTGGATAAACCTGCTGGTACCAAAGCAGTACCTAAAATGAGTCATAAGAATACTAATTTCAATTTACCTTCTCCACCAATAAGAGGTGACCCCTTACATGAAAGTGTAGATGATATGAAAACTTCCTCACATTCAAAGTCACCTTACTTTTCAACTCATCAACCTCTACCTACATCCACAAGAAACACTTCGGTATCCATGAGCCCCATAAAATTCGTTTATCAAGTGGGAAAGAAAAAAAGAAATACAAATAGGGATGATCTATTATCAGAGGAAGACTACAATAATGGGATCAATAGCACTAATACTAATGACACAAATATTTTGTTGACAGAATCGCCCATAAAATTGTACGATCATACTAGATTATCAAAACAGGAATTTTCTAAGCAGAAGAAATATTATGGTTCGGATGACTCTCCTGATTCTGTTGAAATTGAAGATGATACACGACCCGCAAGTAGTCCTCAAAATATAGATGATGATGGTGATTTTATTTTAACAGACTCTTATAGTGACCATGAAACTAATTCACAGGTTAATGCAAATAATTTAATTAAAAAGATTGAAGAAGAAGTTCAAGGGGAAGAGGTTCATGATTATACGAATTCAAATTATTTTAAGGATAATGAGAAATTTGACAAAGAGGATTCAGCCAGTAATAGATCACTACAGACCGTGAAATTACAACAGAACGCCGATAAGGACAAAGGCGGATCACGAGAAGCTAGAAATGTTTCACAAGTAAAAGAAAAACAAAATTCTAGTGCTCGCATTGTTATCAATGATGAGGATGATTCAGAAATTGATAAGCAAGAGAGCTCTGCATCCTCCACGGACGCAGCCTCTGACAATGGTAGTATCAGTATCCCGGTCCAAAAAGTTGACAATTCCTTTAGTATTCCTGTAACTGTTACATCTTCAAAGTCTCATTCATCTACAATTCATGGTCAAGAGACTTCTTCTACCGATTCGAGACAGAAAGCTGATCGTATTCCAATTAATTTTAAGGATAGTACTGATGTTGTTGACTTGACTAAAATAAAAAGTGAAAATGTTTTATCCCATCTATCTCCAAAGAAGGCAAATATTCCTAACATATTAAACTCTGAAGAAGATGGTAGTTATGAGACCAGAAAAAGGAACTTCATTGAAATTGATAAAGATGGATATTCAAATAAGTTTAGGAGTCTAGTCGATGGTAGTTCATATGCCCATAAAGACTCAAATAAAAATAACTCACGATCATTTACTCCGCTTACTGAACGTAAGTTGTCACCTCATACATATGATGATAGTTACAAGAAAGATAAGAAAAGGATCGGCCTACCTATGAATAAGACTGAATCTCCTATAAAACTCCTGAGCGATTCACCAACAAAGAAGCAACCAAATAATCGTCAATCAAAGAAACAAGAAAAAAGGAGAGCCATTACTGCACGAACCCGTTCTTCTTCACCTTTTAATATAGAGGCTTCTGATATTTCTATGGAGGGGAATGCTCCAAAAGTAGACACTTTACTAAATGAGGAGAATAAGAAAGTTGGGACAAA
The DNA here is from genome assembly GCA_030567475.1 of Ambrosiozyma angophorae. Classification (NCBI taxonomy): domain Eukaryota; kingdom Fungi; phylum Ascomycota; class Pichiomycetes; order Pichiales; family Pichiaceae; genus Ambrosiozyma; species Ambrosiozyma angophorae. The sequence continues at coordinate 17,819 of JAJLSH010000181.1, read as the reverse complement.
AAAAGATAGTAAAGGTTCTCCTAGAGAAGTGATTAGCTTTATAAATCAAAGTATTTTTCGTTCACCTTATGAAAGCGGTAACATGAGCGATATATCAATTGCAGGTGCTTCTGCCAATAATTTTCTATCCGGTTTAAAATCAGATAATGATTTAAAAATTACAGGTACTTCAGGAACTAACTTTTTGACGTCCTCGTTATCATCAGCATCCTCACGACCACAGGCTTTTTCTTCCGAGATAAATATCATTGGAAGCTCTAAAGATAAGATGAATGGCAATCCTTTCAATAAGGGAACACATTTTGGATGGGGATCAAATAAGACAGAAAGAAAGAAAAACAATGTTACTCGACAAACAAGATCCCAAAACATTACAGCTAAAAGATCCGATAGAAACAAAAATCGTTTTGATTATTCAGAGCTGGATTCGCCAATTTTTGAATTAATAGATCACCTACCTCCTTCACCGTAGTATTAACGTCCTTGTTCCATAATTTTCGATTTCTACCCTAATAAAACTGCTGTAATACTCTCTTCAAGTACACTTATCTAATATAATCCATCTTTTCGGCGAAATCTGCACAGCCCAGCCGTTTTGTATCCTTTCAGAAATTGTTAGCGAATACGGCTACTTCCCAATCGGGACAGTCCGAGTTGAATTTTTAGTATAAATCGATAGTGTTTGGTTACACTTGTCTCCAGCGTAGTCTAGATCATACAACTTACAAAAGCAAATCAAAAATGGATACTAAGTCAAAAGTTTTATTAGTTGGAATGGGTGGTGTTGGAACCATTGCAGCATACGGATTAGAATTTGCTGGCAAATCTGAAGTCACTGCAGTTGTTAGATCTGATTACAAACATCTAACTGAATTTGGTTTTGATATCGAGTCATGCGATTATGGTAGTATTAAAGCTTTCAAACCAACGCATATTGAAAATTCAATTGAATCAGCAATGGAAAAATATGGTCCTTATGAATATGTTATTTTTTCGATGAAGAATACCCCTGATGTTCAGCCTTTAGAACCTTTAATTGAAAAATGCTATAAGAAAGGTACAGCTATTGTTTTATTGCAAAATGGTATTGGTATCGAACGAAGTGTGTTGGCTGAATTTCCAGAGGCCACTGTTATCTCTGGTGTTTCTATGATTTCCTCAACTTTATATCATGGAAAGGTTAGCCATGTAGGTAAAGACTCAGTTAAGTTTGGTGTTTGCTATAATAAAACAACTCCAAAAGAAGAACAAGTGTCAATCTGTAAGAAATTTCTCGATCTTTACAGTAACGAAAAGAATGATGCCACTTACGATGAAGATGTCAAATACACTAGATGGAGAAAACTGATCTATAATGCTTCTATCAACTCAACTTGTGCATTAACTGGAATTGATATTGGAAGGCTAGAATTGTTTGGAGGTATAGATTCTATTGTTAGGCCAGCAATGAAAGAAATCAGAGCAATTGCTAAATCAGATGGTGTTGATCTACCCGAATCAATTATGGAAGCTATGATTAGATCAGATGATGGAGAATGGTATTCTCCTTCAATGTTGGTTGATATCAGAAAGGGTAACTATTGTGAATACAAGGTTATAGTTGGTAATGCTTTAGATATTGCTAAGGAAAACTCGGTTGCCGCACCTGTTTTAAGTATTCTTTACAACCTCTTACACCTGGTTCAAATGAAAACCATGGAAAACAAAGGCAAATTCACTCTTCCAGAGAAGAGACCACTGCCTTCTGACAACTTTGAGTTGAAGTTGTAGTTTACTTGTACTCTATAGTCTAAGTACTGATTCATAGTATAGATATTATTAATTTGCACCCTGCATGTGTACTAGCACTGCGCCACAGAAGACCGCCCAGTTCAACGATACTTCGCCGCACCTAGCGCCGCTGGCGAAGGACAAATGTTTACAACTATGAAGGAAAAGGAAACCCCTCTGTTGACAGGCCCTTCACATAGACCATGATCAGAGGCAACTACGGCGATTATAACCTAAAGGATGCCTCTCCTTTGGCCAAACTAGAGAGAACAGCGAAAAACCACTCCCACTCTCAGATTCACAATGACTTCACCGATAGAATGAGTATCATCTCTCAAGATTCTGTGTCTACAACAGGCAGGCTTTTGGACAAACTAGGACTAGAAGAGGATGAATTCGATGATATGCAAAGTCTTTGGACACAAGCTGACCCTAGCTTCACTGATAGTACCAGTAGTAACAGCAAACAATCAATTTCTGTCCCAGCCTCTGAATTCAGGTCTTTAAGACCCATGCTATTGAATCAAAAAGTGAATGACAAGAGAGCTGATGCAATAAATACCGCAATTGCAATGGGGTCGATAGTTAGTCAAACATCACATAGACCTCCCGTTCTTGTTCAAAACAATTTCTCGCGTGTTTCTTTTCATGCTTCTGATCCATCTTTGGGGGGTGTTAAAGAAGGGGAAGAACACGATGATGATGATTATGCTGATAACGAAACTATTTATAATGAAACGGATTCAATGCCAGGCACTATTTCTCCTTCAACTCCTATACACAATAAGCATAACTCGGGAAAAAGGGAGCATACTCGCCAACCATCTTTTGAAATTAATCCTGCCTACTCTACGTATCAACTCCAACACAAACAATTCACTTCTCCAGCAAGAAATGCCCAACATGTTCATTCATTTTCCAATCCATCTGATATGCTTCCTCAGTTTAGTAAGGGGAATCCAAAATCACCAGGATCCCCACTTACAAAGACTTTTCATTCCAAATTCTACCATGCAACAGCTCCTCAACCAGTTTCACAAATGGAACCACCCTCTCCTATTATGACAAATTATCTAGACTACTCCGAAGTTCGCCCTTACACCACAAGTGCTACACAACCAAGTTTTCCAATGAATTCAAAGAATGACAATAAAAGAGCCTTGGGTGAATTACTGCGTACGCCTTCTGCTCCTGTGTTATATAAACCTACACAACCATCACCAATGTTGACCAGAAATAGATTGATGCAACATTCCCCTAGCAAAGTGCCAATTCCAAAATTTGGACCTCCAAATAACAATGATGTAAATAATGGTTCTTTTCCTCGAGCTTATCCGTCTGGACTGCAACCTTCGGATTATCCAAAAATGCCTCCTCATATTCAACAGAAACAGCTACAACAGCAGCAACCGATACGACAACAACAAGGAAGATTCCCACCTCAACAACATTTTCAGTTTCCACCACCTAACCATGTTTTGTCTCGACCTGGGTCATCTGATAATCTAAGGACTAAATCAAATTCAAATTCTGTGGCAATGTCTCCTCCTATCCCGGCTGCTCCAATTCCACTAAAACCAATGGCAACACCATCACCTCAACATTCTCCACAAACACCAATTCAAGCTTTACGTAAGACCTCAGCTACTTCTGTTAATTCCAATAGCTCCAAAACTTCCTCCGAAACTTTGCTTACTGATAATCTTATAGGAAAGAAAAAACCGTTACCTCAAGTTCCGCTTCCGCAAGTTCAATCACAACCTATATCAACGTCACAATCCCCATCACAGATGCAGATTCAATCTAGAACTAGGTCCGGATCACCTATATCTTTAACAAAACCTCCATCATCTGAACAAAAACAGAGTCATCAAAGAAGTGATTCTAGTTTTTCAGCCTATAGAACCCCTCCTCAAGGTTCCAGTGATCAATTATCTTTGAGTACACAATCCACACAACCTGTGTATCCTGACCATGACCAATTGCAGAATACGCCCTCACGTCAAATGCAACAAGATGGATATAGTCATATCCCAGAATGGCTAGTTCCAGATGATAAGATTGTTTCACCCAAACCACAGCCTGTTTCAACATTGACCCCGGAGATGAGGGTTGCAATGGCTATTGCCTTACGTAAATCTGGACAAAGTAAGGAAGCCGCATATCAATTACAAATTGCATCAAATCAAGAAAATAGAGAAGCGATGTTACTGTATGGATTATCATTAAGGTATGGATATGGCGTCAAAAAAGATTTGAAAATTTCATTTGCGTGGATTTGTAAGGCTGGCTCCATAGATCCTACAAAGAAGTATGAATATGACATTGATCCAAAAGAACTAAAATCCAGAACAGGTAACAAACCATTACGTTCTCATGAACCTGACTGCTCCATATATTTTGAAGCTGGCCAAGCATTTTTAAACGGATGGGGCTGTGAAAGAAATGTTAGACAGGGGGTTGAGTTTATTGAGAAGTCTGCTAGCTTAGGATATACTGATGCAATGTGTGAAGCAGGTATGTTATGGGCCAGTAAGAAGAAAAACTCTGTTAAGAAGGATATGAAGAGGGCTGCTGCCTGGTTCAGATTAGCCGACTTATGTGGTGCCGAATTAATTGGTAGTGATTGGATTTACAATAAAAAATATCTTTAGTCACCTAAATTTATTCGGTCGCCTTGGCTGGGTTTTTGCTCTGACTTGGTGATCCTTGGATAGTTTTTGTTTGTAAAAAGTTAAAATATTAAGTTTTGGTTTTATTCATAGACGTCTTTAATTTCATTTTATAAAAATGCTTCGAAGTATTCAAATAGGTTTAGTATTCTATTTTTCACACTATTTAGTTTTCATCTAATTTGTGTGTATTTGTATATTTTCTGACAGTAACTCAAAAAACCGTAGCTGTATTTGCTTCTTGTTTTCTTGTTTATTTTCATAATTTTCGTACGTTCTTGTAAAGTATTTCCCTTTTTTTTGTTTAATTTTTGTGAGTTATACAATCCTTTCACCGTTAAATTTTGTTAACATATAGTATTAGCATTCATTGAACTTGTCCGTTACTAGTTTTTTGTCTACTTAATTCCAAAGTGAATAGAGGTTGTGTTCCTTTTTGTATTTACTTATAGTATTTATTTTGTAGAAAGCAAAAAAGGAATGAAAATTTTTACTTGAATATATAAACCAACCTAAAAAAACCGAAAGACCTAAAATGCAGTCATTGTTATGATAGTAATTTTACCAAAAAAAAAAAAAAGGGAGAATAAACTGTAAACTATAATGGTGCATAACTACTGGTGCTATGTCTTCTCTGGAACAGCGTTCTCTCATCACGCATTTTCAAACTCAGTTCAACATCATATTTATCTTTCAATACTATTTGGACTTCTTCTAAGTGTAGACCACCAAACTCTGGGTAAAACAGATATATAGGTACCCAGAAAGTAAAAGTAATAACAGAGAATAACAAAAATGTTCCAGACGGGGTTAGTTCTCTCATTAACGTTAAAAAACATGATGCTATAGTCATAGAACCGAGCCAGTTAGTGGATGTAGATAATGATGTCCCTAAACCTCTAACGTTTTGCGGGAATAATTCAGATTGTTGCCACGGAACGCTACCCAACCCAATTGCATAAAATGCAACAAAAGAAGTCAGACCAATTAGAATCATTATACCCCATATATTTAGTTTTTGAGTAGTAACGGCTTCACTGTTACTTTCAACTTTGATATCTAGGTGATAAAATGCAATCGCACACAGAAGTTGTGATATACACAACAAAGGCATCGAAGTCAGTAGAATTTTGCGACGACCTACTTTATCAATAACCAGTATTGCAATTGAAGTAAATAGAAAATTAGTTCCCGCAATAATACAACTCACTCCTGTTGAATTGTTGTAACCTACCATTTGAAAAATTGTCGAAGAAAAATACATTAAAGAATTAAATCCAACGAATTGTTGTGTTGCCTGTAACCCGCATCCAATACTTAATGCTCTTAAATTCGAAGGAACGGTGAATATTTCAGTGAAGGCATTTCTAAACTTTTTTAGTGGTGGCAGTGATCTTTCGTTTGGTAAGCCATATTCTATTGAAAGTTCAGTGATGGCATCATTGATAACAGCATCACTTGCATCTTTATATATCATTTTTATTGCTTTAAACGCTCTGTCGGGTTTTCCTTTCATTATCAAAAATCTAGGAGTGTCGGTACTATTCAATAAACCAATAAATTGTAAAATACAAGGAAAGATAGAAACAAAGATAACTAGTCTCCATCTGATCAATGCACCCACAATATAAGCTAACAATTGACCACCTGTAATGCAAAGACAATACACAACAACTAATCTTCCTCTATATTTGCTAGGTGCCATTTCTGATATGAATAAAGGAGCAATCAATGAACCAGCACCGACACCAAGCCCCATGATAAACCTTCCGAGAACCATGCTAAACACAGACCTACTGGCAAATTGAATGAGAGCACCTGTCACAAACAATAAATCACTAATCAGTAAAGTGTCCTTTCGTCCTATTATATCAGCCATTATGCCAGCCAAAAGCAAACTACTTCCGATTAAAGCACCAAATGAAGTGGCAGATGTGATCAGTTGCTTTTCGGTGACCGATAAAGGTTGACCAATTGGACTCAAGTCTGAACCAATGGTTACTAGTATCGAAGAAACATAGCCGGTATCATATCCGAACATTAAACCCGATATTGAAGCCAAAAGGGTTATTTTCATCACAAAAGGAGTCGCTTTGCTTAAGTTAGATTCTAAGACAGACACAGACGACTGCGTTATAAACGTAGAGTCATCATGAAAATCGTGTATTTGAGCTTGGTGAGATCCCTGTACTGAGAGAGTTTCATTGACATCGAAAAGAGGCTGTTCCTCTTGCTCATAAACCATAGTATAGCAGAGAGTTGGTGTCAAACACTTTACAAATAATAAGCTACGCGCTCTGTGTTGAACCACAATTTAGAGATAGAGACACTATCATTCTTTACCAACATACGGTCAAAATGACTGTAAGTATTGAACCCCCTCAAGATGAACGCGTCGATACCGTCATGGTGGCCAGAATACTCAATGAAGTGGCATTTCAAGACCCAAATACAAAAGTGATGTCCAAAACCATGGAGCTGGTCTCTGAATACGTTCGTCTCTATACGATTGAGGCGGTTTTACGTGCCAACCTTGAAAGAGATCAAGAAGATCAAGAAGATGGCAATGACTCAGGAGACAGGACACTCGAAACTAGACATCTAGAGAAAGTGGCTGGTATGTTAAACCTGGATTTTTAAATATTTAAGTATAATGCTCTATTTTTAATAATAATATAATGGAATATAATGAATTATATCGTCTCTATTTATGCTCTTCGACATCTTTAGGATCTATTTTGAAGACTTTATCAGGATTCAAAATACGATATGGATCCACAGAGAGTTTGATTTTTCTCATTAAAGCAACTGTCTCTTCACCTAATTCTGAAACCAAGTAATCTCTCTTACCATATCCCACGCCATGTTCCCCAGTAACAGTACCTTCAACCGATATAGCCCGATCAACCATTCCTTGAACTAACTTCTTAGTCTTTTCATACTCTTCAGGTGTGTCTTTAAATAACATCAAAACGTGGTAATTTCCATCACCAACATGACCAACGATAGAATAATCTAAACCAGAATCATCAACTTCTTTTTTGGTCACTTCAATGGATTCCGCTAATTTTGAAATTGGAACTGCAACATCAGTAGTCCAAACTTGAACATTAGGGTCAATGTGTTTCTTACCATGATCAATAGTTGACCAAAGAGCAGATTTTCTTGCATTCCATAACTCAAATTTTTCTTCTTCAGACTCTGCAAATCTAAAAGTTTTACTTTTATTTTCTTTACAAATTGCTTTAACAGAGTTTGTTAATAGTTTAACCGATTCCTTCGAGTTACCACCTAATTTCAACATCAGTGTTGGTGCCTCATCATACTTTAAAGTCGTCTCACCTGATTCATTTACAAATCTAATCATGTTATCATCTAGTAGTTCCATGGCATTTGCTGGAATCCCATTTTGAACGAATTCCGCAACAGAACCGGCCGCATCTTTTAGTGTAGGAAAAGATATAACAGCAACATTTTCGAATTTAGGTTTAACATGTAGTTTTAAAGTGGCTTCGGTAACAATACCTAAAGTACCTTCACTTCCAATTATTAAACCTGTTAAATTA
>JAJLSH010000180.1:265961-290445 GCA_030567475.1 Ambrosiozyma angophorae | reverse complement strand
TTAAGAGTTAAGATGTTAACTGGTGATGCTGTTGGTATTGCTAAGGAAACTTGTAGACAATTAGGTTTAGGTACCAACATTTATGATGCTGAAAGATTAGGTTTAGGTGGTGGAGGTGATATGGTTGGTTCTGAATTATATGATTTCGTTGAAAATGCTGATGGTTTTGCTGAAGTTTTCCCACAACACAAATATAATGTTGTTGAAATTTTACAACAAAGAGGTTATTTAGTTGCTATGACTGGTGATGGTGTTAATGATGCTCCATCTTTAAAGAAAGCTGACACTGGTATTGCCGTCGAAGGTGCTTCTGATGCCGCTAGATCTGCTGCTGATATTGTTTTCTTAGCTCCTGGTTTATCTGCTATTATTGATGCTTTAAAGACTTCTAGACAAATTTTCCACAGAATGTATGCTTATGTTGTTTACAGAATTGCTTTATCTTTACATTTAGAATTATTCTTAGGTTTATGGATGACTATCTTAAATGACTCTTTGAACATTGACTTGGTTGTTTTCATTGCTATTTTTGCTGATGTTGCTACTTTAGCCATTGCTTATGATAATGCTCCTTTCGATATGAAACCAGTTAAATGGAACTTACCAAGATTATGGGGTATGTCCATTATTATGGGTGTTATTTTAGCTGTTGGTTCATGGATTACTTTAACTACTATGTTCTTACCAAAGGGTGGTATCATTCAAAACTTTGGTTCTATTGATGGTGTCTTATTTTTACAAATTTCTTTAACTGAAAATTGGTTAATTTTCATTACTAGAGCTGTTGGTCCATTCTGGTCTTCAATCCCATCATGGCAATTATCTGGTGCTGTTTTAATTGTTGATATCATTGCCACCATGTTTACTTTATTCGGTTGGTGGTCACAAAACTGGAATGACATTGTTACTGTTGTCAGAGTTTGGATTTGGTCTTTCGGTACTTTCTGTATCTTAGGTGGTGCTTACTACTTAATGTCCTCTTCTGAAAAATTCGACAGATTAATGAACGGTAAACCAATGAAGGAAAAGCCACAAGGCCGTTCCCTGGAAGACTTCATGGTTCAACTTAACAGAGTTTCAACCAGTCATGAAAAATCCACTTAAATTTGTTGATTTGATTTTCATAAAAATTTCAGTTCTCTCCTCACTCGGATTTTAATATTTTGCTTTTTAATTTTCGGTCCTTTTTAATTTAATTTTTATTTTTTTTTTTATTTTTATTTTATTTTATTTTAATTTTCACAAATCTTTTTTATTGGTTTTTAATATTTGTTTAGTTGATTGAAGAGAAAAATGTTGTTTTGAAATTTTGATAAATATATATATTTTTTTTTTTTTTTTTTTAGTTAATTTTATGAATTAGCTATTTCAATATTGTTGATATCAATTTGATTTTTCAATTGGCAATTTTTGATTCAATTTTGTTTTATATGCTTTAATAAAATTTGAAATTTAGTTTTTAAATAAAATAAATTTAAACAAATTAAGATTCATATTGGTGATGCAAAAAAAAACAAAAAAAAATATTTATAATTTGACACTTCAATCGTTTATTTAATTTTTTTTAATCAAGTATTCATTTATTCAATTCTGATTTTGAACTTTTATGAAATTTAATATTATACATAACATATTAACTATTATCATCAATCATAATTAACTTTTACTATTGCTTTTTACATTTTACTATTAACCCTCCTCCACTACTCCTCTTTTTTTTTTTTATTAAAAAAAAAGAAAAGAAATCAAATTTGACAAATGTTTTTTTGTTTTTGTTTTTGAGAGCACAATTATTTTTATTTTTTCTTTAATTATTAATTTTTTCATTTTACATTTTTTTAGATATTCCTTCTTACTCCGTTTTTTTGATTCCTCTAAAAATTACCTTTCATTGTCTCTTTTGTTTTGATATCTTTTTTTAACCTTTGTTGATTGTTCTTGATATCGAACTAATCTTTTTTTTTTTTTGAATTTTAATTATTTTTTTACATAATACATCTTTTTTTAACATTTTATTATTATATTATTAACTTAACTATTAACTATATTGTTTTTTTTTTCTTTATTTTACTATTAACTACTTTTGCCTTTTAATAACTATTAACTATTTACTATTTAAAAAAAAAAAAAAAATGTATTTTGTAATTGTAAAATTAAATAAAATGTGTTATATATAAATAAAAAAAAAACTATAAAGTTTTAAAAACAATTTAAAACATCAACACATAACAATTCACTATTTTCTTTAATCCTATTAATTTCTTCATCTTTCATTAATTTATCTGAATCTTTTGGTAAACCTAACCAATTTGCAGGTTCAACTTTAGGCAATTCATCAATCCAATTTTTATAATCATTAAATTTATATGATTCAGGTATATTTAAAATTTGTTGTTGTTGTTGTTGTTGTTGTTGTTGATCATCATCATCATTATCATCTTGTAATAAATTAATATTATCAAATAAAACAATATTAAAAATCTTTTTACATAATTTTATAATAAAATTTAAATCATCTTCATTATCAACTTTACCACCAAATACAATTCTACCAATAAAATTATAAATTATTTCATAAGGTATTAATTTTGGTGAAAAATTATTTTTATTTGATTTGATTGTTTTTTCAATAATTAATTTTGAAAATTTTAAATCATTTTTATTAAATTCATATTTTTTATTAAATCCAATTGGTACAAATCTTAATCTTTCTTTTAATATACTATAAATCCATGATAATCCAAAATATAATTTCTTTAATTCAATTGGTTTAATTGATTCATCATTTAAATTAAATATTGAACTATCTAATAATAATAAATCATTCATTATTAATTTTATACCTGGATCCGATTCAAATATAATTTGTCTTGATATTTTTGATAAAACAATTGGTAATTTTGAATTAATTTGACAAGTTAAGAATAATTTAAATGTTGATTGTGATGATAATTGTGATAATGATGATTGAAATAATTTTGGTATGGTATCTAATAATGATGATGACATTTGAATATTTTCAATAATTAACCATTTACCCTTTTTAACCGAATCTGAAATTAATTTAGTTGAAGTTTCTAAACCTTTATTAGAACCCATTGCATATGAAATAACTTCATTTCCTGAAATTTTAGCAATTTCATTGATTGCTGCTGTAGAATCAAAACCTTCCGATGATCTTAAAATAAATAAATTTGATTCATTAATAACTTCTCCTGTTGAAATATCATCAAAATCTGTAGAATATTCACTTAATGATGATAAACATGATTTTAAAATTGCTCTATCCTTTTGTAATAATGAGATTGAAATATGTGAATATGATTCCTTGATTAATGATTTATTAATATCTTCAATTTCTTGACCTTTAGAATTTTTTAAAACTTTATGTAACAGTAATTCTAACAAATTATCAGGAAATCTATAAACTGGATTTAATTTCCATGCTTTATGTAATAACATATATAATTTAGCGTAAAGAATAGCAACTGGTTTATATATCTTAACAGATGATTCTGTTTCTTCAATAATACTATCAGATTCTTTCATCTTTTCTCTAATTATGCTAACTTCTGATTTAATAACTTCTAATTTATCAACAAGTTCATCACTATCAAGTATACTTTTTTCTGTATTATTTAATGAAAATAACAGATCATCTTCTAAATCTAAAACTTTTTGTTTCCATTCACCATTAATTTTCAATAATTCCAATCTTTGTTTCTCTAAATCTGGATTTTTATATTTCAAAACGGTATTCAACGACTGAGTAATTAATGAAGCAGAAGTAAAAGTGAAATTAAAAACGTTCATTCGACTGAAAATAAATGGGACTAAATTAATCGAAGGATCCTTAGTATGAATGAATAATTCAAAGTTTGGAGAAAGATCAATGGTTTTATCTCCTAATCTAATAAGGTTACGTCCACCAGACAATTCAATTTCTTTAGCTATAACTCTGCTGATTACTGGATCAAAGTATTCACCATCTTGAATTAATATTGAACACCCAAATCTTATACAACTTTCCAATTGCTTTAAATATCCATCATCTAAAAATGAAGTGACAATGAGTTGTTTAGGATTAGTATAACTGATCAAGAAATCAATCATTTTCCCAGAAGGATCAACGATAAATGAAAAACGATTAGATGATTTTGAAGTAAGAATAGAAGTATTTTCAAGAAATAAATCATCATTTGGTAAACCTAATTGTTGCCATTTCAATACTTCAACTGGTTTAGAAACAACAGAAACAAAATTGAAATTTCTTGAAAAATTAATATTTGAATCTTGAAGTTTATTTTTCCAACCTGAAAGTAATTCATGTCTTTGAAGTTGATCATGAATACCAAAATAAGTCATACCAGCAGATGCGAGAATTGAATCACCAACTAAACCTTCCCTTTGATCCTTAAAACTATGAATACTATTAGCCCATCTTGATCTCTCTTCTGATAAACTATCTAATAGTTTTTTACTTCTAACAACTTTTAATTCAACATCCTGCATTTCAGTTTTGATAGCCTCAGTTTCTCTGATGATATCACTATATGCTAATTTATACTTCTCAATATTAATTTCCAGATCTTTCATCATTCCATCTAAAGCAACTAGTTTCTGCTTAGTTTGCTTAAGTTCCGCTTCAACTTTTGAAACTTCATTTTTTAATGGCTCTACTTTCTTGATGATCTCTGCATATCTTAATTGAGCTTGAACCCACAAAATCATAGGACCACATGCTTTACTGGCTCTATTAACAGCTTCATAAGTATACTTTGGATTGGATAGATAATTGAGATGCATGTATTCTGAAATTTCTTCAGTGAGATGCCTTTCACTGTCGAAACCAACAATATTTGTAATGAAATCATCACGTCTAATAACATTGATGACATCTCTCCAAGTATGAACTTCGTAACCTAAGAGAATGCAAACAGATTCTAAAGTGAGTTTGACAGGTTCGGGTGGATTCAACATAGATCTTAATTCAGTAAGATGTTGTTTTTTAATATTCTTAACCCCTTTTTGGGCCTCTTCAATCAATGGCTCAACTTCTGCCAATTCACTGAGAACTAAAGTTCTACGTTCACTAATACTCTTTTCCTGCTTCTCTAACAGAGCTTGAATCTCGAAGGATGCGTCTTGTTTACGCTCCGCTTCATTTTGATCTACTATCATCTTATCTAACATAACCCTGGCTTCTTTATCTTTTATACTCAATTGGATTTTCTTTTCAGACAAACTGATATTCAATTCTTTGACCTTCAAGACTGTTTCTCTCAGCTTATCAAGACCAACATTGACATGCGATTGATAATCCTGAAGTTCCCGTTCCTGTTTGGTAAAAATTGAAATAAAATTATTTAATAAAGTTAAGAAATTTCCAGGAGTGAAATTTTGAAGTTCATCAACTTTACTTTGAACATTATGGATATAAACCAATGTATCGACAACAATATCTCTATATGTTGACAATTCTTTGATACTATAAGCTGATAGTTCAGCAGGGATAACAAAATCCGGTTTTTCAAGTGGTAATGAATCAAGTAATTGTGAAGCAACAACAAAATATGATTCGCTACTCCAATCACCCATCCAATTCAAGATACATCTATTGATCAAAGCAGGAGAAGAAACGATCTGTGGAGCACTTGGTGAATATGGATCGCTGATCGTAAAGACAACATGGAAATTTTGTGCAACTTGTTTAGTAAACCAAGCATAAAGTTCATCATCTGTTTCCAAGAATAAGCCTTGATGTTGAGAGTTTCGGGAGCAAGCAGACAATAAAGCACTCAAATCATCACCTTCAAAAAGACCCGGAATTTCAGCGTTTGCTAACAATGTATTCATTCTTTCAATAAAAGCTGTTTCCAAAATAGTAGATTCATCAATAATAAAACAAATCTTTTCTCCCTCTGCACCAACTCTATACAACAATCTTCTTAGGGTTTTATCAAAATCTTCTAATGTATATTTTCTAGAAACGTTAAGCTGGAAAACCTTCAACCCATTCATCCAAGAAACAAACTTAGTCAAAGTCGTCTTACCACTGCTGCAAGGACCAACTAAAATAAGGTGACCTTGTATATTTTTCAAAACTCTATCAATACGCAATACATGATCTAATAATTCTCTTGATAAGACTAACGAAACGCTAGTTTCTTCTTCACTGAAAATTTTCAACTTTTCATTGACAAAGACATATAATTCTCTTTGATTAACGGGTACATATTCATACCCTAGCCAATCTGAGTACAGTATAGGTTCGGCAAACACGTCTGTGTAATCAAGATCGGGGAAAAATATAGATGCTGTTGACTTAATCAGATCAAAAGTCCACTTACGATCATCAAACTCTGCGATCCTATCTGAAAATATTCTTAAAGCTTCATGTGCCCATAACCTTAATAAACCACTAACGTCCAAAGTATGTAGTTGCCTGACTGCTTCGAAAACACCTCTTACCCATCTTGTAAGTTCTCTTGGAGAATAAACATAATGATTTTTGGAAGAGCTAAAACGTTGTTTCGAATCTCGATAAACTTTTATCATTGCATCAGTTAAAGGATCCGCAAACTCCATAAGTTCAGGAATGCATTTCATTGAGGCACGATTGAAAGTTCTGTAAATTTGTGATAAAGATTCATTTCCAGGGTAATCCACCATAAATAGGGAATAGTGTCTCAAGAAACGATCTGAAAGCTCATTACGCCCAGGATCTGTAGGAGGATTACAGGCACCAACAAACTGAATACCATTCAAAGAAATCCATTCATGAGAACTCTTTTTCCAAAATCTACCATGTTCAGCAAGTTGTCTTAAAAAGGATATAGTGGTTTGTGTACCATATTGATCTAATTCAGGTAAATTAATTTCATCACAAAACAAGATTAACCATTTACCCGAAACTGAAGGAGTTAAAATAGTTCCATTTGGAGTCTTTTTGTAAATACAATGATGTTCTAATGTTTTTAGAATCTGATCCGGAACTGTTTCTTTAGAAAAATTAAGGCCAACAAATATAAATTGATTTGATTTCCTTAGAGCAGCCATTAATGTCATAGTCTTACCCGAACCAGGTGGACCGCACAAGATAAAAGGCTTTCTTTCATTTAATAATGAATAAATTAAATCTTCATGTCTAACCGTATCCAAAGTTGGAATGACAACATCAGGTTGAGTAATCATATAAGGTTCTATAACCGAATGTGGAACTAGTGAATTGAAAGAATCCCATTCCAAATCTGGTAGCGAAACAAAGGAATATATCAAGGAATTATCAAGATCGTTAGTAAAATCTTTAAATTCTGGAATCTGTAGTAATTCATTTGCAAACTCTTCCCTTTTATCTAAGGGACTATCCCCAAGAAATGACCAGACCAACGAAATCAATATATTTTTAGCAACATATAAATTTATATTAGTAAATGAACATTCAGGATTTTCAATGATGAAAGATATCAATTCTTTGAATTTTACCTGTTGCATGGCAAAGAAGGTGGTTAAACAACGACTAAAACTATTGTTCATAATATGCAAATACTTTCCTGCACAAATCCATAATTTCTCAAGTAAATCAGGCACCAGTATTGCCAAAATAGCATCTGCATAACTACCTTTGATAGCAGCAGCAGAGACAGCAGAAAATAGTTGGGTAAATTCAATATCGATATCAATGACTGAATTTCTGAAATCAAACAAATATTTCTTGTAAAAGCCACCCAAACTGAACAATGAGGAGCCAAACCAAATAACACCACATCTACTAACAGTAGCTGGCGTAGCATGATCCAAATTATCCACTTCGAACACAATCTTAAGGTTTTCAGGCAACGGAATACGTTCCCCATTAGGCAACGTTAAAAGTTTATTATCATCAAGGACACTATTTAGATTTTCAACCCAATTTGGATCCACATCACCATCGAAAACAATCCATACCTGCTTATTCTTTTCGCCTCTAAAATTGGAATTCACTTTTCTTAGAATTGAAGTAAAAACACCATCAACCCAATCTCTTGTTGCATGATCTAGCTCACCATATAAATCAGATTTTCCCAGAACTTTAGGATCAATGTTATATGTAGAATTTTCTTTTCCAGAAAGAATTGCTAATGCTTCAGTCAAACAGTTGAATATAGTGGATTTACCACAACCAGCAGATCCAACTAGGATTAAACCATGATGAGAGTTCTGGATTTCATATAATTGTAAAGCCTTCTTGAGGAAATTATCAGTAGGTGTAATATGATGATTTTTAGCAGCTTTTGTTAATGCATCTAGTAGTTCAACATTTGAACCCAATGGATCGAAGTCCAAACCCAAATTTGTAATAGCTCTTTCAAATATCGGTTCGTCTAAAGCTAGAAGTTTTGGAAGAATAACGTTGTATAAACTTTGAATTACCAGTTTAACTTCTGCTTCTCGGGTTAATGTAGTATCCATGAATCTTCTTTTCAAAATACCACAGTTTCTCAAAACAGATTTCAAAGCACGCAAGCCAAAATCATAGTGAGATTGTTCTGAACAATCTCTTTCTAATGAACTAAACAAAGGGACTATCATATTAGATAAAAAGTCAGCATGAAAGAAACCTTGTGATATTAGCATAACTTCAGTAATAGTCAAACTATCTGGTTTGATAATCGAAAACACCCTATACTTGCTTTTTAAATTATCTGGAAGAGCAGTCCTACCGGCATAATCAGGATTACTTGTAATAAAAATACCTGAATCTTGATTCACCTGGACTTGCTTACCTAAAATTTCAGCTTCATTAGATGAATCCGAACCCAATGCACCTTCAATCTTTTCGATTTCTGTTGCAATAGCTGATAGCATTTTTTCCTCTAATCTATTAAATTCATCAAAGCAACCCCAAGCGCCCGTCCGGCATATACCAATCAAAATACGAGTGACAGCTTGATAGTCAAAAGTTTCATCGCAACAAAAGACTAGTACCATTCTACCAAGGTTCTGACCCAGTGCCTTAACTGATTCGGTTTTACCTGTACCCGCAGGGCCAACTAAAGAGCCACCCAATCTTTGATCCAAAGCTTCAGTTAGTAATGTGAAACAAGAATTCATTAAAGGAGTGTAAACTAATCTATTAGGGGCACCGAGATATTCAAATCCATATACGAATGAAGCATTACCTTGATTAACAATTAAACTTTCGGTAGATTCTTTCAAAGACGATTGAACGTAGTAACGTTGTTGAGATATCCATGAGAAGGACTTTAGCGGAGACAAACTTTCATTTAACAAATCTTCTATGACATTCTTTTGATGGAGAGATTCAATGACAAAATTTTCAATTTTATTCCTATTTGTTCTGCTTAAATCATCAACTAAAACTAGCTTAGATAACAACCCCAGTAGTGACTTATATAAGTTATGCAATGATTCCAACCTCTTAATATCACCCATAGTTGCTTCTACTGCCTTAGTCCAATTAATCTGCAAAGCAAGAATTAAAACTTGATTTGGAAACTGTTTTATGAATTCTAATAATTCAGTATTTAGAGATTCCGAACCCCAAAATGATTCAAATACTTTTAAGGAATCTTCTAGAGTTGAAGCCAAAGTCTTCTTAATTTGGACTTCTAACTGACTTAACCATTCATTCAATGTTTGGTGGGTAATAAGCGAAACAGGTTGAGTTAATAAAACTTCTTCATTTTCACGAGAAATAATACCTTTAACGATATGCAGATTCTTGTCATAAATTAGCTTTGCTACACCAGCAAACATTTTTTCCATATGCTTCGAAATAACATCGATATTTCGGGAACTGCCAATAATTTCTAACAAATCTTCATTACCCAAGAAGTAAAACCTAGGCCATTGTTCACGCTGCTTTTCTAAGTAACCTAGTAATGACTTAACAGCACTTTTTAAAGTATCAGAAATTCTGATAAGAATGGATTCCATATCACGAATAGACAAAATATCAAAAACAAGCAACGATTTGTAAATTGGTTTCAACAATGTAAAAAATTCTGAAGTAGTGTTGGTAAATCTGGTCGATTCAATAGGCAATAGTCTTTTGATTTCGTCATTCTTCTCAAACACCCCCGCTAAATAAACCCACTGCCTTTGAACATCAATCCAATTATCTAATAATGCATATATTGAATTTAACTGATCTTCCAGAATTCCAACTCTTTTTTCAAAAGTATCAAAATATGGTGATAATTTCAAAGAAGACAATGTGCTCAGATCTTCGGTTACTGCATCAAACAAATCCGACCATTTACCAATAATTCTATACCTTTTATTATATTGGAATAACTCAAAAGTACGTTCTTTCCATGACTGTTCAATTAATCCAATTGACTTATTCAACTCTTCTTCAGATTGTGCTCTTTCAATAATCGACTTTAGAAATTTTTCATTCTTAGCTATATCGAGATTAAGAATATCATGAAGCTTTAAATTCTCTGGAGTTGATTTTAGAAAAAGTTGCTTGAAGATATGATCCCAATGACTACATTCCATAAAATCAGATTTTAAACCTTTGAGAATAATCATGCATCTTAGCAATGACTTAATAGAATCTTGAATCTTTTCAAACGCAGAATACTGACGAACTGCAATGGGCATAGATCTCGAATTAACCAAAATCTCTTCTAACGATTTTCTCAGCTGTAATATAGAAACATCTTTCCATTTAGTTTGTCCTAGCTTATCAAGTTGCTTATGTAATTCAGCAATTGATCTCCAAACTGATTTCAATTCTTCAATTTCTTCTAATTCCTCACTGATGTCCATATCTTCAATCTCACCTGGAATTTTTAAGAAATCATAAGTATTAACAACATCTTCAATTCTAGCATGTAACGAAGCGAATGTGGTATCAAATGCAGATAGAGATACAAGAGCCCCATTAGCAGTAACTTTATTGCCGATCGGCTTCTCTTTAGAAAATTTCAACTTAGTATCTGTAATATCATTAATGAGTTTAATATGTTCTTCTTGAACCATTTTTGAAAGTGATTGTATATGTTCATTGATTAGTGTTGATCGCTTGGTAATTGATTCAATCAAAACACGATAATCAGTTTCAACTTGTTCATAATATAACCAATATTTAGGAAATTTAAACCTAAGGCGAGATAAAATAGACTGACCATTTTTCAAAGTTTCAACAACAGAAGATACTTCATTAACATGAACTTTTGTCTTTTGTAAAGTGGATACCAATAACAAAACCACATTTGGATTTTCTAAATTTAATTTCAATGCTTCAACTTTATCTCTATATTCAACTAAATCTTTATCAACTTTCTTTAGCTGAATATCGAGTAAAGAAGCAAGTTCGGTGGTCAACTGCTTTTGCCAATAATCATATTGAGAGTTAATCCTTGCTTGTGCTTGCTCATAATCAATAACAATAGGCCCAAACTTTTTGTAGAAGTCAACTGTATCAAAAGTGGCTCTGGAATTTCTAACACCGTTTAAAACTTCAATCCATTTTATCAAGTCAGTGCCAACAGATAACTTGACATCTTCTATACTTAAATCCCATAAGGAACGTAGCTGTAACCATTCATTCACATAACTTAGTACAGCATCGAAAACATCGTTAATTGCAGACAGAGCAATGCAATAGTCATCTAAAACTCCTTGTTCAATATTATCAAACAATTGAATCTTCTCGAGTTTAGAATTTTTCACTTCAAACTTATCCTTATTAACTTTACATTGATTAGACACAATCAATATGAGTTCATTAATTTTAGAAATTTCTTGCTGTTGAGTCGTTTCTAATGCTGGTTTAATAAAAATATTTTGGTCTTGAATAATTATATTATGCTTCCTAAACTTAGTTGTTGACCCAAATATTAAATTATGAGAGTTGTACTCATTTTCTTCTTCTTCAGAGTGATTTAGCTTATAAAAAACTGTATATTGGGAAATTCTATGTTTACAACGATGTAATAATATTTGATAAATCATAACATTAAATTGATCAACCAACTCTTCAACATTTGAATAACCATTTAAAAACAGGCCATTCACAAGTGTCTGTAATTTGCCAATAACCTTCTTAAAATTTGAAGTTGTGTATTCACAATGCTTGAGCTCATTAACAATATCAATTAGTTTAGTTTGAAATTTCATTAATGCTTCATGAATAACAATTAGATCCATAATTTGATTTTCGAATTTCGTAATTACATTTAAAACATGAATTTCTTGAACATCGGTTAAATTAACCTCCATTAAATCATAGGCTTTAACAATATCACCCCATTCAGATTGTGCCAGTATCGAAACCGATTCAAAAATTGGATCCAATGAAGATTTTAAAATTATTTTAAAATTACCAAGTTGATCAACAGAATCTAGAATTGATTCCAAATTGAAAAAACAATCATTGATGGTATTTGCATAAGGACGGATCAAGTCTATTGACTTTGCAACTGACTGTAATTTTCTGGGAACGTCAATACCAATTAATGTTAAACTCTTAACTTCGTCAGCTAACCCAAATGAAGTTTGCTGAAAATTGACACGAAGCTTTAATTCTACATCATCATCAATGTAAAGAATACGCTGCTTTGTAATTGGATTATTCAATTTGTCTAAAGTTTCCTTTGACCATTGCTCAACAATTTTTTCTGAATTTAGTTTTTCTTGTAGCAAAGTAACTTCATTATAAATCTTTTTCCCTTCAGGATATCGTGACCATTCTTTTGTTAAAACTAATTCCAATTTATCAATAAGAAAATTCAATCTATAATTCATTCCCTTAATCCAGATTAAAGTACTTGAAACCGAGGGAATATCTCTTAATTGAATTGCATTCTGAACATTTAATTGATATTGGAATTGTTTTTGAAACTCATACAACTGTTCTTGAACAACGGATAATAATTGACTTTGATATTCTTGTAAAGCATTAATAACGCTTGGTCTATGTAATAAATGCCCAAATTTTTCAAACAGTGAAAACATTTCACTTGAAGATTGTGCAGTATTTAGTAAAGTTTTCAACAAATGAATAATATTATTTTCCACTGAATTTGCTCTTGATATATATAATTGTTCAGCTCGTTTCCACGTTCTTAAGCCTTCAGGTGAAAAATTAAAACAATCTACATCTCTAACGGCATCATATGCAAATTCTATATCTTTAATAAAATCATACTGATTTGTTTTAAAAGTTTTATTTAGCTTATGAATTGATGTTAACATATGATTATGATTCTTTCTGAAATCTCGAAAAATTTGTAATCGTTCTTTTAATAAACCTGGGAATTTAATTTTGATAATCATGAACTTATCAGATCTTTTACGAACCAATTCTCTAGCTAAACTAACAAAGTCCCTAATATTTTCATCTATTATTTCTAAAACGGATTCTGCCAATTTAATTTGTAGTAAAAATTCTCTGTAGGATAACGAAAGGATGTTTAAGACAGAAAACAGTTTAATCAATTTTGAATTGATATCTTTACATAACACTTCAACTACTTTGATTGAACGATCAACTGGATATGATGTGATTCTTAGTTTCTTTAAACGAAAGAAAATAGATTGAATAGCTTCTTTCAATTTATCAAATGTTTGAGCGGATAAAACATCATTAATTGGCAAATCATGAAGTAATGAGTTGTAGACGATACAAGTATTCAGAGATGCTTCAATACCAGTATCAGATAAAAATGAGGTTGTTGCATGAAACCGCTTTGCACTTCTTAAGATATCTAAAGTTAGTTGAACTTCTGGTTGTAATAATTGTTCTTTAATTAAATTCAGTGCTGATTCTTTAGATGTCCAGAAATTGATTTCTTCAGAAACAGAATCAGAATCATCAGGATTATGAGTTAAAGAAACAACATTTTGAACTTGTTTAATCCAATCATTGACTATATTTTGCAAATCATTTAAGAAATCCGATTCATTAATTATATCTTCGGAAAACATATCAGAAGAAAAGTTAACGTTAGAATGACTATTAGCAACTTTTTCTTTAATTAGTGGATGAGCTGTAAAAGCCAGATTTGGGATAGGTATATCTTGTTGTAAATGCTGTAAGGATAGAACTAATTCATAGAATTTCTTTTTAGTAACATTAATAGATTGTGAAGAGTTACCTTCTATTTCCACTGATAGGGTATTAAAGTATGGAACTATACCAATATTGATTAATGATTTTAATTTCTCAAAATAATTTGAACCTTTTTGACTTTGGAAAGCAGATGGGATCTTAGTGACAATAACTTGATCCTGCCAATCTGAAGATTCCATTAATTGCCCTTTTGGTTTTGTAATAATTATTGTTTCAGAAAGTTTATTTGCGATGCTATTAAGCGTATCAACCAATTGATAGGAAAATTGGTTATCTGTAGCAAAAAAGAGAAAGAAGAATAAGAGTTAGTAAAGGAATTGATAAAATTTGTTCAGTTTCCAATAAAATAACATACCTGCCAATTCAGTTTTTATAAGAAAAACACTTGATTCCTTTGTACTTTCAATGAATGAAATAAATATCTGTGATGAATCATCATTGTTTTTAATTAATTTTGTTAAATCAACATCTGAATTAGGAAGAAGAGATCTAGACAACTCATATATATATTTTGCAAATAACTGAACACTAAGAAGTGGATCTCCTTTAGGACCAGTCACTTGTAGTGTTTCTGGAGGTTCCATGATATGTTGTCTTTAACAGAGATGTTGCTTTATTAAACGTTGAACCTCCGTGTTGATTTTTTGTTTTGCTTATTAGTTTCGCGTCGCGTGGTAATAAAACTGTTAGAACGAAGAAGAGGGGAGAAGAAGAAAGTACAAAGAACATTACAACAAGCACAATAATGGATTCAAAAAAAGTTTGTTGAAGTCAAGTGCTATCTCCAATTTATATAAAATACAGTATATCAAACAACACAGGGTACAAAAAGTCAATTTCTGTCGTCTTGTTACTTTTGATCCCTTTTTTCGTTCTTCCTTATCCCGTCGTAATAAACCGGTTAGAGGGTATCCCAAAAACAGGTCAGCCACAAACCTGCGCCACCATTAATGAATATTTACATAGCCACAAACCTACGCCACGACCCTTTAAAATGAGTGTATAGTAGTTATTATCCCATTTCATTGAAATATCAGTAAATTATATATTAAGAGAAAAAAAAAAAGGGTTTTCAAAAGGAACACTGCAACTGTTATAATGAAAGTTGGTACAATTATTGGGGAAAGAAGTTTTCGATAAGAACTTTTTAGCGGCTTACTTACTCCGCAAGTCCATCGGAAGCGAACTTATGCGTACAACGGCGTCTGCGCGCCTAATGGCCGAATATGTTGTGTATAACAACGTAAAAACCATCATCATTCACGTTTAAGTTTTTCATCAATTATTAAACTCACTCTCCTTCTTTGTGTATACACAAATATCTTCAGGTATTAAATAACTTTCGATGTCTGCAATCTCAAAACAACCAGAAGAACTTAAAAAGAAGCCAATCTCTTTTTCCAACATCCTTTTAGGTGCTGGTTTAAATATGTTTGAAGCAACAACTTTAGGTCAACCTTTAGAAGTTATTAAAACCACAATGGCTGCCAACAGATCCATTTCACTGCCACAGGCTGTTAAGATTGTTTGGTCAAGAGGTGGTGTTTTTGGTTTTTATCAAGGTTTAATTCCTTGGGCGTGGATTGAAGCTTCAACTAAAGGTGCTGTCTTATTATTTGTTTCTTCAGAAATGGAATATAGATTAAAAACTATAGGTGCTTCTCCATTTTTAAGTGGTATTGGTGGTGGTATTTCTGGTGGTTTAGTTCAGGCTTATCTAACTATGGGGTTCTGTACTTGTATGAAAACTGTTGAAATTACTAGATCAAAACAAGCCGCAGATGGTAAACCAACTCAGAGTTCAATGCAAGTCTTCAGAGGTATTTGGAAGAAGGAGGGACTTAGAGGAATCAACAAGGGTGTTAACGCTGTTGCAATCAGACAAATGACTAATTGGGGTTCCAGATTTGGTTTATCCAGATTAGCTGAAACTTATATCAGAAAATTCACTGGCAAGACTAACCCTGAAGATAAATTAAATCCATTTGAAAAGATCTTATCATCTGCTTTAGGTGGTGGTTTATCAGCTTGGAATCAACCTATTGAAGTTATCAGAGTCGAATTACAATCAAAGACCAATGATCCAAACAGACCAAAGAACTTATCTGTTTTTGGTGCTGCTAAATACATTTATTCTCAAAATGGTATTGCTGGCTTGTACAGAGGTGTCACTCCAAGAGTTGCATTAGGTGTCTGGCAAACCGTTTGTATGGTTGCTTTAGGTGACTATGCAAAACAATTTGTTGGTAAACTAACAGGTGAAATACCGGAAGGTAAACATTAGAGAGATTATTTTTATGATGAAAAGCAAAAAAGAAAAAGAAAAAAAATATAAATCTTTCCTGGAATCATTTTAAATTTACTTCAATTATATTTTCTTTTATTTTATTTAAATTTCATTTTCCTTTTAATAGTCAATCTTTAATACTTTATTTTAGAAACAATATTTTTGATGTTTATGCACGTTAACTTTGTGTCTTTTTTTTTTTTTTTTCAATTTTGTTTAGGCTTTATTTTATTTATACGCTTTGCTTGCAAAGTCGGACAAGTATTTAGTTTACATTGATTGCGTTGATTGTAAATATCTTAATGACAGTAAAAGTAAACTCGGCCAAGTCAATTTTGATAATTTACACTGCTTTCTATTCAGTTTTTTTCTTCCTTCCTTCCTTCTATTCTTGAAAGTTCAAACAAAAAAACAAAAAAACAAACAAACAAACAAACAAACAGATCATCAAAGATTAGTAAGTAAGTTAATAAACAAGAAAATTGTGAAAAAGAGACACCACTATTAAAAGCATTCAATAACGAAATTGTTTTCTGAGTGGTGCTCACTTTAGTTTTCAGACAATTCTCCTAGTGTATCTCGGATCTAAACATCTGACATTAACGTTATTTACACTTTTCCGTATGGAGACCGAAATATTAAGGGACATAAATAAAAACAATCGATCAAGTAAATTTAGGAAAACATATGGTTGGGCCCGCCCGCACACCCTAGAATTCGGGAAAAAGTAGGCATTAAATTAATCTTTTCATTTACTCATTGCTCAATTGAAGATCTAACTAAAGTTGTTAGTAAAGGAAATCATCGTTGTTATATTACTAATTATATTTCTACAACGGAATGATTACTACACATGATAAGAAATTATACTAATGTTCAATTTTGCCAACATTTATTGGCAAAATGACATCACCTCAATTGATAATCTATTTATTAAATGAATGATTAGTACCACAGTTGTTTTTTTTTGTTTTGTTGTTTTAATACTTTGAGATATACTTAATAATGAACACCCCGCCCTCCTCATTATTACAATTCAGATTCATCCCTTAATATATATCGATGATACGTAATACCCATTAGTAGAAGAAGCTATATATCAAAATCTGGCTGGAAGTCGTTTCACTTTTACTTTTACATTAATAGTGTGCATACACTATATAATTGATAAAGAAAAAAAACAAAAAAAGGTCTCCGGCATTAAACCTATCGTGTAGTATTCTATTATAAATGAATTCTTTTATTGCTCAAAATTCAAAAATTGGGCAGCAGAAAGATCCAGAAAATATTTGATTATGGACGATCGACGCGCGTGCGTGCTTTGATCTTTGTATCTCTGATAAAAAAAAAAAAATCAGGGCAATCGGGTAATTTAGATCGTTAATTAATCCGGAGATTATATAGATCAAACCAAGAAAGAAATGCCACCCTTTAAATCTAGACTTCTCAAGTGAACTTAATTTTACACAGTTAAAGAAGTTTTAGTCGCTATCTATATATATATATATAATGTATATATATATGTATATGTATATAAATTATATATGAAGAAGAGACTCCAGGCTATTGACAACGCGTCATCATTTCTCATTGATCATATAGATTAATGATGTTAATATTATATATAGTTGATAAATAATGTTACTAATCTGAGTTGGGGCTGTATGCAATTAGGGTGAGATGACCAACAAATAATTCCAATGGTAGGATAGGTAAAGGATTGGTAACGGATGTATGAGGTGGTGTTCCATTAGTACTATGAACACCACCACCACCACCACCAACACCAACACTAACACGCTTGCTCCAAGAAAAACTCCACATTGTTTTCCTAGTGGTGGATGCGGGTCTCCTACTTTTGTTGGGGGGGTAGTACAGTGCGACCGCAGGAAGTGGAAAGTATGCGCACCAGCCATACTAATTATATATTGACGCGTATTAAGTTACAACACCAGATTAGGCAAAGAGCAAGAACAAGTTAGGCAGAAACCAGAAACCAGAAACCCCCTTTACATTACACGCTTTTGTATTAGATAATTTAGAGATATCAAAAGTATAGATTATTTGTTAAATAGTAGTGTAAGTAAAAAGGTTTAAAATATTCAAAAAGTTCTAGCTAATTGAATATTAGTCAAGCCCTTTTATAAAAATAAGGAAAATTAACGGAATTAAAAAAAGGACAGAGTAGAAGTTATAAAAAAAAACGTGGAAAAAAAAAAGCAGGATGATGAGTAAAATATGGAAATGAGTAATGAGATGTAAGAGATAAAAAACAATAACGGGGATACGATATAAGTATTATACAAAATATAGTTTGAACTGACAAATGGTAAGAAAAGATAACATGATATGTATGATATAGGTAGTAACAAAAAAAAAATCAGAATTCTTCTAATTATAAGATCAAGTAAAAGTAAAAATTTCCAACATAGCAATTAGTTAACATAACTCAATATGAAAATGATAATGAAGATGACGGAAATTATTTCTTTCTTTGAACGCCCCATTTATCGTAACAGTATAAGCCAATGAATGTTAGGCCTAGACCCATCCATTGAACTGTTTGTAATTTTGTACCTTCTAAAACGATAGAGCATGAAATAATGATGATTCTCTTAAGTATATTAGCAATGGAATAGTTAATTGGACTGACCATACCTAATATTTGGAAGGCGACAATTGATTGAATAAAATGGGATAAACCGTTCACTAACACTAAAGACATAAGATCACGATCAACCAAAGATAGAGAGAAAATTGGATTTGAAAATTCTGAGATGATATAGAATGGAAGTGTTAAAGCAAAACCAACTATTGAACAATAGAACAAAACAGACATTTTATCTAGCTTTTTTTCAGCATTATGAACGAGCTTGTTTAATGACTGAGACGAATTACCCAATAATGGAGTAATTGGAGGTGACATATTCTTTGGTGATCTTGAGATTGGTAATATTGGAGTACTTGTAGCTGACTCAGTTTTGGCAACCCTCATGTTTAACATGGTTGTAAAATATTCTTCTTTTGAACATTTAGAACTAGATTCAAAAGTTAAAATCTTTTTGGCAAAGATGTTTTGGGAAACAAAGATTAACATAGAAATAAAGGCAAAGATGCAACCTTTATAAAATAAGTCCTGATTAATCAACATATTATCATTTTTAACACAACTTAACATGACACCAGTAATCAATGGTAGCAAGGTAATGTAAGTTTTCATACCAAAATGTTGACCAAACATGAATCTATAAATCAAAACAGTTGTTAATGGAGATAAAGCTTTAATAGTATGAACTAAAGAAACTGGAATAATTGAAGTAGCATTGTGAGATGCAATATGTCCAACAAATTGAAATAAACCCATTGGTAAAGTTGTCTTCAAAACAAATAAAGTTGGTTTTAAAAAGTTTGAAACAATTGAATAATCAATGGAATTTAATTCACTTGGAAAAGTACCCTTAGGAAAACTCGAAAGAAGAGTACCGGAATCATCAGCATATAGAGAATTCATATTTAGATTCTTGCGGCTATTTCTAAAATAAGCATCATATCTTTTAACAACTACCACAGCGATCAAGCAGTAAATGGCATTCATTGAAAATTGAAATTCTGTAAGGGTAACCGGGAAACTAAAAGTTCTAAGAATTGATTTTGTTGAACTTGAAGATATGACAGAAGTTAAATACCAAATTGCACACATGGCACATAACTTTAGATCAATAAGGGGAATCCACGTTGAGATGCTAGAACGTGCTGTACTTCTAGCTTCTTTGAAACTATCATCAAAACTATTTCTTTCTTGAGTTCTAGATAGATATAATTGGAATTGCATTTTGACTTGTATTTAACTTAAGGTATCAAAGTTAGATAAAAAAAGAAAGGAAGCGAATGACTGTAGGTTAGATTATAACTGAAAGTAAAAGATTTTGTTGCAATAATATATTTAGATATTAGTGATAGGTAATAAGCGACAGAAGTGTATGTTTCTAGTCTAAGAGATTTCAATACTTATGAAAAAAGATAACCAAAATATGTAAGTGGTTTAGATTGTAACTTAGATTTGTAGGTTATTAGCTGCGCTCCTTTCTTTTTTTGATGCAATAGCAAATTTCTTTTTAGTTGTGAAGACCTTAAAGATAAACTGGAAGGTGATACTAAGAAAGAGGTGACTTTCTTTAACGACTGTATGGATGGGAAAAGAAATCAGGGTCTCTCAGATATCGTTGCAGATGACGAAGGGAGGAAAAGAGCATCTTTAAATATTTTCGTATTGACCATGCACAAGGAATTTCCTAATTAAAACGTGAGGTAAAAGCAGCCCTATTCAAAGAACCGATCCATCTAAATTAAGAAGCGATCATACCTTATAATGATCCTCGCAGTCGCGGGTTTTTTTGCTTAAAACCTTATTTATACAGTACCTATTAAAACAGCTAAACAGTCGCGATTTCAGTTCCTGACTCTCTTCAGAACCCGTGGTATCAGGATTTGAGTGTCATGTACTCAGGTAACGTGATCATTGGTTCCGCTCATTTTATTGGTCCGTTACCATTTCTGCTTACATGAGTTTTGAAAACTCTCGACTCGATTACCTGTTTTAGACCAAACAAGAAAATTTTTGAAAGTCAACGCACTGGCTAGATAAGTTCCTGATAAGGTTGTAATCCGAGTATACAACGGCGCTCCGACAGTTGAAATAGGATTTAGTGTTGTTTGCATTTCCAGCTTATTGCCTCTGTTACCCATGAATTTATAGGGTTTGTAAATGACGTTAAATTTTCTTCAATCAATTACAGATTCATTTTATATTATAATAGCAAAGTAAAGGGTTATAAAAATACAGAGTTCTTATTATAATGTCCTAGTAAGCATCTGAGATTCACATGATACATAACTAACGTATACGTATTACCGGTTACGGGATGGGCAATCTCCTATATTTTTATCTAAGATACATCGGGATTCACTAAATTCAAATACATAGTACACACTCACTCCGAATGAGAAGAGTAGTAGAATATAATTTTTTTCCCAAATAAAGTAAGGAATAGTTTTTTTTTTTCTTTATCGGAGCATGGTATACATTTTGTAACTGAAGATCAATTTAATCATCTTCACTTTATAAAGGGGGCATACTTTAGATAAAGTGACAATCTTCAACCGAAGACTTAAACCCACCATAACATAAAATCTTTTGATTGTAGGTCACATACGTCAGAAGGTCCTGGCAACAAAATTTCTGGGAATTCTGGTTGCCTTAATTGGAATTTTATGGGCATAACTTTAAGGAATATTGGAGATGTTGCCACAATTTTTTAGTTCGTTAATACGATACTCCTACTCTATTAGTTATTATCCTACATAACTAGCAGGTCTACTTAAATAAATGATATTCAAAGCTGAAGATCATTTAAGGATATCGTAACTCCTCTTGGTAGGAACTGGATTAGCGATTTATGTCTTGTCCCATTAGATATTTCTGTAGATTCAACAATTTTATCAAGTTCTCCATACATGAAACTAACGCACCCCTCCTTAACTTCCAAAAAACTGTAGAGGTGTAATTTTATTCAACAAATGGAATCAGAATTTCAATTCATCTACTTAAAGGCTATGTATATTCAGGTGGGAATTCCATGTTGAACAATGCAAATCTGGCATCTATCAAGATAAAATTTTCTATAATAAAAAGGATAACTTTAATACCACACCTACCAAATGCGGAGCGGCGTCCTTGAAAATTTTGTTCGATGCTAAAATTTCCGAAAAATTCAGCATTTTTATAGAGCTCTGAAATATGTGGCGCGGCAAACAAATGCGGCGCTGTATGATGTATTTCACGGATAATACTCATACAGCCCTAAGGGATGGGGTTGCTGGGAGATTGGGAAAAAAAAACTTTCATTGGTCACTTGAAAGGGAAACAAGTATCACCATATTAATGGGCCCCATTAATATACCCTATCTCTTAAAGAATGGTGGTTATGTTTGAATCATCTGAATTGCGTAGTTGATGATGATGATCTCCAAGCACAACTCTCCAAGGATGATCGGCGGTAACCCAAACACGCTTTTTTTGTTAGAGCACACCGTGATATTGTTGAGGGTCAAATTGTTATTAGGATAGCCCTTGGCAATCGACTCTAACTTTGCTTTCAGTAATCAGAGAACTGGCACTAGAGTAGGTATGATTTTTATTTTATTTGTAATCTTAAACCATATCATAGAGAAAGCTAAACTGAGTACGTGATAGTAGCGAGACCATTTGTGAGAGCGTGTACAACGTGCTCTACACGATCTGTCACCACACGATGAAATTTTGTGTATGGCCCTTACGCGGGTCCATGCATTGGCAAAAAATACCTATAAACACAACAACTTTTTAAAACCATATACTGTTACAAACAACAACATTTATTCTAACTTTTGATCTCTCTGGAGACTTGATAACTCTTTCATCTGTGTTTAGTGTGGTATTTGCTTTTAATTAAGTTATTAACTATAGTCATTCGTTTAAATTACCCAACTTAGTTTTATAAAGTCTACCCATAATTATACAGCATGAAAGAATCAAAAATTCGCCAACCCTCATCATCAATAGTTCAACGCCGTTTCGGTAATGAAAATCAATATAGATTACCCAAGAAACACAGTCCAACAAGAAGGTCATTACATTATAATGCAACTAAAGAAAGACAAGCTCTACAATTAATTTCAAATGAAAATGAAAAAAACATAATATCATCAAATAAAAAGCGTTCTAAACATAATATTCTTTCTGCAACTGATATAGTGAATTGTAGTATTTCAAATATTGGTTTGAAAACTTCTGAACCGGTCCACCCAATTATTCACAAAGATGATGATCCAGTAAATATAATAACAGAGACTGTGGATTTAACTGAAGAAAACCTTAAAAGAGTGGTGGATTATTCTGATAAAACAGAATTCGAAAAAATAACTCCTGGTGATGCTTATGAAAGACCGCATTCAATCACTCCAATTTCAATTGAAATTATACCAATGTCACCTAAATGGAATTCATCTATTCGTGAGGAACTTCAACAAATCATTAAGAAATATCATACCTCGTCACCTGATAGAAATGATGAAGATACTTGGAATGAAAGTATGGTTTCTGAATACATCCCCGAACTATTTAACTATTTACATGAATTGGAGGCCAAATATTCACCATATCCTTATTATATACCACAGGCTCAATCTGAAATAAGTTGGGAGAACAGGTCGACTTTGATGAACTGGGTAGTTCAAGTTCATAATAGATTTAATCTACTTCCAGAAACCTTATTTTTAGCTGTTAATACAATTGATAGATTCTTATCAAAACGAGAAATATCACTATCAAGGCTTCAATTATGTGGAGCTATGGCTTTATTCATAGCTGCTAAATTTGAAGAAATCAATTGTCCAACGGTTCAACAGATGCGTCATACTGTTTCAAATCATTATACAGCTGAAGAAATGATTAAAGCTGAACGTTTCTTAATCAATGAGTTGAAATTTGAAATGGGTTATGCTGGCCCAATGTCTTTTTTAAGAAGAATTTCGAAAGCTGATGATTATGATTCTGATATCAGAATGTTATCAAAATATCTGATGGAGATAACTATTATGGATCAACGTTTTGTTTCTTCGCCACCAAGTTGGATAGCAACAGGTGCTTACTATTTATCAAAGAGAATGCTGTATCAAGTTAACTCAAATATTTGGTCTGAATTACATGTTTTTTATAGTGGTTATACTGAACAGCAACTAATACCGCTGGCTGAAATATTGATTGAGTGTTGCATGGACGCTAAAAACCACCACCATGCTATCTTCGAGAAGTATTCCGAAAGAAAATTCAAGAGAACTGCATTATTTGTTAATAGATATCTTCAAGAACAAGAGCAGGTCTGATTGAAATCTTTTGTTTGAAAACTTCCGTGATTTGCTCTTTCATCCCCCGTTTCTACATTTACTTGGCGATTCATTATATAAATTAGGAGCTGAGCTACTATACTTTGAAACCTTGACATTTACCTAATTGAGTTAGATCTTCTGTTCATAGGGCCGAATTCAAAGTCTTATCGTGCTAATCTATTACA